>OY856409.1:1327828414-1328365914 GCA_963693085.1 Alisma plantago-aquatica
TTATCTACAGTTTTTTATTTAGTTATCTACTGATTTGTGTTTATTTATGTACTGATTCTGAAATTATTTAATCATCTACTCATTTAACTTTATTCATCATAAATTTTACTTGTATCCATTAACTTTATATATTTATATATATATATATATAAAAAAGAAAATGCCTGGAAATGCCTGGGCCTCCGCCTGGGCGCCTAGGCGTACCCAGGCAACGCCTGGTCGCCTATACAACCATGATATATATATATATATATAGTCAGGGTAGAATACACTCGAGTGTACAGATCGCACGAATACACTCAAGTGTGTTTGCATATCAAGACTATTTTTTGCAAAATGTAAACCATTGATCTTCACTGTCATACTATAACTAGGCTACATACAAATTTTGAGCCCATTAGGATGAGTGTAAGTCACTCATCCAAGGGCAACAAAATTGACGCATGAAACTAATTTGAAATGCATAATTTTGCAGTCTTTATAACATGACCTATAAATGTCCAAATGTGCTCAAATTTTGCGTATGAGTTATTCACAAGATGTTTAAGAAGATCAACGAATTAGATTTTAAAAAAATATATTGCATCATGAAAAACTACTTGAGTGTATTCTGCTCCGAATACACGCGAGTGTATTATACCCTGACTATATATATATATATATATATATATATATATATATATATATATATATATATATATATATATATATATATATATATATATATATATATGGCTAAACGAATTGTGTACCCGAGCACATGTAGGTTGCATGTACCCATCTTCAATTATGATGATTGTAACATTCCACTGAATAGATCATCCAATGAGTTGCAGAAATTGCAAAAACCGTTGAATAATATATTGTTATATCTCATGATCTATATGAGATGTGGTTAGGATTTTTTAAACACGTGTAATCTATAGTGTTTAATAAATCTATATAGTTGGATTTTATCAACATACTCCACATGTGCTATTTTAATGGTCGGTATTTGTAAGTTAAGTGTACCGGCCGGTACACACTTCCTAACCTGTGTGTGTGTGTGTGCGGGTAGCGAATTCCAGGCTACCCGTACGGGTATTAAAGATAAACCATATATATATATATATATATATATATATATATATATATATATATACACACACACACACATATATGTGTGTGTGTGTGTGTGTGTGTGTGTATATATATATGCGGGTAGCGAATTCCAGGCTACCCGTGCGGGTATTAAAGATTAACCATATATATATATATATATATATATATATACACACACACACACATATATAGATGTGTATATATACGTGTGTGTGTGTATATATATAGGTATATATATATATATATGTATATATATATGCGTACGTGCGTGCATGACACACACACAGACACGCACGCACGCACACGCATATATATTTGCATACATACATACATATACATATGTGTGTATACACGCCTCAATATATTCTGAGGCTTACGCCTCACCTCGCCGAGACAAAAAAGCCTCGTAATACCTCACACTTTTTTCAAACTTGGTCTCTCAACATCTTCCATATCAGTCGCATTACATTGGTAAGCAATGCTTTCCCACAAAAGTCCAAAAATTATACAGTCCTAATTTTATATATTGGATTCTGATGTGTGGGGACATAGCAATGTTCTGAGGCATTCTAGTCTTCATTATTTTTTTTTAATTGATGGTTTATTCAAAGCAGCCTGGATTTATAGGTCATATGAAATAAGTCACAAGTTCTTCAATTTGTAAATTTTTCCTTCAGAGAAATAAAGAGCAAATTGTTTGTACCTAATATAGCATACTCTGCACTGATACAGTAAAATATTTTGTTCAATGGGGTCTCGATCCCCCCCCACCCCCCTCCTAAGCATGGGACCATTACATCTTTTACCTAAAAAAGACAATGCAGTATTCACTATGGTGGATTAATTTATTTGAAATTTTCTAGTTAATGTGCTACAAGCCTAGAACCACAAGATAAACAGATTATTATCTTTATCCTGTGACTTCTGTTCACGATTTCAACAGTTTCCAATCCTCCTTGAAGTCACCTAACGTCCTTTCTTTTTTCCTTTTGCGCGACGAAATACATATTACATTGTCTCTCAGTAAGATTTAAAAAAAAAGCATCATAATATGCAAAAATAAATGTTGGGTGATAATGAAAATATACATCGCTATGAAGAAGTCTCCTGTTGATTCTCACAGGAAAAAAACAACTTACTACTTCTCGGATTTCCTGTTCAAAAAGCCTTGCAGCAGCACTTGCACTGAAATTTTCTGCAACTTGCAAGCTACGCTTACTTTGCCTCGTTTGCAGCAGCAAACCAGTGTCTTGACGGTATTGATCTTCAACTGAGATGAGACTGGGATGTCTTTTGTCAAAAAACGCTTTGTAAAGTTGGCCTTTCTCAGAAATACTAGATTCTAACCACTGGAAGTACTCCCCTAGCATTCTCTGTAGAGAGCAACATAACAAAAATAAGAGGTAAGCTTTTTACTATTATATCACCAAGTCGTTCATCTTCACAAAGATATTATTGAATAAATATTTATTAATGTGTAGCAAGTTGGGAGTAGATCAAATTCACGCATAATAAACTTTAGACTAATTTGAGGAAACATATAATGTTTTTAATAAAAGAAGCAGAACTGTAGAACCAATGTCTTACTAAGAGGACTGTTTATTGTGATATCTATTTGTGTTTTGGCGGTTTTGGGTATTCCGAAGAAATTAACGGTTCAAACAATCACTTTTAATACATAATTCTTTTGCACGACATTGACTTTGATTGGAGGCACTATGGGCTGTGATTTACCATGAAACTATATACAAACAATTGGTTCCTGAGGCAATGGAGTTTCTTTTTGGAACTTTTTTGCTTTCACCTGAGCGCTGAAGGTCGAGGTGAACAGGATACCATTACTTAAGATTCAAGCTTTAAAGTTAAAATAAAAACATCTCTCCTAACTAATAAATCAAACTGCGTCTAAAATACCTTATCAATCATTTGAATTATAATCCAATGATTGCCCATATGGTTCAAGTATATACTCATTACAATAGTAGTAGGCATATTGAAGACTGTAGAGAAAAGAGCATGCAGAAATCAACACAAGAAGACAAGTTACATGTTCGCCAATGCTGCAAAGTGGGATCCAACTCCTGTGGAAGAGAGAAAAAAACCCTAACACAATCACTACCATAAGTGTAGGGTTCACATGGGAAGACTTTTCATAGAAAGTGCTCACATAGGAATAGTTGGATACAACATCTCATCACAGATAGCATTTAAGACTTATTAGAATGTGTGGTATTCAACCCAAAACCAATTGGCAATGGGTGAAGGGACCACATACCTTATAAGTTCCAGGACCTCCCCAGAGCTCAGTGGTATGGGACTATTCTAACATCTCCCCTCAAGTGCAACCACTTTTGTGTGCTTGCACTTGTTTTTTTTTTAGGTAGGGTGTGGTCCTCACACTTGTCTCGTGGGGTCCGCTCTGATACCATATTAGAATGTGTGGTATTCAACCCAAAACCAATTGGCAATGGGTGAAGGGACCACATACCTTATGAGTTCCAGGACCTCCCCAGAGCTCAGCGGTATGGGACTATTCTAACAAAACTGAATGGGCCTCCCTATTACTTGTAGATCATCAATTATCTTCTACAGAATCTACACTGCCCGTCAAGTTGTTCACAAAGATTAAAGGAGTACATTTTTTTTCCAAAAAGCGGACTATCAGCTGCATATAGTTCAACCTAGTACCATACTGTATAAGTGTATGTTCAATATGCAGTAGATGACTGGATATGCGGGTTATGCGGCTATATGCAGTGCAACCACATTTCTGTTAGCCGGATGTGCTATCCCCATATGTGGCAGCATAGTGTATATATATTTTTCTAACAGTACAAGGAGTATAATCATTTTTAACTACATAATAATATAATGATAAATTGTGATGGTTTTGGAAGTTATCAGAGATAGCTGTTATAAACTCTAGATGTGCCCAAATAACTTCTTAGTTTATATATTTTCCAAAAGGTTCAGGTGGATGCTTTATGCTGTCTCGATAGCTTCAACATTTTGATCATGTTTATTTCATGCTTGGAGACATTAATATTTGTATATGGGTGTTTAGTTCTTGTTTTTCCCTTAAGAGTATGTATATGTCACAACAATATTAATTAAAGGCCGAGTGTAACATTTGTATCTTTCATGTATATCAATTTCGTTTTAGTTATACATACCAAAACTACATATGCAGCCACATTGAATTGAATGCCTAGGGAAGTCTTATGGTGGATTCAGAGAAAAAATGTGTTAGTGAAATACATTGAATTGATTAAAGACATGTATAATACCTCAACTACAAGTGTCAAGACTCGTGGAGAAGAACACCAAGATTTCCTCTTACAGTTTGGTAACTCAAGGATTTACACAGCCCAAGTATGTTATTATGGATGAGTTGACAAGGACCGTTCAGGATGATATCCCTTGGTGTATATTATTTGCTGATGATTTTGTGTTGATTGATGAAACTAAGAAAAGATTAATGATTAGCTAAACTTTAGAAAAATGCATTGGAGCTAATTGGATTTCAGATCAGTAAAAAAAATAGAATAAAATGAACAAGTTGAATGGAGTGATACACCAAAGATTGCTAAGTTTTGTTACTTAAAGTTTGATATTCAAATGGATGGTGATGTTCAACATGATGTTTATCGCAAGATCACAATAGGATGATTAAAATAGAGTGCAATAGAGTACTATGTGACTGGACTCTCTCACTTAGTTTAAAAAGTAAGTTTTCTAAACCAACTATACGACCAGCCATGTATTAGACAATGAAAAAATAAGGTCTCAACTAGATGGGTGTGTGGGAAGGCAAGGAAAGATCGTTAGAGAAATGACTATATAAAGAACAAAGTGGGGGTGGCAAGTATGGGGGCCAAATTGCGTAAAGTTCACATGAGTGTGCAACACAAACCAAAAAATGCACCAATTCAAAGGAATGTTATCGAGTCGACTAGAGAAAAATGAAGAAGAGGAAAGTCTAAATTAACTTGGGAAGAGGTTGCACATGCCCAAACTTCTTCATTGCTGAGAAAAAACTTTTACTGTGAAAACCTTGAGATATATGCATAAAGTCCTTACTTTAGATCTCCATTCAATGTGGGGATCCAGGATTTATTGCACGTGCAAATTCCCTAGGAGAAAATCCTTAGATTTTACCTTAACTAAGAGTACAACAATCCAACCCACAAGCTGACGGATCTTATCGCTGTATAGTTCAGGATCGAACCCCAAAAAATAATGTTTTTAAGAAGAAATATGATTAAGGTAACCACACAAGAACTAGCACTATCACAAAAGATGGATTTGGTTTGATTATACTAGGTTTGTAAATAACGAACAAGCTGGATTGAAGTTCCAAATTTATCAATAGATGGAAACACTACAGTGGATGGGTTTCACCACCGCTACCAAACATTCACTCTCTCACTGCATCATAGTAAGCATGAACATACATGTTGAGCCCTAGTAAATCCCCCTTTGGGTGATAGGATTAAAATCGGACAGATATTAATCTAAACTCGTTGTCTTGTTACCTAGAGATCATTTACCTATCACCTCATAACACACGTATCCAAAGTTCTCAACAAGGATTTAACATGAAACAAATGATATCGTAGATCTTAGGTTCGGAATTCTTTACATCCAAAATCTGATAAAAAAACCGTGGGCCAAACAAGATTTGCTAGCATAAAACGTGCGTTATAGCACGGTTCATATAAAAGTAGATGCTCGGTTGATGGACGTTGAAGTTGCATTAGTAGAAGGCCATCTGTAAGTGGCATTATTGGTGGATGGTCATGCAGAGGTTTCAACATTTGACGGCCATGTCCAATCTTCACCGGTAGGCAGCCATCGGTTGACGAGTATGACTTTTCATCGATTGATGAGAAGGCTTTCCATCAGTTGTCAGCCGATGGAAAGGAAAAATTATGTGAACCGGTGAGAATTCATAAAGATACAAGCCCATCCACAGAGTCTATTGGCGTAGGTCGATGGACATATGTCGATGAAGTCGTCGATCAACAAAATTGATAACGGATGGAAGGACAGATCGATGAAAAACCTATCCAATATCAAAAATTTCTCCGGTCACGCTAATTACTAATACTCGGCGAGACCACCTCTCCTACGTTGGTGTGTAGGAAATCAAGCTCGAACTTGTCATAAAATTCACCGAATTGGATCAAACCCTAATAAATTATCATAAAACTAAGGAAAACTAATCGGAAACCAATTCCAAAGTAAAACGAAACTCTAAACGCAAAACTACACTAAAATGTGACTAAAACTATGATGAATATGCATTCATAACACGACAATTTTAACGTTGAGCAGTTTGATGTCTCGATAGATATGAATTATAAAACAACAACCACCTGCACAAACTTTGATTTTGCAACACATGCAAAGGTCTCTAGATAGTATTGTAGGAGCAAAGCCTTTTGCTGACATCCAGACTTTTTACGCTCAAAGCCCATTTGCACTGTGTATTATGGTGCTTCGCTCGTCTGCTTCTTCGTTTGCCAGATTTGTTGATGAGAAGGGATGCAATTGAGAAATTGATGCTACCTCAATGACCGATAGCGTACCAATACCGTGAGGGAAAGTCGGTTACTGAACAGGCTCATGAACTGATGTTCCTCATCCGGGGCCTGGAAGAGGCTGGTATGAAACTTCCAGAGAAGTTGAAAGTCGATCATTGAGAAATTTCCTCGGTATACCAGAGCCGACAACTTTTTGCCCTTAGGAACGAAAACCGCTTCGCAAGTATAATTTTGGATATGTCTAAGCCTCTATAAAATGAGGCACTTTCTCAGAAGGAATGTTAGGTAAACATGAATGTAAGGAGAATGCAAAAACCATAAAACATATTTATGAATAGATCCATTTTAGATCAATAGTATTCTTCCCTTTTCAAGTATAGCATAGCCATTTTGTAACCAGGAACTATTTCTCAAGAAAACTATGCTTATTGAAAACAAAATATAATGAAATAAAAAGTTAGATCTATTAGTACAAAAGTAAATGGATCCACTTAACGCAATGGCAAGATGAAGACCAACAGAAGCATGAGAGAGAGTATGGGGAAGGGCTCAAAAATGGAGCTTAGGGAGAGGAAAATTATGGGAGTGTCTTACAAAAAAAGTGGTCTCCATTGCCATTTAGCTATATAGGGAAGAATATGCTTCTTGGTAGCCAAAGCTTCTTCACTTCTAAACAACAAGTAGAATAAGATGGGAGTTCTTTTATCCTCTAGATTCCTCGCCTTGAAAAGAGTTATTTTCTCAATTCGGGACTCATTTTCAAAGAATGTCAAATCCTAGGTGATGTTTTTTACCGACCATGGGATGTGGGAATTCATTCTGTTGACCCTTCTTGCTCATGGGCAGCCACAAGATTGTTAGGGATGAGAGGAAAGATCTAGCGCTCAAAAAAGACAAACAAGCAGAATGACAAATTCAAGATACGGTAGCTTTTCATCTTTCCTGAAATAGTCATTTATTTGAGAAAATTTAAGTAATTTGGGGAAATTGCTAAAACCGATCAACTACATGAGAAAAGGGGACAATAAGTCACAAACACAAAAAGACACAAACAACAATATGTGCATACATGCACAAATGTAATATGGAATCTTTTCAAAATCAAAGATTTCATCAAAGATGGAAGAAACGATTGCACCGCGAGAGGAATAGGGAAATCCTATAACAATGTGAGAGAGGGTGGACATGTGATGCTGTACTAGGTTAAGATAAAATATGAGAGGGTTATGAACCGAATAGTACTGAACATTAAAAAGTGTTTCATGATGAAGAATTGTGGAATTAAAAAATTATAAGGAATGTTAAATTGTGAGAAAAAATGCAAGAATTTAAGAAGTTGACTAAAGCAATCCTTAAAGGCGTATTTGCATAGAAAGCAAGTCCGGATCCAAGACAAACCCGATTAGAGCTTATTGGGCTCAAGTTGAGCTTTTATTTAGTTATTTGCTTGCTTCGGAATTTTACGTTTTAGTAATTCAAAATTTCCTTAAATAAGGATTTTAGTTTCCTATTTTATTTACTTGCAAGTCAAGTCATAGAGTCTTAGCCAACCTTAGGGCTTGTGTCCAAGTAATTCAATAGAAACAAAATCGAGTCTTATCCAGTCTTGGGGCTTGTGTCCAAGTAGTTGAATGCAAACAAAATTGAGTCTTAGCCAGCCTTGGGGCTTGTGTCAAAGTAGTTCAATACAAACATATTTTTGTTTGCTTGTTGCAAAATTATCTTCCCCTTGTTCTTCTTCTCTATAGCATGGCTATATCAAGTGGTATCGAAGTCGAACACTAAACCCCATAGGGTAAGATCCATGTCCTCTATCCTACCACCTTCACCATCCACCATCACATCACCAATCACCTCTAAAATCTCTCCCTCAACCGACATCACCTCGGCCGCAAGCCAGGCCGCAAGTCTAAAGTTTGTGACTTCTCTTCTTATTCTACAGCAACAGACCAACAACGATAGCACCATTGTACGCTTTTGTTCTGTGAGTGACCCCTCCGGCTCACGCTTTTATTCCCATTGAAGTTGTACCCGTGAAAGCAGCGCAAACAGGAGTAGCAGTCGTTTTAAAGGCTAATGGCAGTGAGCCGCCAACCAACAATCACTTGAACCCAATCGTAGTCCCCCCCCCGCCCTTCCTCCACTCTCCCTTTTGTGCCCAGTCTTGTCACTAACTTTCGCGTGGTCTCATGATTCAGTCTACTACCTTCTACATCTTCCCATGGTTGTGACAACGCAAGACCTGCTCTTGATATCAACAGTCATCTTCTGCCTACCAACACCGTGTCACAATCATAAGTTGGTTTAAGGCCTTCCAGTGCCAACATCTTCTGGCTCCGCACAAGGACGCACCCTAGACCTTTCCCTTTGACACATTTCCGCACAACCGCTGCCCCTGCAACAACTCTGTAACCCCGCAGCCTTCCTGCCCCTTTTCTTTCAACTGACTCTAGTAGCTCAAAACTACCCATTGCAATAACCCACCACCTCCAATTTTGTCCCTTTCCCTTTCGTCAGCATTGGCAAGCCACACAACAAATTCCCTATTAACACAATTACAACCAAGCACAGGCGTGATGCTCCTACCAGACGCAATAAACAACTCTCCAATCAGACATTATTCTCTGCATGTATGTGTTTCGGACCCCAGAACACAACAATGCCTACAGCAACCAGCGTCAACTCCATGTTGCTAGTAAGAAGCCCCCCACATCACCTTCCCCACATCAGATTCAAGAAGGCTTCTCTTCATCCAAAGAGTCATGGTGACTGTAAAACAAGTCAACGACAGAGTGGATGTGATTAGTACAACTCCAAGGGATATTCAACGTCAACCAGAAAACATGATGCAACGACAGGACGATATTTTTCAACATCAGCCCATATTGCTGAAGCTTTCGAAATTCTTCTCGGCCGTGTTACGGCGTTCGAGCAACACTTGCATGCACTGGAGACGAACTGCAATAACAATGATCGTCATCACACCCCTCAACCAACACAAGTTGAGCGAATTGTAAAATGAAGTTGTCAAACTTCAATAGCGAGTGTGATGCCAAGATTGTGCTTAACTAGTTGCATTGTGCCAAACAGTACTTTAACTATAAAAACCTTTAGTGGGGCCACCAAAGTCCTGATCGCCACCACCAAGTTCTGAGGAGTTGCATTAGCACGACAGAACCAACATCCAGACAAGCCATCGACACTTGGACTATACTACGTCCCTTAATAGTGCAACGATTGCTACCTCGAGACTGCAAACAACAAGCTTATTTGGCATAAAACAGGGTGATGACACTATCACAAACTATGCCAGCAGATGCCAAGAAATATGTAATTGTTCTGAAGTTAGGATGGACGACATTGCTGCTATTGCTAATTTTGATAGGGGACATTATGATGACATAAAACAGCCTGATTAGTCTTTATGAAAATGCATACAACGTTTGTCAAAGTTTTTCTCTCCCACTTCATTAAAGTTTCTTCAAACATCCACTTGCTTACTTGGCAAAGACCACTTAAAGTCAACATCTTGTACCATGCTAATGATATGTAAGGCAGTAAGAGTATATCTATTATCAATCCTCTCATTTCTGATTGCTATTATTATGAAAACTCCTCGAGAAACCAAATTCACATAATCTAGTAGAACGAACGACAAAGTGCATTGTGAAACAACCTGCATCTCTGTCGATACCATCGACAGGAGGTCGATGGTATCGAGATAGTCACAGCGACAGAACATCAGTCTGGATGGTCACAGCGGCGGAAATCGACGATCTGCCCCCTGGTTCTATCTTCATTATATTATTTGTTTTATTGTTTTTCTATTATTTTCTCCTTTGTACCACCATGTATCTTACCCTAATATATAAAAAGAAGTGAGACGGTTATTGCCCTCTCAAGAAAGCTGCTCCTTGCAGCCGACAAATCTCTCGGTGTTTCGTCTTCTCTCCTCCTCACCTCTTCTAACATGGTATCAGAGCAGAGCTCGATCTAGGGCTTCTCTCCTCTTCCGCCACCGCTTCTCCCTTTCCCTTTCTTCTCCTTCTCTCCTTGTCGGTGACGCTTCTCTCTCTTTCTCTCCTTGTCGGCGGCGCCGCCGAGAGGCAGCGGCAAGGTCGCCGTCCGACTGCAGCCCATCCGCCGATCTGGAGTGAGGCATCGGGCTTGCAGAGTTATCTCCGTCTACGTTGGGTCTTCGGTAGATCTCCAACGTTGTCGTAGAATCCCCCACAAGTTGTTTGGGGATCTTCGGGTGATCCGACGGCCGTCTAAAATCTAAATCGGAGGACTCGTCACCCGACGGTTGGACTCCTAATCACATCTCCTCCATGTGTGATTAGGAAAATCGATTGGAGGTTGTGAATGCGTCAGTAACGCATTTATCCGTTCTTTTGGTTGTGACGTGTATCTCTCAGTCACCCCATCTATCTCTGTGACGTGTATCTCTCTGTCACCTCAGCTTTCTTTGTGACGTGTATCAATCTGTCACTGAGTTCCCGTCTACAATGGAGGACACCAAGATTTCCTACAGAGAGGCGTCTCCTATCCCCTCCATCAAACTCAACGGGAAAAACTATCTACTATGGATGAACGTTGTTCACACTGTCTTGGAATCTCGCAATAAGGCGAGACATGTTGACTCGGGTCCTGTGGACACTGCTGATAAAGGATACACTGAATGGAAGCGTCATGACAGTCTTGTGAAGACTTGGTTATGGAATAGTATGGAACCTGCAATTGCGTCTAGGTTTATGTTCTATACTACAGCTAAAGAGATATGGGACGCAGTAAAGCAACACTATTCCCAGGAGAAGAATGCTCTTCGGCTATTCATGATATATGATCGTCTATTTGCTGAGAGGCAAGGTGATAGATCTCTTGAGGAATACTTTGGAGCTATTCAGGCACTTGCTCAGGAGCTCAGCTACTATCATCCTGTGACCGTTGTTGCACAGATCAAAGACGGAGACGACTTGGTTACTGCTAAATTTTTATCCGGGCTTAATTCCATTTGCGGTTCTGCCCGGAGCGTCATTTTGGCTTCTGATAAATTGCCAAGTTTTGTAGAAGCCTATTCGAGAATTCAACAGTCTGTTTTTTAGTCTGTTAATCCTGTCTCTACTATATGTTCTGGGGAGTCTCATGCATCCGTAGCTGCTGCGGTGAGAGGAGGATGACCTGGTACGGGCAGAGGACGTGGGACACGTCCGAAGTGTACCTTCTGTGACATACCGGGACATACAGTGGAGAAGTGTTGGAAGAAACACGGGAGACCTGTTGCACCTCCTGTGGGGGCAGCACATTGTGCCACTTCTACAGATTCCGCTCCGTCTTCAGTTGTGGGCACCAATTATGGGACCGGCATCACCCTTACTCAGGAGGAGTATGATTGGTTCCTTCAGGCTACACAGCACATGAGTGTGGGATCTTCATCTTCGTCATCAGCAAACCTAGCATCTACTGCGGGTAATCAGGCTACATCTCTCATAACTTCTGGATCTTCTACATCTTGGGTAGTTGACTCTGGCGCGTCACAACACATGACTGGTATGAAGAGATTGCTCCAATCTATTGACTCGTATATCCCTCACCAATCTGTCACACTGGCAGATGGTTCAATGAGGAGAGTGCTAGCTAGTGGATCTGTCTCTCTAACACCCAAGATTGATCTTAAATCTGTACACTTTGTGCCTGAGTTTCCGTTTAATCTTCTTTCTTTTGCAAAATTGATTGACACTGTAAAATGTACAGTAACATTTGGGCCTTCTTGTTTTGTCTTACAGGATCTCAAGAGTATGAGGACGATTGGTGGGGGGCCTAGGAAAGGTGATATCTACCTTTTCCACGGTGACAGTCTGCCTCGCCCAGTATCTGCTCCAGCTCCATCCATCCTGTTGAGTGGTTCCCCCTTACTATGGCATTGCAGATATGGACATTCGTCGTTAGAAAGCCTGCGGAAGTTGGAACCTGAGTTGTCCCAAGTATCATCTTTAGAGTGTCAGTCATGTCAGCTGGGAAAACATTATAGGTTGTCTTATCCCAGTCGTATCAATAAGCGGGCATCTTGTCCTTTTGAGTTAGTCCACAGTGATGTATGGGGTCCTGTTAAAGACCAGAGTTGTAATGGTTTTTGTTACTTTATTTCCTTTATGGGTGATTTTTCCCGCATGACATGGATCTATCTTCTCAAAAGCCGAGAGTCTGTGCTATCTATTGTGAAACATTTTCATAAAGAAATAAAAGTTCAGTTTGATTGCAATATAAAAACTCTCCAATCTGATAATGCTTTAGAGTATGTTCAAAAGGCTATGTCTGATTTTTGTAGTTCTGTGGGCATGATCCATCGCACGTCTTGTCCTCACACCCCTCAGCAAAATGGGGTGGCTGAGAGGAAAAATCGTCATCTTCTTGATATTGCTCGATCGATCATGTTTCAATCCAATGTGCCTAAGAAATTCTGGTCTGAAGCTCTGTTAACTGCTTGCTTCTTAATCAATAGACAACCATCCTCCGTTCTTAAAGGACAAACTCCTTTCTCTGTGTTATGGCCCACGGATCAGCCCTTCTCTGTTCCCCTCAGAGTGTTTGGTTGCACTTCTTTTGTCCATAATTTTGACCATAAGACTGACAAACTTTCTCCTAGGTCTATTAAAACCTTGTTCCTTGGTTATTCTAGTATTAGCAAAGGATACGAGTGTTACTGTCCTAGTCTTCGTCGCATGTTTGTGTCTAGGGATGTTACCTTCCATGAGACCACTCCATATTTCTCCGATGTTGTGAGTAAGGGGGAGCAGTTGAGAGAGGGAGTGCCACCAGATTTTCAGAGTAAGAGAGTGGCACCATCTGTGCAGAGTGAGGGAGCGTCACCCATTATTCCTGATTATACTTTTATTCAGGACGAGCAGGCAGTTGACAGGCCTGTTATTCAGCAGTACCCATATGTTTATAGTAGGCGAGGCAGACAAGATCCAGAAGAGGTAGCGACACCTGTCCCTGAGTCTTCCTCATCGTCTTCTACTCACGAGATTCCTGCAGAAGCATCAGATCATGATCTTCCTATTGTTGTTCGGAAAGGTGTTTGTTCTTGTACTATTAGACATCCTATTACAAATGTGTGTTGTCTGTCTCACTTATCTAAGCAGGCCCGCGCATTTGCTATTGGGATTGATTTTGTTGATATACCAAGAGATCACTATGATGCTATGAAGGACAGTGGCTGGAAACAGGCAATGCAGCTTAAGATGTCAGCTCTCTTGCATAATGGCACATGGGATCTTGTTGACTTACCTGCAGGAAAGAAAGCAGTGGGTTGCATATGGGTTTTCACCATCAAACACAATCCGGATGGATCCGTTGAGAGATTGAAGGCCAGATTGGTAGCAAAAGGCTACACAGACCTATGGAGTTGATTTCTTTGAGACCTTTTCTCTAGTAGCTCGTCTAAATTCTGTCCAGATTATTATTTCTCTGGCTACTACATTTGATTGGCCCCTATTTCAGCTTGATGTTAAGAATGCCTTTCTACATTGTGATCTACAGGAAGAGGTATATATGGAGCAACCTCCTAGGTTTGTTGCTCAGGGGGAGTGTCAGAAAGTGTGTAAATTGAAGAAAGCCATATATGGGCTGAAACAGTCTCCTCGAGCTTGGTTCGACAAGTTCAGTGAGGTTGTACTCCAGATGGGTTTCTCTCGCTCCATGACTGATCACTCTTTATTCTACTCTAGCTCTTCTTGTGGCTCTATCATTATTGTTGTATATGTTGATGACATAGTGATTACTGGCAGTGATTCTCCAGGCATATCTCGTGTGAAGGAAGGGTTACAAAAACACTTCCAAACGAAGGATCTGGGTAAACTGAGATATTTTCTGGGCATTGAGGTGCTTAGATCTCATGCAGGTGTCAACCTATCTCAGAGGAAATATGTGCTTGACTTACTACAGGAGACAGGCATGACGGAATCTAAACCGGTATCTACTCTTATGGATTATCACATCAAGGAGACGGTTGATGATGTCGAGTACTCAGATCCAGGATATTACAAGAGAATAGTTGGCAAGCTAATATATCTGACTGTTACACGACCTGACATTTCTTTTGTTGTAGACGTCGTGAGTCAGCATATGCACTCACCACGACAGTCACACTGGACAGCAGTTTGCAGGATTCTAAGATATCTGAAGAGTGTTCCTGGTAAGGGGATCACATATTCTAAACCCAAGGTGACTCCATCTATTGTGACTCTCACAGGGTATTCAGATGCAGATTGGGCTGGTGATCATACTGATAGAAGGTCTACATCAGGCTATTGTACTTTCCTAGGTGATCATTTGATTACTTGGAAAAGCAAAAAACAGCATGTGGTAGCTAGATCCAGCACTGAGGGTGAATACCGTGCTATGGCCCATGCATGTTGTGAACTACAATGGGTCAAATCTGTTCTTTCTGAGTTAAAAATCACTATCATGTCTTCTATGGAGCTCAAGTGTGACAATCAGTCTGCTATACACATTGCCAGGAACCCTATCTTTCATGAGTGTACAAAGCACATAGAAGTTGATTGCCATTTTATTCATGATCAAATCAAAGATGGCACTATCGTGATGCCATACGTCAAGTCTGAAGATCAACTGGCGGATATCTTGACAAAGCCTTTGGGTCCAACAGCTTTTCAGAGATTATGTGGCAAGCTGGGCATACACGATGTGTACTCTCCAGCTTGAGGGGGAGTGTGAAACAACCTGCATCTCTGTCGATACCATCGACATGAGGTCGATGGTATCGAGATAGTCACAGCGACAGAACATCAGTTTGTCGATACCATCGACAGTCCTGTCGATGGTATCGAGATGGTCACAGCGGCGGAAATCGATGATCTGCCCCCTGGTTCTATCTTCATTATATTATTTGTTTTATTGTTTTTCTATTATTTTCTCCTTTGTACCACCATGTATCTTACCCTAATATATAAAAAGAAGTGAGACGGCTATTGCCCTCTCAAGAAAGCTGCTCCTTGCAGCCGACAAATCTCTCGGTGTTTCGTCTTCTCTCCTCACCTCTTCTAACATGCATTTTTCAAAATTCACTAGTAACCTTTTCTTTTGGTAGACTATATCAGAGTTTAATGTTTCCAAAAAATCAATGAAGCGTCCATCTCTTTTATTCCAAGAGGGTGTGTAACAAACTAGCAAAACCAATACAACTTCCACAAAATCTCTTCGCAATAGATAAATGTTTCCTTGTCCTATAGTTATCATGAGATTATACTTTCCTCCAAAATGGCAACTCAGTGTGCATTATCTAATTAGTATACGATAGTTGACACAAAACTACATCCTACAAATATATTCGACTTCAGGCGAACCATTTGAATTGTTGTTAGCCCATTTTATGTTGTTATTATGTGAAAACTATAGGTTGGATGGGTTTTTTTATATAAATAACAAAATCTGAAGTTTCATGCTAAAATTCTATAATTTTGTACATCGTTTCTACAATCATATGTTGTGAAAATTTTCAATCAAATTCCACCAGCGGACTAGGAATCCAAAATGTTCACAATTTTCATATAAATTCCATTTCTATAGGTGGTTAAATGGTTTCCAATTGGCACTTTGAATACTTGGACGAGATAAGATTTATTCCAACTTATTTGTGTATTAGACCATGAAGACGCTCACCAAGTCTGTTGAAACAAACAATGCCATAATGTGTTGTTTTCCATTCGGCCTTGCACAATAAAGTATTTAGGATTGGGTTGATGATGGACTCAGACTTGGTCAAGCTATAGCCATATGTAGAGGTGAGACTTTCACTGTAGTGCATCTTGAACTTAATAGGTTACTTTTGTAATGTTATAAATAACAACTAGATCATCTTTTTAAGAAGGTAAAAAGGCTCAATTTCATTAAGAGAATGTACTAAAACAAGTTATATGTAAATTTGTATATTATTAGCTGCGTGGACAAAAAATAGATTATAGTTGCACCCCAAATGAAGTCTTCTCTATCTAGATACTCCACTCACGAAAGCCTGAAACTATGCCCATGAAATGTCGGGAAAAAGAATCAATAGATTTTCCTTTTGTTCTTTCCTTTCCAATCTACTAAAATGAAGCAACATAAAGGCATCCTACCGCTTCTCCCTCACCCTCTCGAATAAATGCCAGCAATAAGAAGCTTCCATGATCCCATGTCCCAAAGCCTCTTACCAAGTCACATCCCAAACAAATAGTGCTTCATATTATTTGTAAGATCCCAAAGTTCTAAAACATAGATCCATGTCCTCTTGTAACATGTCAAGGAAGATGCAAGATTGACAACCATCCATGAAGTGTCTAATTTCCTCCATATAGTCTATCTTTGGCTCTGGGTCCTATACGAATGCAAAATACAGCTAGGTGGTTACAGATCACAAACTGTGGCTCCATCTCAGGACATCTTCTCCCTTACAACAAGTGATGGAAAAGGAAAAGATCTTGTCAAAGCTAAATTTACTACTATTAAGAACATTCTATAAGTAGGGAGTAAACAAAATAACACTCTTCCTACAGTGGTCAAGGTGCTTAGATTACTTTGAATGCTTGGATGCCTCAAAACAACCTTTTTTTTAACACAAATACATTTGATATACATGGCATAGAGCTTGAACCTTATATGACTATAATCCTTATTCATAGGTTTAGCCCTGAAATTTAATAGTAAGACCCAAACTATGCATTCTGAATCCATAAAAATAGGGTCAACAACACTAAAAGTCAAGGCATCCACCTAGGTGGATCCCCTGCGGCATCTATATGCCTATCTAAACACCTTAACACCCATGACTCTCCCACTAGTATACAGTTTGCAGTAGAAACCGCATATAATGACTAGTATACTACCCGTACTTTGAAAAGGAGGTCTCATGACAAAGGAGGTCTCATGACAAAGGAAGTCAATCGTTCTTTGAACTAGATCAGAGTAGCCCACTATTGTGCTATTTTAAAGTTTTCAAAGGGAAGAACCTATACATTGTTGCTTATGTAGTTCTTGAGAAGGCTGTGCTCAAATCCATTCATGGCCACGACTGAGCCCAAACCTACGGTTTCATTTTTAAAGACATCCTGTAAGATCACCTTAACTCTTAAGAGACATATATATGTCAATACAATGATACGATATTCAGTAAGAAAAAACCATTACCTGCATTTCAGATATTGATGGAGTCAGTATTTCATTTTGAACGGCAGCAGTGGCATAAACTGAAGTAGATTTATCCCCTTTTATGGTATATGTCGTAAGAAGATCGGTATTTGACAATTGAACAATGGATTCAAAAAGCTTCAGCATGCGGCTCTTTGTTGCCTCAATCTAATAAGTATAAATATAGAGAAAACATCATTATTAGTAGAGCATGTATATAAATAATCCAAAGAAACGTCACAAGAGAGAAAGATACCAGTGTCTCTATTTTCTGTCTCCATGTGATGCTGTCCATCTCCATTTTGACTCCATATTCTCTAACACTGTCAACTAAATCATTGATAGAAACCAACTCCTTACAAGCTTGCTCATATTCCTGCTTTGTAAGTTTTTCGGTAACAGCCAATAGACGAGTAGCAATAGCAATTGGTGTCTCAAGTTTAAGCCTCATCCTCTCCTGACCAGCATCTGTAGATCCATCAAGAAAGCTGAAAAGGAAGTTCTCAAGCTCAGTGAATCCGCTACTCCTCCATCGTAAATCATTTGCCAGATGACCATCGAAATTCTGTTCAGTATCAGATAGCGCTGAAATCTTTGCCTCGAGTGCTAATCGTGCAGACACGGGAAATAGTATCACATTTCTAGTATTAAGCAGTTTCCCAACATTTTTCTTGACAAAGTTCACTGCTTCTTCAAGCTTCAAAAATAAAGTTAACCAAAAGTTGTATATCAAGTTTCAGATGTATATTAAACCAGATAGTAAAAGGCATCAATAAACAACTTGTCAATTGAACCTCACTGGAATTCTGATAAAGATCAGCTTTATTCAGTACGAACATTACTTTCTTCTTCCACTGTTGAATATAAAGAAGGAATTCGACCTGAAATGTGCAATGCAAATAAATATGTAGATACTTAAAATATATGCCCGGCAATCAGTTAATGAACTCAAGCAAGGAAATTGAAAAACTGATACTATATCCAGATTATTACTTAGTGGACCCATCATTTCTTGTATGCCAGATACTAAGATACAGGAAAAAGACTTGAGGCAGAAATACGTGATAGGATTTGGTTCCTGGACAGTTGTCTAGGTGGCCAATGTTACCCAGTGAACTTTAATTTCAAGCTTGAAGGTGTAACTACTAATTTATTAAACTATGTACAGACAAGTAAATTAGAAATATGAATGTCAATACGTACAACGAGATAAAATAGAAGGGTATAAAAATGTAATTAAGAACAATTAAACAGTAGCAAACATTAGACACGTGCATATTAAGAGATGTTTTTTAGTCTACATGAGTATTCATTTGATAGTAGGTCCGAAATAGAATATGTAGTTGTGCATAGACACATGCATATTAAGAGATGTTTTTGAGTCTACATGAGTATTCATTTGATAGTAGATCCGAAATAGAATATGGAATGTGCTAGGTACACCTTATTGTACTGAATATTATATGCTCCCTTTGATGACTTATTAGCAATGTAGATAGTTTATGGACGAGAATATGTTTCATATTGCCACATCAGGAAAAAGATATCAATACAAGTATCTCTTTTAGAGTTAGCTTTTTCTTTGATCACCTTTTCTATTTTGTTATACTTTCCAGCAATATGTTTTGGGGACATTACAATTCCCTATAAAAATTAGAACAAACCAGCATAAGTAATTGAGTTTAGCAACGACGCGTTGAACTGTACTAGAATATTAATCATACAACTTTTCTAATTCGGTCATGTACTACTTGAGGCTAACATACACACCTCTTTGGATGAGTAACATATTGTCGCTGAAGACGTGAGAAAAGGAAGAGGGACTGAAAATAAATGGGAAGAACCAATAAATAGAATTTTCCATCATTACAACTCAATGATATATGACATAAAATAGAACCAAATGGAAGGAATGCATACTACCCATTCAGGGATTAGTTGTGGATGGATTATTAGGGTACATTCGTTGATTTTTTTACACATGAAAACAGATCTTTCAGCAAGCAAGCTAATGAGGTATGGACTATAATAAGACCACATACAAAGTCAATTTTAAATAATAATGTGGAATATTTATCTGCAAATACATGTCTCGATCCAACGGCTTTATGCTGACATTGTTATGTATATTCTGCATAATGAAAGTATGGTTGTACCTCACTTTCAGTTAGTGGTCTATCAGAAGACAGTACGAACAACACTAAATCAGCACGAGGAACAAATTCTTCAGTAAGCCGTTGTTGCCTCTTGAGAATAACATTTGTGCCGGGAGTATCTACAAGATTCATCTGCCCTATACAAGCTCAACAAATAAGTAACAAAAAGACGTCTTCAAACAAGAAATGGTTTCTTGTGTATTTTAAACAAAAAGGCAAGCATCAATTCAACAAAACTGATATGGAATATCAGAGAACAACAAAAACATGCACATTTTATTTCAATTGGTTGCCCATTCTGTTGTTGATCTAAAAGAGTTTTTCAGCAGTTAATTAGCATGAAGTTGCCAGTGGTGCCACATTAAGAAAGAAACAGAAAAAAAGGGTATGTGCTTCTATGGTTAATAATTTCCGCAAGAGATTGGGTCCAGGAATTGGGTCAGACTTTGAGTGAGATGAGCTCATCAACTTTCAAGCTAAGCCCAAAGATAAACAATCAAATGTACTTCCGAGTGAGATGAGCATTAGAGACAATGGTGTGTGTGAGATACGGAGATCCCTCAAGAATTTTCATCCTGCTTCACTAAGGGCACGTTTGTTTTGTAGGATGTCGCAGGATTTTAAAGAATACGGAATTTCGTCGATCCCAGGATACGCTGATTGCTGGTGCTGATTGCTGGTTTCCAACAATCCAGCAATATATCATTTTTTGTTTGGTTTTATTGGATGCCTTCTCCGCGTTGTGGGGACCAGCGGCCGTGTTGCCGTTGCCGAGTCCACAGCTATTCACCAGCTAGCGTATAACAGCAGGTAAATGAGGGCCGCGGACAACGGCTCCTGCGCTGTATCTCAGCATCCTGCCGATCTGAGATGGAGAAACAAATCCAGCAGGCACTGTATGCAAGAAAAGTACAGGATTCCTTTCATTTTCCATTTCCCCTAAAACAAACATAAAACTTTCGCTACTGGAGATCCGAATGCAATCCATTACGGCAATATACAGGAAAGCAAACATGCCCTAAGCATGCCTATTCCTCAAGCGATGCAAACTGAAGTCATTTTAAGATATAGGCCAGGTTGTTCAACCTTATTTTTCATGGCGACAGTAGGCTGCAAGTGTTAAAGGTAAAAGGAATACTTGATTGGCAGCTATTGGGATAGTACCGAGGTTAGAGAAGAAAAAAGTTTAAACATAGGACAGAAATAAGGGCACTAAAAGGTTAAAGAAACACCTGATTGGCAGTTATTGGGACTGTCTCAAGCGTACCAAAACAACAACTCAAATCTAAAGAAGATGTTCGACTTCAAAACAGCAATAACAAGAGAAGAGTAGATCACTATTACCATTACAGTAAGAGTGAATCCAAACCCCATCATGTGGGTGATTACAATGTTGTCATCCTACATGATACATAAACAACTCCTAAAAGGAGGGGCGCATCTGGTTACAGATTGATTCTACTAATAGGGCACTAGTCCTTGGATATTGGCATAGAAATGGACCTATAGATGTTGTCACTCTCCTACACCATAGGAGGATGTTCTGCGCATAAGGTGAATTGTGGTTCTTCACAAACAACCATCGGCATTGCCTTCACAAGAAGGAAACCACTTAGGTTGCCTAGACGAGTAGAACAGTTCTATCAATATGGGCTCCCTTTTGGTGTTGCAAGCCACACTAGTTTTAAGGTTGTGATGGAGGTTGATGTACAAGCTGGGAAGAGCTTGATCAAATAAACTCTTAACAATATCTAACGAAGCTTTTACTTGATAGGCAATATGAGAGATGCAAAGAGATGTAAGTGTATCATGAAAAGCATTGGAAATTTTATGGATGCATCAGTTTTGTAGGCAGAGAGATTAATGGAAACACAGTTGTGGTTAATTTTCGGATCACTAGTCCTAAGGGTTTTTCTGGTATATGCAAAGGATGCCACTATATTTGAGCACAAATGAGATTTTGACAGATGAGGTTGTAGAGAACGTTGGGGAGGAGAATGTGGTGTAGGTAGTTGCTGACAATGCATCCAAATTTTGTCTTGGTTAGGAAGAAGTTGATGGAGAAGAGGCAGATACTATTTTGGGTTTGTTCTATTGCACATTACCTAGATCTTATGTTGGAGGACATCTCCAAGATGGATGATTTTGCAGGGGCAAGGAAACTCAATAGTTTTCTTTATCAACAAATTCAACTACATGATGCATTGTAAAAGTATTGAAGATCACTGGGAGCCTTTAGGAAGTGCATTCACACATTTATTACTTTTTATTTAGCTTTGACTGGTTTGTTAAATCCTCCTGCCAGTTTATAATTCAATCTTGAAACAAGTATCAACAGTCTGGGGCAAATACACTAGACGGAGACTTCATATTCATTATTATTTTGGCAAAATTCTTTTGAGAAAAGTGGAGAATGCCTTCAGGCAATCCTAATTCTTATGGCTATGCTGAGAGTAGTTGAGATAGAAGAGAAGCGATCTCTACAGTGCATTGCACGTGTTAATGCTAAGGCGAAAGGGAAGATCATTGGAATTATTTTGCCACGTTGAAAATGAGTACAAGCCTTGACTCTAGATCATTATAGGAAGAATTAAATGAGATCATGTACATGGTATATGTATTTTCTTGAATCTTGTGTACTTTTAGGGTCTAAAGCACAGTGATGGGTCACTAGTTAGAAAATATGAGGGCACTTCATTGAATAGATTGGTATAATGGTTGATAACCAAGATGAGCAGCAAAAAAAAAAAATTAAAGAGGTTTGTCAAAGGCAAACATGGCATCAGGCACATAAAGATAAAATGCACCCACTAAGTTACTTACTCACATAATGCCTTTCATTTGCTTAAGTATTCAGTTTTACACTTTTTTTTTGTCTTAAGGAACGTGGAATGAGTGGATAGTCATGGAAGTGCCACCCATCTTTAAAGAGGCAGCAAGTTTTGTACTTGGACTATGGTCCACCTCTTTGTTTTGTAAGCACCATTCGAGAGCTTCATATTTGCAAGATTCATCAACATTATCTAAGCCTCAACCCCAATCACGTGGGAGTTGGCAACAAAGATTTAAATTAGCTTCAATATCGGTCATATTCTGATTGATATTTTACGGCTGAAGCTTCCCTTTATCTCTCCCCAAGTTACTTAAGGCTGCCTCCCTTCCCTTTAACCATCCTTGAATCAATAACATGCTTTGAATTGGTGTGTTTTTCAGTCTACGTTGCACATGCCCATATGCTTAATTCAATGACATACTTTAAAGTACAGCCAGGAACTGAACAAACTGAAGTTCATTATGTTGTCACTGAACTTCTTTGATATCAGAGGAAAGAGGATGATATACTTCGTATTCATCCCAGAATGTTCGAGCATTGGTTGTAATAGTCTTCCACAGATCCATCAGTTGAATACTCATTTTTCGCCAGATTCTTGAAGATCTTGAAGGCCTTCTTTGGATTTTGTTGGTGAGAGTACACATGGGATAGTTGATCCCACATAGCTTTGGCATTCTGAAGGCAGAGGAGAGTCTGACTAATCTTCGGTTCAGCACTATTCACCATCCACGACATAACCTCATAATCATCTTTAGACCGCTGAGCGTAGGCTTGCTTGGCTTTTCATCAGCCAAGCTTCACGGTAGTAACACACAAAGACCAAGGAGAATCCGTAGTCGCCATAGGAAACGGAGCAATGACGCGGACTGATAAGAAAAGTAGCACAGTATTAGTAGCAAATCTGGATCAGTAGATCTGAGAGATCAACATAGGTGTAGCAAAGATTAGTAGTAGATCTGGATCAGCAGATTGGAAAGACCCACATAGGGGTAGTAGAGAGCAGTAGCAGATCTGAGAAAGCCGCATGGAGGTAGCAGAGCGAATCAAGGACCTAAGCCACCATGGTGTGAGAGTTACTCCACCATGTCGCATAGGCAAGCAACAATGATGGTACTTTTAGATCTTTAACGTGCTACGTTACAAAGTGTCGGGAGACAAAATGGAGGAAGAAGGAAGGTATGGAGGCGGATTGGTGGAGGAGAGGAGGGTGGCGAGTGGCAGCTTGGTGGAAGGGGGTGGGGCTGTTGGGTGGTGGGACGCGGTGGCGAGGTGAGGGGTGGGGTTTGGGAGGCAGGTGGGAGGGTGGCGGTGGGAGAAGAGGAAGGGGGAGCAGCAGCGGGGTGGGTGGAGGGCAGCAGTGGCGGCGGGTGAAGGAGGGGGACGGCGGCTAGGGTGATAGAGGGATGGGAGGGGCGACGGCTAGGGTGAGAGAGGGATGGAAAGCATTAGGGTAGGTGAAAGGGATTGAAGAGGATCGTAGCCGTCTGATACCATATAGAATAAGAAAAACTTTGTGTCTAAAACATATACAAGGCACTTTCTTTTATAGGATACGAGAGTAAGTGGGAAATAGAATTAAGCAATATGGGATAAAAGAAAATCTAAAGGCAAGTCTAAAGCACACAATAAAACATAAAGCATAAAGCATATATACTAATAAAGCTCATACAACCCTAGCTAGAAACAGACTTTTGACAAATCCAAATATAATGAAATTGCATTATGACCAGAGACAGCTGATTTGATCTAATGGATTATTGTCGATAGCTAATTATGTCAACCGCTCTTAGCATAGTTTAGTTTATCTTTGTTTGCGTTACATAAACAGCAATAAGTACATGTATCTCACTGCTGGTTATCCATTTGTGTTTGATCTGTATCAGTTGAATTATGTGTTTTTTTTCGGTGACATAAACAGAACCTCTAACACATAAATGATAATTCCGATCATATCGAGAAACGTAAAAGATTCGTTCTGTGAGAGCTTATCAGAAATAGCACTTCATATGGAATTATCCTCTAATAACACAATATCTGTTCTTTGAGAGCTTATCAGGAAAAAAATGATGGCAGGTGTTATTTCTTTAAGGACCCTGAGGCATTTGTGGTGACGGCACAGAGACAAGCTACTGAGTGCAAAAGACTACAGTAGGGGGACTTAAAGGTGTAACCTGGTCAGGCGAAACACTTTTACATAATGCAAAGATCACATGTTTCAGACAGCAAAAGTTGGCAAGATAAACATGAGTAAATAGTCTAAGATGAACTTACATTTTGGAGAATTGGTGAAGACAAATAGCATATAAACTGACCATCAGGATGCCTTTCACATTGCTCCTGCTCAACACCTTCTGTATCTGAATAGCACAGCAGAGTAATCTCATTCGTTGTAGGGACAACTCCATCCTTTAGACATTTTCTTCCAAGCAATGCATTTATAAAAGATGATTTTCCAGAATTAAATTCACCCTAAACACAAGAAAGTAGTAATTAATAAATAAATGAATTGCCACAAAAACTTTTGAAAATAATTTTTAATGACGAGTACTACTGTATTCTGAGCCTAAACAAAGATACGGATCAACAGTATTTCCCCATTTTCTCATACGCTGCATAGTCAAGACTTAATCTAACCTGTCAGATTATCCGTCGCCTGATTAGTACATTATTTATAATTTGACTGACACTCCACGTCGCCTGATTAGTACATTATTTATAATTTGACTAACAGTCCAGTAAGTCCCTGCACTAGTTGATTAGATAATGACAGCAGAAACAGGAATGGTTGCAGTTGTCGACAACCACCATCATTTGCTGTGCCAGGGAAACCACAAGGCGGAGGAAGCCATGGAACCCTCCACTGACACCACCCTCCCTTGGCAGCTGTCCTACAGGAGGTTATTGCCAGCATGCTCCTGCCAGACCTCATTCTTCGTAAACCCTGATAGGGTTGCCATTATTTGCACCCAGTTCTTTGGTCGCCCACTCAACAACCAGAAAAGCTCATCTGTGGTACCTAAAGCACGAGTGACAGCGTACATGCGCACCAGACTCTGTTGGAGTCGGTTTCGCCTTGCCCCTATAGTCGCTGAATATAGGCTCAAGTGTTGCCCAGGGGTCTTGTAGATCTATATTTGGCAGTTCGCCTAGCAACCGCCATTGAGCAAGTCCTTTAGTGTATTTGACCACCTCTCACTGATCCAACCTAGCCCACTGTGTGTATACGTGTATATATAATCCTCAATTCTCGAGATCTACATGAGTGCACAGTAATTCTCTACAATATCATGGTGGCATCAACAAGTCCAACCACATCGACCCCTGCGGACTCCAACGCCAACCATGTGGGACCTGCTACCTCCCCAGCCCAAGTTTCACAGTTTGCTTAGTGTGGACTACAATGCTGTGGTGACTAAAGTGGATTGCACAGTCATAATGCAGGAGGATGATAACAAATTTGGTCGACATTGCAGGTGATACCCAACCAACTTCATAACCTCTTGGCTAAATGGGATTTGCCACTTCGTGTGTCGCAATGAGACATATCAGCATCAAAAACCAAAAATCCATCGTTCAAGATTGTTTCCAGATCACATTTATTTCCTCTGATGGCAACTAAATCAAAGCACATTCAGAACTTCAATCCGACATCAATTTTTAGTGCTAATGCAAACAAAATGGATGTCGAGGTTTCCATGAGCCCCAATATTACAAATATGACAACGCAGAGCAATACTGGGATGTAACCCTCCCTGGAAACACATTAACCAGTCACTCCCAACTCCCACTTACTGTGTCTGTGATTGACTGTGGAGACATGACTTGTATCTCAAATCGCCGGTCTGACTTAACGTAGGCTCGGCTTACGAAGACATGAGTTGATGTAGGACTGAAGCTCCAACAAGAGCCCAATTAGGGTTAATTGGATAATTTTGACTATTTTGTGCATTGGTTGGACGTTTTATGAATTCTAGAATATGTTACAATGTATGTTCATTATATGACTAAGCCATTAGCTGGGTAATTAATTGCAAATCTACTACAAGTAGGGTCTTTATTTTACTTAGCCTTGGGTTTATGTCTGTCAGGTTATGAATCTATTGGTTCCTGCCAAACTTATGGCAAAAAACCTTGTCTTCAAAAAGAGAATTACAATGGGTTCTCAAGAAAGAAGCAGAGAAACCCCTAAAATCACCTATGAGCCATCTTCACTGCTCCTTGAAATCCAACACATGACCTTTATATAGATGTCAATCCAACCATTAGCGGACACTAATAGAGCTTTGGTGAAACTTTGAGGACCTTGACTTTTGACGAAGTCTATAGACTCGTGACTCTTTAAGTTTCCTTAATGGTTTGTTTGGTCAATAAAATTAAACCATATCTTCAACCATTGAAATCAAGATGTGGATCGTTCTCTGGGCTCAAACAAACTTTGGGTAAAAGCAAATTTAACCAAAAAATAAATCAAGCATTTTGGCATGAACACCCCAACCAACAATAAAACTTCCTAAGGATGGGGACTTTAATTGAGAAGCATCAGTGAGTAAGAGGAAAATTGTGAGAATAAAACAGTTAAGAGACACAAATACCAATAAACTCCATATTGTATCTGTTGATATACTAAAGATTACATATCTTGGTACTATCGACAGACAGGTCGAAGTATCGAGATATGCTGTCTTCAATGTTGTTGAGGTGTCGATACCACCGACAGGTCGATAGTACCGAGATATGTAATCTTCAGTATATCAACAGTTCCTCTTAAAAGCTTATTTCAATTTTGTTCCTACTTTTCCTACATATCTTATGTCTGGAAAATTTAGTTGACTCTCTCTGTTGCTTGTAACTTTTGGGCCCTCTAGTCTTGTTTTGTAGGATTAACATAATTTGATGATGATTGGGCCGGGAGCGCGATCTGGTGATCTATACTACTTCCTTTCATAGTCTCAACCCAATGCCCTTCTTGCAGCCACGCCTTTCTAGCTTCATCTTTGCTTTAGCCATCCTTTGCTAGAAAAATTTAATATTTAGATAGTCCTTTTCATGTTTTTCTTCCATTTTGTGTGATGCATGTCGATTGGGAAAATACTATTGAGTTTTCCAGCACGTACTATAAAACAATTTTTCAAAGTTTTTGATCTCATCTGTAGTGATCTTCGTGGTCCATTCAGGACAACAAGTTATGACGGTTTCAATATTTCCTTACGTTTGTGGATAATTTTTTCTTATATCACTTACACAACGAGATTCACTATCTGAGGTCAAGAATGCTTTGAAAAAGATGAAAATGAAAAAGGCATGCAGTCGAGATGGTATTCCCATTGATGTATGGAAGAGTATGGGGGATGAGGAGCTATGTGGTTAACAAATTTCTTTAACAAGATTATGAAGACAAAAAAGATGTCGGATGAATGGAGAAATAGTACTATAGTCCCAATCTACAAGAACAAAGGAGATGTTCAAAGTTGCACAAACTATCGAGGTATCAAGTTGATGAGTCACACTATGAAGCTTTGGGAGAGGATTATTGAGCAAAGGTTAAGATCAATAACACAAATAATAAACAACCAGTTTGGTTTTATGCCCGGAAGATCAACAACAAATGCTATTTTTCTGATAAGGAGGCTTATGGAGAAGTACAGAGAAAACAAAAGAGATCTTCATATGGTGTTTATTGATCTGGGAAAAGGCTATGATCGAGTACCCATGGAAGTGTTATGGAGGTTCTGCATAAAAAGGGTGTGCCTATCCAATACATTGACCTGATTAAAGACATGTATGATGGCTCAACTGAAAGTGTTTGGATTCCTGGAGGAGAGACAAACTTTTCCTATGTTTGGGTACATCAAGGATCAGCACTCAGCCCATATCTACTCGTTCTTATTATGGATGAGTTGACAAAGCATGTTTAAGATAATATCCCTTGGTGTATGATATTTGATGATGATATTGTATTGATTGATAAAAGAAAACAAATATTGAATGATAAAGTAAAACTTTAAAGAAATGCATTGGAATCTAACGGATTTATGATAAGTAGAAGCAAAACTAAACATATGCATTGCAATTTCAGCCAATCGAGAATTGTAAATGGTGGAGTCAAGTTGGATGGAATAGATGTACCAATATGTGATAAATTTCTTTACTTGGGTTCTATTATTGAAAAGGAGGGTGCGGTCCGAGATGATGTTTCTCGCAGGATCACAATAGGATGGTTGAAGTGGAGGACTGCAACTAGAGTAGTATGTGACCAAGAGTAGTATGTGACCAAAACATCCCTCTTAGATTAATAAATAAGTTTTATAGAACTATATGGACAACCATGCTATATGGGAGTGAATGTTGGACAGTGAAAAAACAAGGTCTGAATAAGATGAATGTGGTCGAAATGTGTATGTTGAGATGGATCGTTGGAGGAATGACTATATCAGGAATAAAGTGGGGGTGGTGAGCATCGAGGACAAGTTGTGTGAAGGTCGTCTAAGATGGTATGGACATATGCAGCGCACAACGACAACTGAACCTATTCAAAGCAAGGTTATTGAGTCAAGCACAATTAAAAGAAGCAGAGGCAGACCTAAATTAACTTGAGAAAAGCTTATAAAAAGAGATTTTGAATATTTACATTTTGATCAGAGTATGGCCCATAACATAGCTGATTGGAAAAGAAGAATCCATGTAGCCGATCCCAATATGGTTGGGATTGAGGCTTAGATGATGATGATGATGATATGACTGCGTTATATCTTCTAGAAACTCATGATGAGGTTTTTCCCCTTATTCGTGTGTTTCATAAAATGATTTGGGTTCAGTTCTCAACATCCATTAAAATTCTCCACACCAAAAATGCCCTTGAGTAAACTCAACGGGCAATTTCCTTTTTTCGTGATATGGGATTGATTCATTAGCATTGCGGCACTTATTCTCCTAAGTAAATTGGTATTGTCTAGCGTAAAAAGCATCATCTAGACATTACACACTTATGATTCATGCCAATCTTCCCAAAAAAATTTGGTTTAGATGTTATCCTCACCCATGTTTCTTACAACGAATAAGATATTGACGGTGTGGTATGTATACCGACCAGTATACCGATATCGACGCCATCAGTCATCGGTTCGCACAAACCTGCCGATGGGATTGCAAATATCGGTAAACCGATGGGACTTACTGGTAAAACTGCCTGATATCGGCGAATATCGGGGGTGCCGCTACAAAATGCCCCACTTAAGGGCAGTATCAGCGGTATGCCGCCCCGACATATCGATATTTGTGAACATATTGTTGGTGTTGTTGTTTCAGTGGAGAAACTTGGAGATTTTGGGTGATTCTTTTCTTGGAGCTCAAATCAGCCCTAATCAAGGTATGTTTTCTTAATTTCTTTCGTTTTTCATCATTTCCATCCCCTCCTCTCTTTATTTCCTTCTATTTTCACCATAGAAGTTCTCCAAAATTCTCTAAATACGCCCAAATCCTAGATCTACTCCAAAAAATTTAGGATTAATGCTATTTAACAATAGATCTATGATTATATTATGTAGATCTACTAATGTATCACTAGATCTACTACTATTAATTAATATTATCATATAATTTCACTAATTAATAATAAATTCGTAATAATAGAAAGTACTATTAATAACAAGTATCTAACTTAGGTCTAGTAGAAGAAGTTGTACCAAATACTAATATGAACAAATACCAATGTATTAAAAAACGGGAAGCGGGAGGCGTGCGGACGGGACCTTGTAGCCGCTCAAGCGGCAGGCGGGCGATTTTTGAAAAAGCGGATGCTTAAACTCTTATATATTTATATACAAAATTACATGTATGTGTATATAAAAAATATATTTCTAAGGAAATCAGTAATACTAACCAATAGTATCAATTACTAATGAACGAAATCTGCAAGAATATCAGTAAAATCAGTAAAACCATTAGAAGTATAATAGAGTAATATGATATTTACTTGGATATATTACAGCAGTACCCTATTTTATACAGCTTACATACAAAGTTTGCATTCTAAAGTAGGACTAGGTATATCATAGAACATTTCATGTATACAAGCTTCATATATTATACTCAATACTACTTGGATTATATAATTAATTAACATTACATGCTTACAGCAACATTTTTTTCAAAAAGCGGGAAAAAAGCGGAAAAAAAGCGGCCAAAAAGCGGGAAAAAAGCGGGTGAAGCGGGAAAAAAGTGGGCATTTGAATGAAGCGGGAAAAAAGCGGGCACCTAAGGGCAATATTAGGCGGATGGCCTTTGCAGCCCGCTTAAACGGCCGCTCAAGCGGCCAGGCGGCCTCTTTTTAATTCACTGACAAATACAAACAAAAATATAGTACAAATATTTATATTTTTCATTTTTCATTTATTAAAATGCTGAAAATAAAAAAAATAATTTTTTTTCTACAGAAATGTGTGTTAGTGTTATATAAGATGGAATGAGTAATGTGTAACACATCACTTGCCTTAATACTAGATAAATGTCAGATTTTATATTTTTTTTAAATTCAGACTTTTATTTTTTATTTAACCCTTTTCTCTTGTTAATAAAAACCTTAAAAAATTATTAAGTTTGATTCTATAAATACATGTAACATCTACACACTTAAAGTATTGTTTTTTATTCTATAATACACAAAATAGATTAATTTCTTGCAACTTAATGGATTATTGATTTCATACAACTAATTTTTTTTTGTCTGTCTTTTTTGCAGTGTTGACTTTTGAGAAGATGTCTTCAAGTGATGGTGAGGGTGTCGGGGCCGGTAATGTTGGAGCTAAGGATGTGGATTTTACATGGAATCACTGCATGCCTCTTGATGGGAACAGGAGAAAGATAATTTGCAATTACTGTAAGAAGACAATTGGAGGGGGGATTACTAGATTTAAACATCACATTACTGGTGGTGACAAAAATGTGGCAATGTGCCAGAGGTGTCCCCAAAGTATTAGGGATGATTTCAAGAAACTTATGGGTGCAAAGAAACAAAAAAAACAAACAATGGAGGTTGACAGGGCTTACACAGATACATTATTTGATGTTAGACCCACAAGATCTTCTGCTGAATCTGATGATGATATTGAATATCCTCCTGAATGTGATACAGCTTATTTACGTCGTATGTATAGACGTGCTATTAGAGAATCTCGCAGAAGTGAGTGGAAAAGGGAGGAGGCAGCTCAAATTACAAGGAGGTATGGGCCATCTGGTGCAAGTGGAAGCAGTGGGACTGCACGTATTCCTGTTTGTGAAATGTGGTGCCGCAATGCAACGTGCAATGCAGCGTTGAGAGAGGCCATAAGCCTTCTCCCTTTTTATTAATACGAGTAACTGGATAATTTACATAGAGGCCCAGCGGGATATAGAAATTACAAAATAGAATAAATATGAAATATATTAACACTCCCCCTCAAGCTGGAGTGTACACATCGTGTAGACCTAGCTTGTTGCAAAAACTCTAGAAAGCTGCTGGACTTAATGGCTTCGTAAGAACATCTGCAAGTTGATCTTTAGACTTGACGTGTGGAGTCACAACAGTTCCATTCTTGATTTGGTCTCTGATAAAGTGGCAGTCAACTTCAATGTGCTTAGTACGTTCATGGAAGACTGGATTCTTAGCAATATATATGGCCGCTTGATTGTCACATCTGAGTTCTATAGGAGACAAAACGCGAATCTTTAGTTCAGAAAGTACAGATTGAACCCACAGCAACTCACAACATGCATGTGCCATTGTTCTATACTCAGCTTCCGTGCTAGATCTTGCCACAACATTTTGCTTTTTGCTTTTCCATGTAATAAGATGATTCCCCAGAAATGTGCAATATCCAGACGTAGACCTCCTGTCATTCAGATTACCAGCCCAATTTGCATCTGCATAACCAGTGAGAGACAGTGTGGATACAGGAGTCTTCGGCCTATAATAGGTGATTCCCTTACCAGGTGCACCTTTCAGATATCTCAGAATACGACAGACAGATGTCCAATGAGACTGTTTTGGAGAGCTCATATGCTGACTCACCACTGCTACAGCAAAAGAAATGTCAGGACGTGTGACTGTCAAATATATCAATTTTTCCACAATTTTTCTGTAATATCCTGGATCTGGATAATCAGCATCACCAGTCATCTCCTTCACATGATAGTCCATAGGAGTAGACACAGGCTTGGACTCACTCATACCAGTTTCCTGAAGTAAATCCAGCACATATTTTCTCTGAGACAAATTGGTACCTGCATGAGATCTAAGTACTTCAATGCCCAGAAAATATCTCAGTTTTCCCAGATCCTTTGTGTGAAAGTGCCCCTGCAAACCCGCTTTCACACGAGATATGCCTGTGGAATCACTACCAGTGATAACAATATCATCAACATACACAGCAATAATAATAGATCCACCACAAGAAGTAGAATAAAATAAAGAGTGATCAGTAACAGAACAAGAAAAACCCATCTTTAGCACAACATCACTGAACTTGTCAAACCAAGCTCTAGGAGATTGTTTCAATCCATAGATGGCTTTCTTCAACCTACACACCTTCTGACACTCCCCCTGAGCAACAAAACCAGGTGGTTGCTCCATGTATACCTCCTCTTGTAGATAACCATGAAGGAAGGCATTCTTTACGTCGAGCTGAAATAGAGGTCAGTCAAATGTAGTAGCCAAAGAAATAAGGATACGCACAGAATTCAGACAAGCCACTGGTGAGAAGGTCTCAAAGAAATCAACCCCATATGTCTGAGTGTACCCCTTTGCAACCAATCTAGCTTTCAATCTCTCCACAGAACCATCTGGATTATGTTTTACTGTAAATACCCATCTGCATCCCACAACATTTTTATCTGGAGGTAAGTCAACAAGTTCCCAGGTGTTGTTTTGTAACAGAGCAGACATCTCAACATGCATACCATGTTTCCAGCCAATATCCTTCATAGCATCAAGATGATTTCTTGGAATGACCACAGAATCAATCCCAAGAGCAAAAGAGCGAGCCTGCTGAGATAACTTGGACAAACAACATGTGTAATAGGATGACGAATAGTACAGGAACGGGTACCTTTACGAACAGCAATGGGAACATCAAGGTCAGATGGTTCTTCAGGAATCCCTTGAGTAGAGGAAGATGGGGAGGGCTCAGAGACTGGAGTCACTACCTCCTCTGGATCTTGTTTGCCTCGTCTGCTATAAACATGTGAATATTGCTGAATTTATGGACCATCTGCTAGCTGCTCTTCCTGAATGATAGTATAGTAAGGAATGATAGGTGGCACTCTCTCACTCTGATGTAGTGGTGGCACTTTCTCACTAGCATCTGATGGTGGCACTCTCTCACTCTGATGTAGTGGTGGCACTCTCTCACTAGCATCTAATGGTGGCACTCTCTCACACAATTGCTCCCCCTTACTGGGAACACTAGAGAAATATGGAGTGGATTCATGAAAAGTCACATCTCTAGACACAAACATACGACGAAGACTTGGACAATAACACTTGTACCCTTTGCAAGTGTTGGAGTATCCAAGAAAGAGAGTCCTAATTGACCTAGGAGATAACTTATCAGCCTTAGGATCAAAATTGTAGACAAAAGAAGTACAACCAAACACTCTAAGAGGAACAAGGAAGGGTTGATCCTTGGGACGTAAGACAGAGAAAGGAGTACGTCCTTGAAGCACAGAAGAAGGTTGCATGTTGATAAGAAAACATGCAGTAAGGAGAGCGTCAGACCAGAACCGCTTAGGAACATTAGATTGAAACATGATTGTCCTGGTAATATCAAGAAGATGACGATTTTTCCTCTCTGCTACCCCATTCTGCTGAGGGGTGTGAGGACAGGATGTACGATGTATCATCCCAACAGAACTACAAAAATCAGCCATGGCATTTTGAACATACTCCAAAGCATTATCAGATTGAAGAACTATAATATTGCAATCAAATTGAACTTTAATTTCTTGATGAAAATGTTTGACAATAGATAGCACAGACTCTCGACTTTTCAACAAATAAATCCAAGTCATACACGAAAAGTCATCCACAAAGGAGATAAAATAACGAAAACCATTATAACTATGGTCTTTTACAGGACCCCAAACATCACTATGGACCAACTCAAAAGGACATGACGTTCGTTTATTGACACTACTGGGATAAGACATTATATGATGTTTCCCCAGTTGACATGACTGACACTTTAAAGACGATACTTGAGACAATTCTGGTTCTAACTTTCTCACTCTCTAATGAAGGATGTCCATATCTGTAGTGCCACAGTAAGGGAGAGCCACTCAACAAGACAGTTGGAGCAGGAGCAGAAACTTGGCGAGGCAAACTGTCACCGTGGAAAAGGTAGAGATCACCTTTCCTAGCCCCCCCCCACCAATCGTCCTCATACTCTTGAGATCCTGTAACGCAAAACAAGAAGGACCAAAGGTTACCGTACATTTCACAGTATCAATCAACTTAGCAACAGACAGAAGATTAAAAGGAAAAGCAGGCACATAATGTACGGATTTAAGATCAATTCCAGGAGTCAGAGAAACAGATCCACTGGCTAACACTCTCCTCACTGAACCATCTGCTATTGTTACAGATTTGTAAGGGATATGTGAGTCAATGGAGTGTAGAAGTCTCCTCATACCAGTCATATGATGTGACGCTCCAGAATCAACGACCCATGATGAAGTAGAACCAGAAGCCAATAAAGATGTAGCTTGATTACCAGTGGTGGACGCCAAGTTGGCTGAAGATGATGATCCAAAGCTCAGATGTTGAGTAGCCAAGATAAATCTAACATATTCCTCCTTGGCGAGTGTGATGCCAGAAGGACCAGAACTCGAAGTAGGAGGCTCAATAGACTCAGTAGTGGTAGCATAGTGTGCTGCTCCCACAGGTGGTGCAGCAGGTCGACCATGCTTCTTCCAGCATTTCTCAACTGTGTGTCCAGGTTTGTCACAGAAAGTGCACTTAGGGCGAGTTCCACGTCCTCGGCCCATACCTGTCCGTCCTCCTCTCACTATGAGAATCTCCCTGAGACGAGACTACGATAGGATCAACAGGTTCAAAATTTGCCTGTAAAATCCTTGAATAGGCCTCTTCCAAGCTGGGAAGTTTATCAGAAGCTAAGATAACACTGCGGGTTGAACTGCACGAAGAACTCAGACCAGACAAGAATTCTGCTGTAATCAAGTCATCTCTGTCTTTGACTTGTTCCTGGAGAGTTACTGGATGGTAGAAACTCAGCTCTTGTGCAATACCTTGAATCACTCCAAAGTATTCTTCTAAAGGTATGTCTCCCTGTCGTTCTGCAAACAGGCGATCATATATCATGAACTGACGAAGCGCATTCTTCTCTTGAGAATAATGTTTCTTCACTGCATCCTAGATCTCTTTGGCGGTAGTGTAGAACATGAACCTCGAGGCAATCCCAGGTTCCATGCTCCCCCACAACCAGGTCTTCACCAGACTGTTATGACGCTTCCATTCAGCATAGCCTTTGTCAGTAAGTGCAGGAGGATCAGAATCAACGTGTCTCGCCTTGTCGCGTGACTCCAATACAGTATGGACGACATTCATCCATAAGAGATAATTCTTCTCGTTCAGCTTGATGTGAGGAGATAGGAGACATCTCACTGTAAGTGGTAGATGCCTTGGTGTCCTCCATGATTTGACAAGAAGAAGAGTGACGGATCGATACACGTCACAAGAAAATATGGGTGACAGGGAGATACACGTCACGTTACAAGATCATATGCGTATTTGACGCATCCACAGCCCCCAACTGAAATTCCCTAATCACACATGGAGGAGATGTGATTAGGAATTTCTTACGTACCGACGAACCCTCCGGTTTGGGATTTAGAAATCTATTGGATCAACCGAAGGACCCGACGATCCAGAGATAGAAGAGAAGGGGGGACGTCGGCTACGGCGCCTGACCCGGGAGACGGCTGATCCAGAGATAGATAATATAATATCTATTTATACTATATAGTCATTCATCAGAATTTTGCGAAAGGTGGACAGTTAACAGTCTACTGTTGGATACATTTATGAAGGATTGGATAGAGCAAAAGAGTAAATAAAAGACATTTTTGAGGGAGTTGTAGATAAACTATGCCCTTTTGGAAGATAATTGATTATAGATGGGATAAAAACTTGCATAATCCCCTTCAAGCTGTTGTTTCTTACTTAAAAACTTTGTTGCGATATCAAAAGTGAGTCACAATGCATGTTGGGGTAAAACAAAGCATCGAAAAAGTTGTAATGAAGACGATGCTTGAAGTGGATTGTGGGACTTTGATAGCCAAGGAGCTTCATGATTACCATGCAAAGTCTCCTCAGGTCATTTCTCCTTTGGTGATCGACGTCTTACTACTACTCACCAAAGTAAGACTCAAACACCCCTTTAAATTGATTCTTAATGTTTCAGTATGAACGTTTGATCAAGTTTGTTTCACATCATTAGGAGTTTGGTGGGATATGCGGGGTGGACTCTCAGCTTATTGCAGAAGTTGGCCATTAGAACCCTATGCCAACCTTGTAATGGTTCTTGTCATGAACGCAATTGGAGTGCTTATGTTGCACATATCAAAAAGTTCAATTGCCTTGACCCAAAAAGGCAGGAAAGATTGGTTTTCATTAGAATGGATTCCATTTGATGAAGAATACAGCAGCAAAGGAGGAGGAATACACTTTGCCTATTGCGTCGGTGAAGATAGTTGTCTTTGCAGGCGACATCAATGATGGTACTCCAAATACAGCAGATGACGTATCAGCCAAAAAGGAGATAACCATTAACATGAGAATGCGGCTCTGCAAATGCTGATTTTAATTCTGAGCCATTCACGCTTAACTTTGACTTATTTAATAGACTTAAGCTTGATTAGTGTGTGATGTTGATGTAATGAACTCGTACTCCTTGGTCCTAAGATGCCTTCCTTTTTTAAGCCAAGATCTTTTTTGTAGCAACTTGATTTGCTCTCCATCTTTCAATTTTGTTGCCTAATTTATTGTGTATGGCGCCTATAAGAAGCAATGCTATTGAGTCAAGCATAATTAATAGAAGAAGAGGAAGGCCTAAATTAACATGGGAAGAGCTTATAAAGAGAGATTTTGAATCTCTACATCTCGAACAGAATATGACCCATGATAGAGCTGAATGGAAATGAAGGATCCATGTAGACGACCCCAACATAGTTGGGACTGAGGCTTAGATGATTATATACATACATACATACATATATATATATATATATATATATATATATATATAGAGAGAAAGAGAGAGAGAGAGTTTCTGAATAGTTGACTGTAGTTTTATCGTACGTTGACCATTTTCATCCGAATTTCCACATAATTCCCGAATTCAAAATACCGAGTTTGTGACTATGACTATAACCTAAGTCCTTCGTAAATGTTTCATTTTGTGCCTTTTTAATAGTCATTCAATAGAATACGAACACCATAGGCACTTATCCAATTAAATTCAAATGTGAATTTTCTTTTAAGATTTCCACTGACCGCAGAAAAAAAAAACTATATAATTGCTCCAAAACAACATATCAGTACAAGTTGCTTGCAAAGGAAAAAACTATATAATTGCTCCAAAACAACATATCAGTACAAGTTGCTTCCAAAGGAAAAACCAAGAGATTTCTTATTCTTGGGTGCTAAAGGTAAATATTTGTCACAGATTACATGGTATAAAAGAAGCTGAGCCGAATATGAAATCAACTATTACTACAAAAAGACTGTTGCAACATCAAAAGTGTTAGGCATTAAAAAAGATCAAAGCTCAGATATCTCGATAATTGGCTCTCAGAACTGTAGTGAGATGAATGCAGTATTTAAAGAGAAATATACAAAGAATATTATCAACAGAGTGCAAGCATGTTTTCTAGAAACTGAATCTGACAGGATCAAAACACAGATAATAAGAGGTTGAACTAGAGCTGCAACAAAAAGGGTCATTTAATAGAAATTAAATCAAATTGTGTTTTTTTTTAAGAAAGCTTAACATATTGGATAGTGGGAACTCACCACTACAGCCAATAAAAATGGTTGGTCAAGTCTAGTAATTGCGTCAACAAGAAGGGAAGCCTCCTCCATCTGTATTCCCAAGAAACATGGAGATTTAATTTAGACACTGGGAAATCCTTTCAACTCATTTGATATATTGTAATTGAGGTTTCTTAAGAAAAGCTTAACTATCAAATGTACAATGCTAGAGGATCACCGTTGGAGCAGCTTTGCGAATAACAGAAACTGTTTGGAGTAAAATGTCCTTTTCTTCTTCTAAGAGTTGTAAATCTCGATCAGCCAACTTGGTAAATCCGGCCACCAATGTGTTTTGATGTTGTGATTTCTTCCTAATAACGGGTTCAGAATTTTTGGGTTTTGAGTTGTCATCCAGGTCTGGACTTCTTCCCCGGTTTGCATTATAAAATACCTTCTTCAGCACATCATTCGGAAGGAGTTCAATATCATCTACTGTAATGACAATGCCACTAGCCCCAGATTGCAGGAACTTTGATATCTCATCAGAGGGTGATCTCTGATTTGTAAAGTCATCCATGATCTGAAACGTTGGTACTTTGACATCCATAGCCGTCATAGCAAGCACCTTGTCACTGTTTTCAGCATAATCAAGCATCAAAAAGTCTACGCCTTCAGAGTTGCAAGCAGTAACAGCATTATTTCTATTTTTTACTCTTCTAGCCACTAAAGGGAGCATTACAGACTCTGGAGTGGATTTCATCATCATGTTTTTTGCAACTATAGCAGGTAGACCTGCACAGAGGCAGCTTATTATCATTCTTATACAATCCATAAATGGCTTACAACTTATAATGACACTTCTCATTGGTGAACGACCTGAAGCTTTTTGTTCAACTTGTTCGTATAAAACAAATAACACGTACATAGAGCATTTAGGAGTACTAACAAAACCAAAAATTAAAAATAAGTTATTGTACATGTAGAAAAATCCCACTTAACTACAAACTTCGGTATAAATATTAACGATGCAACACACAGTGTCATCTTAACTATTAAGCAAGTCATTTGGATTCTAACTATAATAGTTTCACCATGTGACCCTAACTAACTGAAATATAACATTTAAACTTCTTTAGACGCAAACTTCTATGATACTTTCATGCTGTTTTTGCAAGAAAATGGTAAAATTCAACAAAAACTCATAATTATGTTTTAAAAACTCTATCTTACCTGTGTTACATAACACAAAATCACATATTATGGCTCTAAGCTCACCTTGCGCCGGACACCATGTGGGCCCTGTTAACCCACAAACCCGGAGGGATTGCGTTTCGGTGTTCCGTTTTCCACCTGTAATACATCGACAATCACACCTTATTTAATAGTCAAAATGGTCGAGCCTGACGACTGATTGGCTGCACACGACGCTCAATTAGCGGAACTCAAGACATCAAGACAGATCTAATCATCTAATTAAGAAGATTAACCAACTTCTGTTGCAGCAGAATTATCAGTGTGAAAATGTGTGTTTGTTTCCTCATAGCCAACCTGTAGACGCCAATCCTAACCCACAGCATGACTGATCATTGAATGGCGTTCAAACTTCCATGGCACGGGTGACCCTCACCTATGCCACAACTGGTTGCACAACATTGAAGCCTTCTTCAATTGGCACCAGTTGTCTAAGAAGTGATACCTATTGTTTGTTGAAGCAAAATTGCGGGGTACAATGCTCACATGGTGGAAGCGGCTGTGTATAGTCTACAATATACACACTTAAGACTGACGTGAAAGTGGACATGGAGTCCATCATTCCAATCAAGTACAAATATTAGCTGTGCCTCAAGCTGTCTAACTTGGAGCAAGGTGCAGACTCAATCGTGTAGCACACAACTAATGACTCAAGTCTACAAATTAGATTTTAATCAGGATGATAAGGCGGTCAATATTACTGCCGCGACCTCTCCACGTCCATCGCTACTATGATGCTCACTGCATCACGTATCTACAACATGGACAACACTTTCCATGTGACACCAATCGAGCAAGAACATAAGTGTCGGGCTCATGGGAGAGATTTTTCCCTTGGAGAAATCAGTTTGCATCTACTCCGACTACCAGCAACATAACTCCAGATACATGTACGTCATCATCTAAGGTTGCATTGGTACCTAACAAGATGCAATGCTTCTCTAGCCAAGGCTACAAGCATCATTGCAACCAATGCCCCAGTCATGTGATGATCATGACATAAGACGCACAAAATGTATGAAACATAGGGGGGAGTTTTTCTTGGAATTGAGATAACCAACTATAGACTGGGTTGTATCTATTTCAAAGTACACCGTAGAGCTACTTAGGGGAAATTTGTATGCTTCGGTGTCGACCATCCTTTTTGCGTACCGAACAGAGTAGAGATCTTCATACTAAGTCTTTTGCCTTGCTGGAACTGGAAGACAAACTGTGATGTATAAGATTGATTGGGAGACTCCTATACTTGACTATTACCAAACCTAATATATTTTTGGTGTTGAAGTAAGAAAAATTTTGGACTCTTCTTGACAATGTCATCTTAATATGTCTTATCTTCGCATGCAATATCTAAAGGGGGCTCTTGGTCAGCGTCTACATTACAAGAGGGTTAATCATCCAAAGGTTGAAGCCTTGAAGGGTTTTAGATGTTGATCATGCTAGCAGCCGTTCTGACAGGAGGCCCACGGTTGGATATAGTACCTTTCTTGGAGGGAATCTAGTGACTTAGCAAAGCAAGAAACAAAATGTTGCCACATCCTGTTCTAAAGTAGAGTATAGAGTAATGGCTCAAACTGCTTGAGAAATGCTATGGGTTAAGTCTCTCCTGCTGAGTATTGACTTTGATTGTTTTGTTGACTATCTGATTATCCCAATTCCCATGTATTGTGATAATCATACTTGTCAAGGCAGGAAGGCTCTTGATCTGGGTGCATCGACGCCTAGGCATCTTTTCAAATATAGAATTTCGGCATATTTCCTTATATATACATATTTGTATGATTACTATGAAGATTCCCCCCCCCTAATATATATATATATATATATATATATATATATATATATATATATATATGTTGTAATTATATATGTAGGTATATATAGGGCCCATATTCAATACCCGCGCGGGTAGCTACCCACCCCCTATTTTGGTTACTTTTTTTAGAGTTTCTTACTTTTGGCATGTAGAGGGTTACCTTACCTTGCAAACTGTTACTTTTCATGCATAAATAGTTACATTTGCAACAGCTATAACAAAAATACAATTATATATATATATATAGAGAGAGAGAGAGAGAAAGAGAGCCAGGCTAGAATACACTCGAGTGTACAAATCGCACGAATACACTCGTGTGTTTGCATATCCAGACTATTTTTTACAAAATATAAACCATTGATTTTCACCGTCATACTATAACTAGGCTACATACAAATTTTGAGCCCATTTGGATGAGTGTAAGTCACTCATCCAAGGGCAACAAAATCGACGCGTGAAACTAATTTGAAATGCATAATTTTTGCGGTCTTTATAACATGACCTATAAATGTCCAAATGTACTCAAATTTTGTGTATGAGCTATTCACAACATGTTTAAGAAGATCAACGGATTAGATTTTTCAAAAAAAATATTACATCATGAAAAACTACTTGAGTGTATTCTGCTCCGAATACACTCGAGTGTATTCTAGCTTGACTATATATATATATATATATATATATATATATATATATATATATATATATATATATAGAGAGAGAGAGAGAGAGAGAGAGAATATATGTAGAGTCAGGCTAGAATACACTCGAGTGTACGGATCGCACGAATACACTCAAGTGTGTTTGCATATCAAGACTATTTTTTGCAAAATGTAAACCGTTGATCTTCACCGCCATACTATAACTAGGCTAAATACAAATTTTGAACCCATTTGGATGAGTGTAAGTCACTCATCCAAGGGCAACAAAATTGACGTGCGAAACTAATTTGAAATACATAATTTTTGCGGTCTTCATAACATGAGCTATACATATCCAAATGTGCTCAAATTTTGCGTATGAGTTGTTCACAAGATGTTTAAGAAGATCAAGGGATTAGATTTTTGAAAAAAATATTGCATCATGGAAAACTACTTGAGTGCATTCCGCTCCGGATACACTCGAGTGTATTCTAGCCTGACCGGAGAAGGATCGAAGCAGAGCTTTCGACCCTCGTACTCTTCCTCCCCTTGGGGGGTGGTTTGTGGCATTCCATAATCAGTCTTACCCTGCAAAGGGTATTATCTTTTTTCCCTCAGGAAAAGGTCCTTCTTACCCTCGTTAATGTCTTAATTCCCTCAGGAAAAGGGCTCGTCTACCTACCCTAAAGGGCATCATTCGCGAATGGGTGTCAGCCTCGCTTCTCGGAAACACCCAGTGCTGACCACACTGAGAGACACGAAAGCGCGGGTAATGCCAGTTGGCGAAGTGGCGTTAAGCATCCCCGGAGGTACGCAAAGAGAGGTCGTGATGATATCATCTACGTCCGTACCACTCCTCGTGGAGTAGATCCCGCATCCAACCAATTTTTTGACCAGGGAACGGGGGAATTAGTCAGGCTAGAATACACTCGAGTGATTCCGGAACGGAATGCACTCAAGTAGTTTTCCATGATGCAATATTTTTTTCAAAAATCTAATCCCTTGATCTTCTTAAACATCTTGTGAACAGCTCATACGCAAAATTTGAGCACATTTGGATATGTATAGCTCATGTTATGAAGACCGCAAAAATTATGTATTTCAAATTAGTTTCGCGCGTCAATTTTGTTGCCCTTGGATGAGTGACTTACACTCATCCAAATGGGTTCAAAATTTGTATTTAGCCTGGTTATAGTATGGCGGTGAAGATCAACGGTTTACATTTTGCAAAAAATAGTCTTGATATGCAAACACACTTGAGTGTATTCGTGCGATCCGTACACTCGAGTGTATTCTAGCCTGACTCTATATATATATATATAGTATTTTTCCCAGATTTACTTTTTTAGTCGTATAGTTATTTTTTTGTTCACAGAGTTACTTTTCTGGCCAAATAGTTACTTTTTTGGATGACGGGTAGCGAATTTCAGGCTACCCGCGCAGGTATTGAATGAACGCCCATATATATATATATATATATATATATATATATATATATATATATATATATATATATATATATATATATATATCCTCTCATTTAAATATATTCTATGGTGCAAAACATAACCAGTTACATTTCAAATAAAGTCTAATTTATATATATATATATATATATATATATATATATCCCCTCATTTAAATATATTATATATATACATGTATATATTTACATATATATATCCCCTCATTTAAATATATTCTATGGTGCAAAGCATTGACCAGTTACATTTCAAATAAAGTCTAATTTATATATATATATATATATATATAGAGAGAGAGAGAGAGAGTCAGGCTAGAATACACTCGAGTGTATTCGGAGTAGAATACACTCAAGTAGTTTTTCATGATGCAATATTTTTTTCAAAAATCTAATCCGTTGATCTTCTTAATCATCTTGTGAATAACTCATATAAAAAATTTGAGCACATTTGGACATTTATAGATCATGTTATAAAGACCACAAAAATTATGCATTTCAAATTAGTTTCGTGCGTCGATTTTGTTGCCCTTGGATGACTGATTTACACTCATCCAAATGGGCTCAAAATTTGTATGTAGCCCAATTATAGTATGACAATGAAGATCAATGGCTTACATCTTGCAAAAAATAGTCTTGATATGCAAATACACTTGAGTGTATCCGTGCGATCTGTACGCTCGAGTGTATTCTAGCCTAACTCTATATATATATATATATATATATATATATATATCCCCTCATTTAAATATATTTTATGGTGCAAAAGATAACCAGATACATTTCAAACATAGTAACAAGTCTCTCAATTTTACAAAAAATCGGCAATTTTTCACGATGTTATAGGCTCCCGAATATTCATCACGATTAATACGCCAATCGCCGATTTTTCACGACTTTTCACGATTAATCCCGCTTTTTTGCAATTTATACGATTTTCTACGATTCTTCGTGACTTTTCACGATTTTTTACAATTTTTCTCTTTTAAGTCGCTTGCTCTTTTTTTACCAAACCATGTACACGAAATTCCTAATACACACTAAGCATCAAACCCCCACTCCTCTGGACAGTTCATGTTATTACTCAACTGTTTTTTACTTCTTTTCCTACTTTTTCACTCACTAAGATTGTATGTCTTGTGGCCGTAACAGTTACATGCATCATATATGTATGTACATACATACATTTATCTATATATATACACATACATACATATACATACACAGTGTTTCAAAAAGCGGATTTATGTGGGGCATATGCGGCCGCTTATGCGGTGTGCCCCTCTTGCCAGAGCGCATATGCATATGCGGTCCAGTATGCGGTCATGGCCGCATATGCGTCCCTGTGCGGGGCATAAGCGGGTATATGCAGCCTTTTTTATTAAAAGTTCTGCAGAAAAAAAAATCAACTTAATTTGTTTCAATTTGATTTAAACTACTTATTTACCCACACACCCACATGTACATATGTATTATATGTATATGTATTAATATCTTTTAATATCTATCTATATTATAGAGTAATATATCATTAGGATACTTACATATAGTACACAAACATTATCAAATGTGTAATATTCTATTTTATGTATATGCATTTTAGTATATATGGACATGAATATTTGATATATATCAGCATCTACATACGTGTTTCCGCATATATGCATATATTGTATATACATTTACATGTCAATATGTATATATATACATATAATACACATACATATTTCACATATGCTATTTATGTGTACACATATGAATAGTTAAATATATTATACATCTATATTTCTATGGAAACGCATATAAATATACATAAGTTTTTGTATTACAAATAAAGTATATAATTTCTATGCTTAATATATATATCTATATGCTATATATAATTAATTTATTTAAAAAAATCAAAAACGCATATATTCCCGCATATTCTCCCGCATACCGCTTATACTCTATAAGGTGACCTCTCCGCACGCATAACGCATACCGCTTTTTAAAACTATGTACATACATACATATATATGTATATATTTATATAGCCGACTTATTCTCGATTATTTCCGAATAGTTGACCGAACTTCGACCGAAATTTATCGATCTTTTCATGACTTTTTTCGATTTTTTCCGAATTCCGATTTTTCCAGCCAGTCGAAAAGTTGCTGAATCCCGAACTTGTTACTATGATTTCAAATAAAGTTTGATTGACACTAATGCCAAGAACAAGAAAAGAATTATTCTAAGAAACGTCATTGATAGATGAACAAGTAAATAGAAATTTTGTCATAACTCCAAGTTTAAGCAAAGCAAACACTACCCATCTTTACATAGTTACTGCATAAAAACTAGACTCTAGGTGCAAAATAAGAAAAATATGTAAATATTTATTAAACATATATTTTCCAAATTTAAATGACTACACATACCATACCCAACAATCTTCATTTTAAAGACAAGACAGGCATATGGAATTACAACGAATAAATATATATACTCTAGGACCATAAAAACAACCAAGGCGGCAATATACACAAGGCACACTCACTTGGGGCGCCTTAACGAGTATGGTGATAATACAGTTGTCACTGTTATTGCAAGCAATCATGTCTTCATGAGCGTGCTTAACACATTGAGGTTGATTTAGAAATGTTGGTAGAGATGGCAAGATTGCGATGCGTCTTGTTTCTTCTAAAGACCAAACTGTTGATGTCTTCACTATAATGGTGACAAGGAAACGGAAGGGATTTGTGCGGCAAACTTAGCATGATTGACGTCTATGCTCCAGCTTAAGAGGGTGTGTGTGTGTGTGTTATATAAAACACACACACACACACATATATACATATAATATATACATACATAACAATATGTAAGTATGTACACTTCTTTGGTTTACTTTCCTTATTGTTTTTCTCTCTACTGTGTTTAGTTTATTTAGTCCCATGTTGTTCAAATAGGGATGTATTTCATTTACCTTTTTGTATATAAACAAACAAGTTAAGTGAAATATATTGAGATATATTTATATTTAGCTGTTGTATTCTCTTTATTCAATTTTCGAGTTTTCCTTTTTATTTAAGTCTCCTATAATATGGGCCTAAGTATAATAGGCCAATTAGGATTTTTGTTTGATTCCCTGTATTACCTCTTCCTATATATAGGAGAGGGTTTTCCCTTTTCTTAGATATATAAAGACGGTTGTCCTCCACATGGTATCAGAGTAGGACGTATCACCATCTCGAGAGTCCCTCCACTTCAAGCCCCTGTTGTCGTCTCTCCTCCCTTCCTTCATCATCTCCTCCACAGTTCTTGCCCACACCTAGAGAGATCTCATCTCCCCTCTAGCCCTATCCTCTTCTCCAACAAGAGGATCTAGGGACATTTCCTGCGATCTTTCCAACGGTCTTATGCCCTAAAGACTGTTTTTTGGAATGTCCTACAGCCATGGTGCAGGACTTCGACTTCGTGTCAACTTCGCCAGGTGTGGAAGTGGAAGTTTGCGGAAACTTCGAGGAAGTTTAGATGCAAACTTCGACAAACTTTGATGCCAATTTTTGAAGAAAGTGATGTGAATTTGAAGGAAACTTCGATTGAAAACTTCTAATTATGTCATACATCTATCTTATACTTGTTAACACAAAAGCACGATTCATGACTCTCTAGCCCTAAGTAGGTTGATAATACAATGTGTTGCTTGCAATGGTCAAACGTGCAATACACATACAAATACAGTTCAAGTGTTGAACATATGTATTATCTACAATATACAACCAAATCGTAGTTGCAAGACCCTCTCTAGGAAAGAGTGGCAACAAACATAGGAGTTGATATTACAAGTTGTGAAGAGGGTTGGAGGTGACACTTATGCCTTATACGACCGTTAGGGAACTAGTTAGGATTATTGTTCTGGGTCGTCTCAACTTCGCCAACTTCGAGGAAACTTCGACAACTTCGGAGAAGTTTGGACGAAAATACATACAAAAAATTCAACTTCGACGAAACTTTGAAAAATTCGCCCTGAAGTTTAGACAAGGCCGAAGTATTGGGGATTCGACTTCGCCCATAGTCAAAATTCAAAGTTTCGACAAAACTTCGCCCAACTTTGCCGAAGTTTAGTTCCATGCCTACGGCATTCTTTTTGTGGTCATCTATGATCACCTATTACAAGTCCTTGCCTACTTATTTGATATGATTGGATCTCTCCCACATATCTCTCTTTCTCTTGGTGTTCCATAGGGTTCACCATCTGTTCTAGGTCATTTTTGACCTTAATCTATTGTCACACCGTCTCACACGGTGTGTCATCGTCCCTGCTACGTTGAGTCCTCTATTGTGATACCTAACACAGTGTGTCAGATCCTGACACGACGTGTCACTGACTTGTTGATGTATTGTTGTGGCATCCGACGCGGTGTGTCAAGAACTCGACACGACCTGTCGCTAACTCGTTGATCAGTTGTTGCACAATTCAACACGGTGCATCAAAAACCCAGCATTGTGTGTCGCAGACTTGTTGTACCTGTTGTTGCTCCATCCAACACGGCATGTTTATCTAAGACATGGTGTGTCATCATATTACTGTTGTTGATATTTGTTACTCTATTATACCTTGTGTTGGCATATTATGGCTTCATCTTCTTCTATTGCTAAGGTCCCTGAGACACACTCCAAGTGTGTGACATCTATGAAGTTTAATGGCTCTAGTTATATTCTATGGGCATGCTCCTTTAAAATTTATGTGCATTCATCATGAAGCCAGAACATCTCGTGATTCACCTCCATCCAAGGAAGAGACATCTGACAGAAAGAAGACGGAGTATAAGAAATGGGCTGAACGTGACTTTGCGGTTCTCTCCTGGATTCTGAATAGTTGTGAATTGCATGTCTCCACTAATCTACTTTTCACTGACACAGCCAAGGAGGCATGGGATCACGTTGCTCAAGTGTATTCTAGCAAAGGGAATGCATCCCGAATTTTTGATCTGTACAAACGTATGCATTCTCTAAACTTGAAGATAGCTCATCTTTTGTTTTATATTTTGACAACTTTAAGAAAATTTGAGGTGAACTCAAACTTCATCATCCATTATCCCCCGATCTTTCTAAAATGTTGAAGCAACAAGTACAATTATGTCAGTTTTTTGCATTTCTACCTCCCAGTTATGAATTTTTTGTCAGCAAATTCTTGTATATGAACACTTGTCAACATTAGATGATGTCTATCTCCGTCTATCTCACTCTGTATCTTCTAGTATTTCAAAAGGAGCATGTTGCCCTTGTCGTTGTTGGGCGAGGACGTGGTAATCATGGTCGTGGCTGGGGCAAAGGTTTCAACAATAGTGGGAGAGGGTCCTCTTCTTCCCAATCTCGAGTCTGTAATTTTTGCAAGTGTACTAATTACAATGAAGACAAATGCTGGAAAAAACATGAGAAACCAGAATGGACCAATCAGATGTCAATTACTGATGTTAATGGAGAATCTACATCTGCCCCTAGTGGTACCAATCATCAGATGGTAACACTTAGTTCTTCTAACCTTGACAAGCTGATCAAGGTTGCTTTTGTTGCTACTGTTACACCTCAATCAAATATTGCCCAACACTCAGGTAACCCCTCATGTCTTCAAGCTTCATCCTCTTCGTCAAAAGATGATTGGATAATTGAGTCTAGTGCTAAAGCCCATACGATCGGTAATAAGAACCTTTTTACTTAACTGGAGAGATCTACATGTCATCCTCTTGTGTGTCTAGCAGATGGATCCGCTCCGGTCATTGGGAGAGGAGATGTGAATAGCAATCTTCTTAAATCTATATTGTTTGTGCCCAAATTTCCATTAAACTTGATGTTTGTCAGTAAAATCACCAAGATTTTAAACTGCAATGTAACCTTTTTCCCTTACATTATCTCCATGCAAGATCTCAAGACGAAGAAGACAATTAGAGGGAGATATGAAGGTGGAGATGGTTCGTACTACCTACAGACCTCGTCAACCTCTCCTACTATTGCACTTGTAGCCCAAACTGCCTCTCTTTATCAATGACACCTGAGGGTTGGTCATCCTTCTACCTCTAAGTTGAAGTCTTTATTTCCCAATTTGTCCTTTGAGAATTTTACATGTCAATCTAGTCAGCTTGGAAAAAACTATTGGACAGTTTCCCTCCTCGTCTTAATAATAGGAGTCCAAGTTTGTTTTATCTAGTTCTCTCTGATGTATGGGGACCATGTCATATTAGTAATCATATTGGTGTGTGATATTTTGTCATGTATATTGATGATTGGTCTCTTGCAACTTGCCTTTATCTTTCAAAGGATCGTTTTAATTTTCTAAATGAAATAAAAACTCAATTTTCTACTACTAATAAGTTTGTCTCCACTAATAATGCTTCTGAATACATGTAACATGACTTTTGAAAGATTTGTATCTCAAAGGGGATTGTCCGTCAAACTTCTTGTTCCTATAGCCCACAACAAAATGGTGTTGTTGAAGGAAAATAGGCATCTCCTTGATGTAGCTCGTACACTGCTAATTGAAATGAAAGTTCCTAAGCTTTGTTGGGCCGATGCCATCCTTTTAGCAAACTATCTCATCAATCGGATGCCTTCTTTTGTTCTACAAGATAAAATTCCCCATCAACCTCTCTACCCCATAAATCAATTTTTGTTTTACCACCAAACAATTTTGGTTGCCTATGCTTTGTTCATAATCACCAACCCGGGAGTGATAAACTATCGCCATGTGTTTTATGTTGTTGTTTCCTTGATTACTCTCACACACAAAAGGGGTATAAATGCTTTGATCATGTCGCACTTTGCTTTTATGTCAGTACAGCCGTCACTTTTTTGTAGATACATCTTTCTTTTCTGAACTTAGACAACAGGTGACACTTCCTACTGTGCCCATTCCTAATCATACTGTGCCTACTACCCCTACATTGGTTGAGTCCTCTTCCCCTGTTCTACATGTGTATGAGCGGAGGAGACTACCAACTCTACTTGAGGTCAAGGAATGAAGTTTCGTCAAAATTTCTCAAAATTTTCGATTTCGGAGCCATCTGCTATGAAACCTTGCCACTGTGCCGCTATGTCGAAATCAGCGAAACTTTTTGCCCAAAATTTAAATTTTTCCAGGGAACGGGAAAGTCTCCTTTCCTCCCACATGAAGGGCCCCCTACCTATCCCTATATCAAATTTTATTGCATAAAACGATGCATTTAGGTGTAGAGATCACGCCTGTGAAATTTCATGGCTTAATTCTTTCATTTTGGCGACAAAATGGGCACGGATTGCATTTATTGAAATTTCTATCAAAACTTCAATAAATTTCAGTTTTCATGTTGTCGAAACGGCATCAAAATCGAATACTTGATTCCTTGCCTGAGGTACCCCCTACTATGGCCTCTTCTGAGACTGATGATCCACCACAAGTCAATGGTAATACTATTGATTTCATTACAACTTCTGATTCTGACATTCCTATTGCATTATGGAAGGTACAACTGTCTGCACCAAATATTGTATTTCTCAACATGTTTTATAGCTTATTTGAATTCTTCCAAGGCTCAATTTATTGTTGTTTTATCTGCAATTTTTATCCCAAAGAATGTTCAGGAGGCACTGCTACACTTTGGGTGGAAACAAGCTATGGATGAGGAGATGGATTCCCTTAAATCCCATTGGACATGGGACCTTGTTGATCTCCATACGGTAGAAATCATGTTGGCTGCAGCTAGGTTTTTACTGTAATATATATGCACGATGGGATAGTTGAGCATCTAAAGACCAGACTTGTTGTTAAGGCATACACAGAAGAATCTCAGGTTGATTAGTTTGAAACCTTTTCTCCTGTTGCTCGTCTTAAGTCTGTACACATTCTTATTTCTATTGCTATTAATCACGGATGGCACTTACATCAATTGGATGTCAAGAACGTCTTTCTATATGGAGACTTGTTGGAGACCGTCTAGATGTCACAACCTCCAGGGTATGTTGATCAGGGGGAATGGAGTATTTTGGGAAAGTATTCCTTCTTAAGAAAGTTATTTATGGTCTCAAGCAGAGCCCCTGAACATGGTTTGATAAGTTATCCAATGCGTAATTGATGAGAATGAAACACACTAAATGAATTGTTACATTGTGGTGATTGTGTGTTGGCCTTGGTTGTTTTGCCGCATTTATACAATGTGTGATTAATGTAAAAAGTCTCAGTTATGCCACTTGGTTCAATGCAAAGTTCATATTCATCTCTCCAACTTGGATTTTTTAACGATGAATTGATATTCTTGAGATTGGTGTTTGATATTCAAATCTCCACATATTTTCTATTTCCTCTCTTCTTGATACATAATGTGAAATCCTCTTGATTGAATGGGAATATTAACTATTAATCCCACCCATCTCTCACTTGGATTAGGAAACTTTGTCTAACTCTTCTTGATTTCCTTTGTTCATGAATCTATGTATTGTTTCTTCTATCTTATGTTAATTGTCTTATTCAATCATTTATAAACTTCCCTAGGGGCTTAATTGATCTTATAAAGAAGCCAAATGACTAGTTAATATGAAATATGTTAATATTCATGTTGTCAGGTTTCCTATGGTGAATTCATCCTATATCTTAAATTAGGTGTAAGATAAAGAAAACATTTTCATTGTTCCTTATTCGAAAAAAATCATTTTGTTTGTCTATGGAATGAATGATAGAGCAACAATGCATAGACCAATGGATCTCAATCTGATAAGGGCTATTGGAGCTTATTAAAGGGTCTTCCATCCACATTTGAAAAAAGCACAAGAAAGGCTCTTTCCGCATAGCTATGTTTATCTTCTTGCTTTCTTACCTCTACCTGCTTTCTAGTTTTTTTTGTCTCCTAGTTAATACTCTTCTACATACTTCGATTGTCCAAGTTGGTCAAATATTTATAAAGATAAAATTACTTGCATGGTGTTGAGATATCAGTTTCAGTATCGCAGTTTATTTCTTTACCTTAGATTATGATTCGACTACATCTTCAATTTTGGATGCTTCATTTGCACCACCACCATCACCTTAGTTTTTCCCTAAGGTGTACCAACGCAAGGTGATCACAAATTCACCACGAGCTAATCCAACATCATTGTTTACTCCCACAAATTCTGACAAACCAATGGCTCTTCGATTTCCCGCACTTGCAGCAGTAAATATTGTATCTCTAGCACTTGTTGCCTTACTCTTAGATCTCCCTCCGCCTACTCCTTTGTATTTGCTCTTGATTATGCCACCATTCCTAAAAATCATGTGACTGCAATTACTCATCCTAAGTGGAGAGTTGTGATGGATGATGAGATGACGACTCTCTACGAGAATAACACTTGGGATTTAGTTGGTCCGCCCCCGGCAAATATATCGTTGGGCTTCGTTGGGTCTTATCGATTAAGCAACACTCAGACGAGACAAGTGGACGCCTGAAAGTGTGCTTAGTCACCAAAGGATACACCGAGACCTTTAGGCGGCGTAGACTCTTCAACCCTTCTTATGTACGCATTTTGATACCCATGGCTTTATTTTTTATTCACACCACTACATATCAAGAGTGCCTTCCTACAAATTGATCTCTTGAAAAAATTTATATGCAACATCCTTCAGGATTTGTTCTTGAGGAGGAGTCTGGCACTACAGTATGTTGCATGCGATGGTCTCTATAGTGATTAAAACAATCCCCTGGTGCCTAGTTCAACAAACTAAGCGAGCAATTAGGATTCACAAGTTCTGCGAGTACCATTCACTTTTTTCCTCCTATTTCTACAAAGGCATGTCTTGCTTGAGTTTACATCAATGATATTGTGATAATCGAGAATAATACACTAGGAATATCAGATCTAAAGAAGGCTCTCCACTCAACTTCCATACGAATGATTCAGGAAATTTTTGGTATTTCCTTGGCATTGAATTTCTTCAATTTAAACAAGGGATCAATCTCTCTCAAAGATGATACGTCCATAGTAACCTATGAAGCACGGATACGGATACGGGTACGGTACAAGGATACGACAATTTTTGAAAATATAGGATACAGGTACGACGTGGATACGTCAATTTTTTTAATATTTATTTAAAATATTTAACAAAAAATACCAATTTATCTTAAAAATAGAATAAGAAAAATCCCATTTCGTTCTCAAATCACAATATATTAGGGGGAGTCTAGAGTTGGGGAGTGACATGGTTTTGGGATTTTGAGGGATCGCGTGAGTAGACTGTTGCTCCCTTGACTGCTAAATGGGTTGGCGGTATCCGAGATGTATTGAGGTTGTATCCTGCTGATAAAAAATAGGATACATATTAAGAAGTATTCGGTACGTATTAGAGTATCTAGGGAGTATTGGTATCATATATGTATTTAGTACTGGTAAGACACCTATTTCGGAGTATCGGTGCTCCATAGAGGGAGACAGAAGGTTGGGGATGCAATGTTTATCCATAAAGGAGATGCAATATGTATTGTCTAGATAGAAATCTAGAATAAACCACATTGGATTTAATCACCAAAACAAGAGGCACATTAACCAACAATACTAAACCAAAGCTTTTTGAGTGAATGTGGAGGACATCAACGCGCATAAAACTTGCACCTCAACTAGGGAAAGCATCCAGAAGTACCATATAATGGTGAGTGAATTGGTCTGCAATAAAGAACAAAGTAAAAGTCCATGATTAGACATGGAAATTCGTTCAAAAGAACTGACATCAAGGGAACAACTCTGACAACTTTACTGCTAGCTGCTACTTATCAGAGAAGGTTGAGACATGAACTAGTGTCAGGTGTTAATTGAGGCAGGCCATACCCAAATTTTTTTCTTCTAGTTTTTACCAGTTGGATACGGCTCGGATACAGCTTAAGAGTATCCAATACGTATCCGGGAGTATCCACGGAGTATTGGTATCGGATACAGGTACGGTACCTATTTTAGAGTATCTGTGCTTCATAGATAGTAACAAAAGTCTCCGAATTTTACGAAAAATTGGTGATTTTTTGCGATTCTATAGGCTCCTGAATGTTCAGCGTGATTAATATGTCGATCGCCGATTTTTCGCGACTTTTCACGATTTCTCCCGCTTTTTCACGATTTATACGATTTTTCACAATTCTTCGTGACTTTTCACGTTCTATCACGATTTTTCTCTTTGAAGTCGTTTGCTCTTTTTTTACGAAACTGGGTACAGAGAACTCCTGATATACACTAAACCTCCAGCCCTCACTCCCCCGACAATCCATTGTTATTATTCAACTATTCTTTAATTCTTTTCTTACTTTTTTCACTCAATAAGATTGTATGTCTAATGACCTTAATAGTTACATTAATATCTAATATGTATGTATATATATACATACATATATATGTATCTATATATGTATATGTATATATATATATATATATATATATATATATATATGTATGTATGTATATATACATATATGTATATATATATACATATATGTATGTATATGTGTGTGTATAATTAAATATATATATCTGTATATATATACATATATAGCCAACTTATTCTTGATTATCTCCGAATAGTTGACCGAACTTTGACCGAAAATATATCAATTTTTTTCATAAATTTTTTGGATTTTTTCTAATTTCCCGGCCAGTCGAAAAGTTGTCGAATCTTGAATTTGTCACTATGGGTACGTCCATGACTTCTTAAAAGAGACAGAAATGACTAGATCAAAACCAATCTCCACTCTGATGTATTACCACGTGAAGACTCCAAATGAGGGGGAGTCCTTGATGCATACAAAAGCCGACAGACGGTTGGGAAACAAAAATATTTAACAATTACACGATTAGATACTTCTAATGTGGTTGGGGTCATTGGTCAGCACATGAGCACCCCTCTTCAGGACTTTTTAGACCAGTATACAGCATAAATTGTGGTATTTGAAGAGCTCCTCAAGAAAAGGCTTATTATATGAACGACCTGATAATATCAATTTTCATGCACTTTTCATGACTTTTTCATTAAAAAAAGTCACTTGATTTAATGACTGGATCTTCAATTTTTGTTTTTTTTGTTCTTAAATTACCAATTACTTGGTTTTAACTAAGTTTTGTTGAAATTTGTAGGAATGTAACTCAAAATCCTCAAGATCGATGGCTAAACCATCGACGTCTAGGAATGATCATTCGTCCAACATTGACGCTCGACGGATTTCCATTTGATCATCGACCTATTAGGTCAACATTTCAACCTTCTCTAAGATCAATTAATGAACCCATTGAACTTCCGCCCATCGATCAGAAGGACTTCAAGGCGACAGAAGAAAATTTGAGAGATCGACAAAATCTCATCGAGCTTTAACTGACGACACGCCTCGTCGTCCTTCAAGTCGATGGGGTTTCATCATTTTCAAACCATGGAACATAGTCATCGACCCTCAAGTCGACAGAACTATCATTGATGCTTACGTCGACAGATCAGGTTTGGACCTTCATGTGGACAGATCATCCTGTCGATCCCGCAAGGATCGACGACTCCCAAGACTGATGGACACCCATCGATCAATCAATGACTCATCGACCATTAATGTCGACAGTACGAAGACAAAGAGTCCATGTCACGTAGACCAAATCTGGTATCGACAAAGCACAAGTCAAATCCTATAAATGGACCCCCAAGACATCACTTCAAAGCATCTTGGAAATCGGAGTCAACAAGTCGCCAAGTTCATAATCTAAGTCTAGAGCCATCGACCATCCTAGTTTCATCTACCTAGCTGACCATCGACCTCAGGACTTGGGATTCAGCTACATCCATCGATGGATCGACATATATGCTTGTTTCTAGTCTGAATCGAAGGGAAGAGTAGAGGCCATCGACCTCTGTGTTAAATCAAACCGAAAGGTGAGTAGATCGATCACTTGATCTACCCTTGTATCAACTTCTTCCCTATCTTTTCTTTATCATGATTTACTCAAGCTGTAATATGTTTCTTATATGTGCCATGAGTGGCTAAACTCCATAACTTAGGTTGGGAGTAGCCGCCAGGCCCTCCCAACCATGTAATCTTTCCTTCTTGTGTTTATTAAATATGCTCTTATAGTTTTGTTTCTATACTCTTGTTTTAATGTGTCGCATGTTGATTAGCTACCTTCTTGTGACGATTGATATTGATTTATCTGAGAGAATGATTTCAATAAGATCTGGAGTATAGATTAGTAACGAGACACAAGAGTAGGAGTTACTATAACAAAAGTCATATGGTTTTACTTGATCTTTTGGTTATCATCTCAAGAGAGAGATACCTCTGAATAGAAATCTACCCAGATCTCGAGAGAAGAAAGGAGTTGATGTCTTTTCTGACTATTTGCAAAACATGTTAGGAACATATATAAATTAGAAGAGAAGGTTTTATATGGTTGAGGTTGGTTTGAATTGTGAAACTCAATCCAAGTTTCTTTTTTTATTGTTTCACAATCATGTTTATTTTTCTTTGATCTTCCATAACTTAGATTTACTGCTTTGATTAGATTAATTTGTTCCCTGGCTGACACACCAATTTCACCTCTTTGATTTGACTAAACTAAGTCAAGATCACTCGTTCCTATTTTGTTGTTCTCCTTGTCCCTATGTTCGACTCCACACTACTAAATAGACTTTGTGTGAGTTGTGGACGTCTCTTATGGTCAGGTATAATTTTGAAGTCCGATATCTTTGACTAGACAATCGTGTTTACACTTTTGACCCACAAAAAAGAGCGATCACGACCCCTATTAGAATTATAAGGAGATATTAAGTCTTATAATATAGACATGTGTCTATAAGCCAAAACAAGTCGGACTGTTAGAGTTTGTTAAGTTAGTTAATCCATTAGGGTTCTGTCAGGTCAGGGTTTGTGCCCACATCTCTAATATACAAGAGAGGGTCTTTTTTGTATCAAATACATTGTAGACACCATGAACATATCATCCTTTCCAAGTAACATGGTATCAGAATAATAATATTTCTAGTGAGTGCTGCCCTAGAGAGAAAGCAAGGTCTCCACCCACAAGCAGCCACCATATCTTTGTTGGTAGCATGTGAAGCCATCTCTGTCATCTCTGACGTTTTCTTCGTCGTCCCGCGACCTGACAACATCATCATCATCATAGCCGTCATGGATACATCATCTTCTTCGATGCTTCTGCAACTAGCAACTCCCCTAGGCATCCCGTTCTACTAGTCTAAGTCTTCCCAGTGTTTTGGTCCTCACATCAACATGCTTCATGCTCTCTACCTCCATAAAAAGAATAGAAGTCTCACCTTTATCCTTGTTTCTCATCACCAACGATTCAAGCATGTGTGTTTGACATCAGCGATTCCGACTACGTCATCCCGAACAACATGGCAAGTCACAATCTCCTACTTGTTCCCACTTCATGGTCCCGAAGGAGAAATATTTACCGTTGTCGTGGTGTAGCAGTGGGAGACATGACGTGCCATTCATCTTACACAGTGTGTCGCCCTCACAATCTCAAGCTCCTGAAATTCGCAACATGATGTGTCAATCTGTGGACACGTCATGTTGCACCCCAAAATCGTGATCCAGCACCAATCATCTCGCTCCAACAAGCTGAGATACGATGTGTCAGTCAGTCAACACATCGTGTCGCCTCTAGGGTATTCATCGTCCTACTTCATCAAATAGCAGACACGGCGTATCTGTCTGACTGCACAACATGTTTTGCTAGGATTTCTCCTACCTTGGCGGCAGTTGGGCGCATCAAACATGTCGTGTCAGTCGAGCTACGCGGTGTGTTGTTGCTAGGGTTCCTCCTACCCTGTAGGTTGTTGGCAGTAGCGAAGTTAGTGTCTTATTCGAGCCACATAGAGTGTTGTTATTAGTGGTTTCTCCTACCCTAGTGGCCGCTAGCGACGGCGGACGACACAGTGTGTCAACCGAATCACATGTCATATCTGACGTTAGGAAGTCCAGATGCATCGTGACACGGTTAGTCCATCAGTGTTTCAAAAATCGGTCTGTGCGTCCACATAAGCGGACGCATACAAGGTTTGGACCACCTACCGAACCGCATAGTGGAATCCCCCCCCAAAAGTGAACCAGACCGCATAATCGGCTGCATTGCCGCATAAAAGTTCGATTAATCCCCAATTTTCAGATAAACATATCTCCATTTGTTCTTTTTTACATTACATTCATCTATGCATGGTTGTCAAAACCGAACCGAACTGGCCAGTTGCACCTGTTGAATTGGGAACCGATCACTCTACCAGTTCGGTCCCCTCCCAAAGCCGGAAATGAAGTCTGACCGGCATCAAAACGGTGAACCGGTGAACCAGCGAACCAGTCCGGTTTTAGCCCAACCAGCCGGTTCTCTCACTTAGAAAACAAATGTATTGTTGTTGCTATTTTTCGTTAATTAATTTTGAATATTATATAAATGTTGGTATATGTATATCCATGAATAGAATAATATTTGTTATTTGGTCTGTTGATCAAGTTATTGTGAGCATTTGTGTTATTATTCAAGTTTCATAACTTTTGCATGGATATTTTCCATGAGTATTAAAGACATTTATATATTTTAAACTATTAGTGATGTCATGTTGATGTCACCGGTTGAACCCGTGAACGGAGAACCAAAGGCCTCACCGGTTCGCTGAGCGGTTCGGTTCTGACAACCTTGCATCTATGTTTGTTTATATTCAGATCATGGTGCATGTTTGTATTTATTTAAGTTGTGATGCTTGCATATGAGCGTGATTTCATCCATTACTCTTGTAATTGTACTATTTAAGACACAATTGTACAAATTAAATATGTAAATTCATGATTAAATATATACACATATAATAATTAATAAATAAAAATCCAAAACTGATATACTTCCGCATATGCTCTCTCATACCCAATATACTCTACAAGGTGACCTCTCCAAACGCATAACGCTTTTTAAAACACTGGTGTCTCACCCAGCGTGTTCATGGTCAAAAGGTTATGTTGCTCTGACATACCTGTTGTTGCAAGCTATCTCTGGTCTCCCAAATCTACAGAACAGGGGCATGAATTTAACTTTCCAATTGTCCTCTCTTAAGTGTGCAGTCAAGCTCTACCTTAGGCGCGAATTTATCTCTTACAAGTGTGAGGTTCAATACTTCAAGAACGATGTTTAGTGCAAGGCTCTACCACTTCAAGCATTATGTGAGATTCAGTTGTCTGCAACTGCTGAGCTATAAAATCCAAAACTTCCCTAAATCAAGACAAGAAACTCTTACTCATCTCACTCATGTTTCCCCCCAACACATATCCCCTACTTCCATCAAAGTCTTGTCATGAGGGAGTTCCTCTTTGTCTTTGTCCACTCCAACCACTTCCGGTTGACTCGTCATGGTTGGCGTGTAGGGGAGAAGAGCAAAATGAATATGAGAAGAAGAGAATAAATATGAGGAGAAGAGAAAAGAGATGAAAGTAAGAGTCAAGAGAGAAGAAATCTCTGTACTCCTATCTCATTCAAGTTGTCTACTATCTTGTAGCTTCAAGTTCTTCATGTGTCTCTAAATTTCAGATTTCAAGGCCAATGTCAAGCCTCGCCTTTTAGCTTCTGAGTTACCAACCAGTGGTCTTCTCTGCCCATCTTCAAGGTGAGAAGATGATTCCCATGTGTGTCGTCCCTGACTTCTTCAGTTTGCTACATCAGAAGAGCATTCACCCGGCTTCCTCATTAACTTTCCAGACCGTCCATGCTCTGTCAAGCATGTTGACCATCTATTACAACATCATATTCTTGCAGCACAAATCTCGTCTCGACTACCGCATGTCATTCCCTTATTATTCTTCATCTGGAAATTGCATCAGCGACGATATCGTGTACTTGGTGATTAAGAGTCTCAAATCAATATGCATGGTTCTTCAATATGGCTTCTAGTCCAAAATACAAGCTCCAATGTGATCAAAGCTCCAACTTTCTAAAGTCCACCTATTGAGTCAACAATTACAAAATTCACAAAAGTATGAAAATTGTCGAGTCCATCAAAGACATCAAGAAGGTCAAGATGTCAAAGTCCAAGGAGAGGAAATTTAGGGGGAGTGCACATGTCGTGCAATATCTACCATCCTTCGTCTATGTCTATTTTTATTTTTTGTTTCTTGTTTAAGTTTATCTTGTTATTTTTCAAGCCGGTCATGTGATTCTCCTATGCTCCAGCTCGTGGAGGAGTGTTAGAAGATTATAAGGAGATATTAAGTCGTCTAAAATGGGCATGTGTCCATAAACACATATAAGTCAAAATCCATTAAGTCTGTTAGTCCATTTAGGTTTTGTTAGGTCAGGGTTTGTGTCTACCTTTCCTATATATAGGAGAAGGTCTCTCTCGTAATGAATACATCATAGACATTGTGAATACAAAGTCCATATTGTCTCTACACATCTTTCCAAGTAATAGAATCCAACACAGGTCACTATTATCACAGGATAAGCTGACGCAGACTGGGTCAGGGACCCTCAAGACAGAAGATCTACCTGTAGATATTGTATCCTATTGGGTGATCACCTAATTGCCTGGAGGAGCAAGAAACAAAAGGAAGTTGCACATTCAAGCACCGAAGCAGAATATCACGCCATGACACATCCATGTTGTGACTTGCATTGGATCCAATCCAATTCTGTTTCTGTACAAATTCAGAATTCATGTCCAACAACCAGCATTGTTATACAACGATAATCAAAGTGTTATTTATATCGCTAACAACCATGTCTTGTACAAGCATACCAAACATATTGAAATTGACTATCACTTTGTACATGATCTAGTCAAAGAAAAAAAGATAGGTATGCCATACGTGAAGACTAGAGATCGGGTGGTGGATTTTCTCACAAACCAGCTTCCTGTTAGTATTCCAGTACATGAATAACAAGCTAATATTAGACAATGTATACTTTCCAACTTGAGGGAGTGTTGAGATATTTAGTTTCATAGTGTTATTGAGATTGGCCCACTTAGTATTGTTTACTTAAGTGATTCATAAAATACTTAAGTGAGATTCATCTAATACTTAAGTTAGATCCATGTAATCATCTCTCTTATATATAGGAAAGTACTCTCACGAATTTAAGTTTTAAGCTGCATTATTAGTTTCCACACATGAAATGCACCTCATTTTGAAATAGAACGTTGCTGGACCTCAAGATAAGGACGGACATGACCCACCATTCCTAATGAACGCAGCAGTAGTTTGTTGAGGGAGTTTTTGTTTGCAGCTACCTCAGCCTTTGAAGTTAAAATTTCCTTTTAATCTTTACTGTTGTATCCACATGACCTTCAGCCTTCAAAGTTGAGAAGTTGCTTTTATTCTTTACTGTCATGTCCACAATACCCACAGTGGTGTTAGTTCATTACAGTCCATATTTTGTTCAATTGTAGGTTCCTGTGAAGTTAACTCCGTCTGTAGAAACCATAATGGTTGTTTCAACTCTAGCTACCAGCTAACAAGAAGTCATGGCACATGGAACGGGACCATATAAGAAAAGGTGAGCAGTCATAACGGAAAGGTCAAGCAAACTGACCCTGATCTGAGAGCAAGACACCACTTGCCCCTACTGCAGCAGCAATGTCGACGCGCTCGTCAATGATGAGATAAGCTCGATCTCTGATCAGAGATCGCAATGAACAAGCAGCGTCATAGAGGCGCCCGCCACCCCCGTCTTCCGAGTCAGCTGAGAGCAACACGATCCCAACAATCCCATTAGACAACGCATTATCCAAAGATTTCATCAGCCGCTCGCTCTCAAGCACCTGAGTAGGAACCACCCGGAGCACCACCGTCGGCACTTTTATCTCCGGCCTTTTGAACCCACCGGGGAACAGAGTCCGAATTTGCTGGTTCGGCGACTGTTGCTGCAGCTGAAGATCCGAAGAGGAAGAGGGGTCGATCTCATACTTACTCCAAATAGTTAAGCGCGAAATACTGGCTTGACATCGGCGGCAATGGGGCGATGCAGACCACGGAAGAGGTCTGATTACTGAAAGGCGTGAAGTGAACGGCGGTCTGTGGGAGATGGAAGGGCTGTTTGGAAGACAACAAGCGGCAGACGAGCTGCAGGGGATCGACACCATTTCGGAGGCAGTCCGGAGCTCCGGACGAAGAGGGCGGAGTAAGGCCGCCTACAGGCGTAGCTGGTGAGGCGCGGCGCGGCGCGAAAGGAATGGAAAGAAGAAATCTTATCGTCAGCAGCCACCGCCACTCGTTGCGCGAAATGTTGGATTTTCAGATAACGGAAGTCCCGCTAGATTTTAGAAGAAAAATTATATACACGTTCACTTTTACACCCCTTGGCAATAGGACATGTTGTCCCGTACAGCTAGCAACAATAAAGCAAAAAAAAAGTAGAATTGAGAGAAAATATTTTGTCATAACTTTTAATTTAGAATGTATTTTTTGATGAAATAAAAAGTAGTTATCCAGAATGTATGTTTTGATGAAATAAAAAGTATTAGATTCCTGGTAAAATACTTTCTAACAGGACTAGTGTTGACATAAAAAGTATTGGATTCCGGTCTTCAACTGAACTAATCGACACGTGCTCCTACATATATTAGACAAAAGTCTCATTTCTTGCAGAAAAGTTAAATTTGGAGGTTTCTCCTAAAAATCATCCCAATACTACCTTATAATTTGAAAATATCCCCAGCCTTTGTATCTAGACATTTTTCTCACTGAGTGTTTTCTTTGCAATTTTTTTGTACAATTTTGTCTTTGTATTTCAATCTAATCTAATACTTTATAATATAAGAAAGAAACTAAGGTGTTTTATACAATTCTTTTATATTTTAAATTAGTTCTTTTCCTAGTAAGACAATTGTGCTAGAGTATAGAAAAGTTTTGATGTAATTATTGCTTCAAATTATAAATATTACATATTGATCCTAAGGTTGTAGGAGGCGTTGAGCTTAATTTGTACTTCACTTTTTCAAATTACACAGTGTCCCTTGTGTTAATGTATAAAAAAGGACATGGAAGGATGGTATGCAATTTTAATGTTTAGTTTTTCTAATTACCAATTGGGCTCATTGGTATTCCGATCAAAAGTTGTATGTAGAGCAGCCGTGTGAGTTGACTCTTACCAATTGTTACGTATGCTTTATCTTTTTGTAGTTGTTAGGGTCGGAAGTGTGATGCATACAAGACTCGAGGAGGTGGATGGTGTAGCCCTTCTAACGTGACACCTAAAAGGATACCCACGTTGTCGTTGCCGACAAAGAAAGCTTATATTATATTATTTTTATCTCTTGTTCTTCTTTAGTGACTTTTTATTCTTCCTTAATATTGTGTTTGTTAAGAAATTATTAAGAATTAGTTTTGGCAAATGTTTTTTTTTTAGCCTACCTTACTCACAATTTTCTTTTAATTCTGATCTTATTATTTTTCTCTCGTCACATTTATGGTCTCTAATATTCTGAAATTTATATTATCGGGTCATCCTTCTTTTATCATTATAAATGTCACCATTAGAGAGAAGTCATGAACCGAAACTCAAACTTAGAAACAAAACACTTGATTCTCGGAAAATGTGATTAACATAGTATATAAAAGCATAGATATTTTTTTCTTTTTCCTTTTCATAAAACTCTCCTAACTATTATCACATCAAGGACGACATATTCAGATATCAAAATCTCAATCAACTTCACTAGATCCATGCCACCGCCAAATCTTATTGTCATATGTTGAACAATTTGCACCAGTTATATATATATATATATATATATATATATATATATATATATATATATATATATATATATATATATATATGAAAGAACAAACTAGAACTACAACACATCTAGAGAAAGAGAGAGTACTAGGACATTCTAATTTAAATTATTCTATTTACATCTTCTTTGTCACAACCTTTCCTCTCAATAGTATTATACCGAAAAATATTTGAAACAACTTCATGAGACTCATATTGAGATCTAGTTAGTATATATCCCAATCAAATTGTGTACATGCATCATCATCATCAGATTAATTATATTGAACTTACAATAAATTTTCAGATATTATTAAGTCTAATAGATAATTCTAGCATTTCGCACATCCAGTTTTTGGCAATGATCTACTCAATCAGATAATGTATTCACTTAGGCCAATGCCAATATTAAATCATCTTTAAGATCATGTACAAGGATAAAAATTAGTAGATGACAATCACTTTATAATGACAATCATATTGTAGGAGTAACAAGTTAAGGTTTAAGCAATTAAAATCAAAACATAATGATAACACCGTCTTTGTGACATCCCACCAACCATATCAGGAACACATCATGTAGTCTTGAAGGTGAAGAATAGATTAGACATGTCTTCCAAACAAGACTATCTAAATGACTAGTAAATCTAAATTATATTCAGAGTAGATATCAAATCCTATCGTCAACCACTTGTCAACATTTGGGATCAGATTCCAAAATAGAAGGAAAAAAATATGGAAACATAATATCTTTTATAAGAATGATTAATTTCCATAATAAGAAATATAATCATCAATAACAGGTCTATCAACTAGCAGTAAAAGGAATGCAACAAACATTCAACTTATTTTCTACACAATTTGTCATCTTTTCTTCATTTGTCCTAAAATTACTTGACTTGTACCTCGGCAAGTAGAATTCGCCACGTCCGATTCTCATATCAATGACTCACTGTCGCTATCTTAAAATTTACTGACCACCCTAAGAAATCAACAACAAACCATGCTCCACCACAAGGTTGTCTGGAGAGGCTCGTGTCCTCATCTTGAGTATATGAGATAGGAACCAACATAACATAATACCACATATCATCAATATTTCACATGTTTCATAGCTTTCGTTTCATTAGAGTCTATTCCTCATGGACACAAACTTTCACAACAAAGGATTTAGGGCCACAATCACACCAGATGACTCAATCCTAAATATTGATGGTCTAACATTTAAGGTCTTTATCCACACTCTAGAAATCATTCTCATACTTCTTTGAGTACTATAAGAAAATCTATTTTATGTCCCCATTATGGGCCTCAAGAAAAACTCATGGTGTTCAGGGCACCTAATTAGATGTGTCATTACTTCACTTGTTATTAAATTCTTTTTACTCATGTCAAAAAAGAATTCAAATCATCATTTATCAAGTGTGTGTATTCTCACACAACTAGAATGATATAAAGCATATTAGAGTTAACAAGAAAGACAAAAATTGAAACAAGAAGCATAACAAATCTAATTGAAAGATATATGTTTCTTTCCATTTCTAAATCAACTCACAGTAGTCATCATTAGTTTTCTATCAGTGTGAGACATACTCTCATTATCCAACATTTACCCTAAATAGAGTTTCTCAAATGTAATCAAGTCATGTTAATTCAATCTCAACATATTTTATAAGATCGTTTCAAATCATAGTTCTAATCAAATAATGAAAAATACATTGGGACTAGTAACAATATAAGCATATAAACATTTTGTGTCATTCATCACGCTCAGAATAGGTTTATCATATAACTCTACTTATTCCACATATATATATGGGCCCATAATCAATACCCGCGTAGGTAGCTACCCGTCCCCTATTTTAGTAAAAAAAATTGGAGTTTCTTACTTTTAACATGAAGAGGGTTACTTTACCTTGCAAACTATTATTTTTCATGTATAGATAGTTATATTTGCAACAACTATAATAAAAATATAATTATATATATATATATATATATATATATATATATTTGTTGTATATTTTGCCCAAATTTACTTTTTGAGTCGTATAGTTACTTTTTTATCTACATAGTTACTTTTTTATTCACATAGTTACTTTTTTTTGACCAAATAGTTACTTTTTCGGCTGACGGGTAGTAAAATCCAGGCTACCCACGTACGTGTGTGTGGGTGTGTGTGTGTGTTATAGGCGTTCATTCAATACTCACGTAGGTAGTCTAGATTTCTCTACCCGTCAGTAAAAAAAATAATTATACAGTCAGAAAAGTAACTCGTTGGATAAAAAGTAACTATGATAATAAAAGAGTAATTATATGACTAAAAAAGTAGATCTGGGTAGAATACACAGTAAATATAGAGAGAGAGAGTCAGACTAGAATACACTTGAGTGTATCCGGAGCGAAATACACTCAAGTAGTTTTTTATGATGCAATATTTTTTTTTGAAAATCTAATCCAATGATCTTCTTAAACATCTCATGAACAGCTCAGATATAAAATTTGAGCCCATTTGGATATATACAGCTCATGTTATGAAGACCATAAAAATTATACATTTCAAATTAGTTTTGTGCGTCAATTTTGTTGTCCTTGGATGAGTGACTTACACTCATCAAAATATGCTCAAAATTTGTATGTTGCCAAATTATAGTATGAAAATGATGATCAATAGTATACATTTTACAAAAAAATAGTCTTGATATGCAAACACCACTTGAGTGTAGCGTGTGATCCGTACACTCGAGTGTATTCTAGCCTGACTCTCTCTCTCTCTCTCTCTCTCTCTCTCTCTCTCTCTCTCTCTATATATATATATATATATATATATATATATATATATATATATATTTTATTTATATATATATATCAGGATTCATTAGAAAAATTAATTATGTATTCAGAAAAGTAACTCATTGGACAAAAAGTAACTATGATAATAAAAGAGTAATTATAGACTAAAAAAGTAGATCTAGGCAGAATACACAACAAATGTATATATATATATATATATATTAGTTGTGACAAATGTAACTATCTATGCATGAAAAGTAATAGTTTGCAAGGTAAAGTAACATCTACATGTCAAAAGTAAGAAACTTCAAAAAAAGTAACCGAAATAGGGGGCATGTAGCTACCCGCGCGGGTATTAAATACATGTCATATATATATATATATATATATATATATATATATATATATATATATATATATATATATATATATATATGTGTGTGTGTGTGTGTGTGTGTGTGTGTGTGTGTGTGTGTGTAGGCTATTCATTTGTTATCCGACGGGTAGCCTAGATTTTCACTACTTGTGCATCCCGAAAAGTAATCATATGGTCAGAAAAGTAACTCTCTGGACAAAAAAGTAACTTTGTTGATAAAAAAAATAACTATACGACTAAAAAAGTAAAATCGCACAACAAATATATATATGTAATTGTATATTTTTTATAGCCATTACAAATGTGATTTTTTTATGTATGAAAAGTAACATATTGCAAGGTAAAATAACCCTCTTCACGTGTAAAGTAAGAAACTCCAAAAAAAAAACCAAAAGAGGGGGTGGGTAGCTACTATACCTATCAAATGGGTGGATTAGGTTGGGTTCGGTTCGAGTCATTGCGAGTGCGGGTTATGTGGGTGCGGGACAAAAAAGACCCACTTCTAAATGGGTCACACAAAAGTACACCCAAATCTGACCCGACAGGCCATGGGCCGACCTGCGGGTACCCATTTAAGTTTGTATTACGTAGCAACATAGATGGTATAAAAAAAGGAAATTAAAATTATATATTCATTATTAGTTTTCTTCTTTGTTCAATAAAAAAATATATATAGGTTGGCGTTTAACAGAAAACATTGTTTCTTGATCCAAATCATGTATTGGTTGAGAAGGAGAAGACGCATCTATATATAAAGATTCACGAAGAGATATATATTTGTATCCATATGTGTGGAGCCAGCATCACATCCAGAATTTACAGTGTCGTTAGTAGGTGTTGATGTCGATGTCGTTCAAAAAATAACCTATAATAACATTGAGAACACACACAGCTTTAAATCAAAACAAATTAATATTTTAACTACTTTTACTTAGCAATATAGAACCCAACTGATCTACCTCTTAGAATGTTGATCGTGTTTGTTATAGTGATATGATAGCGCTATGATGAATCTCGTATGAGGTAATGAATTCAAAACCTATTAGATTAGCATGAGATTCTTCAAAGACCACGTCACGTTGAAGAAAACTATACAAACCACGGTAGTGTATCCTATTAGAATATGATTTAGTTGGTTGTCGTTTGACGAGTGTCGGACTCGGGCTCTTGTGGCTGTCGATCTAAATGTACAATTCTAGCAGCCAGACAAAACAACCGGAGGGAACACTTATAGAATTGCAGACGGTTGGTAGAAACTAATAGAACATTGAATGGTGAACAGAAAGTCACCCAAAGTCGGAACTCCTGCAGAATGTGGAGGCCGTCCTTAGAATCTATTAACTTTCGAGGGTGACAATCAATAATACAAGTTTAGTCTTATATTTATAGGAACCACAAACAACCCTAATACCTATATATAATTAATTTGAACTACGGATCGATTATTTTAAAAATTAAATGAGCCTATTTAGATGGGTCACCCATGGGTATCTGCGGTCAACCCGTAAGACCCGACAAATAAATATGTTGGGTCGGGTTTGACCCCAATTCAAACGGGTGGTCAAATTCTTTACCCAAACTCATATCAAACGGGTTGACCCATGGGGCACCTGCGGGTCAATGAACTATTTTGACAGGTCTAGTAGCTACCTGCACGTGTATTGAATATGGACTATATGTATGTGTGTGTGTGTGTGTGTGTGTATATATATATATATATATATATATATATATATATATATATATATATATATATATATATATATATATATATATATATATATATATATATATATAATCTCTGTGTGTGAGAGAGAGAATAAATCTCAAAGCATAAACGTGCATAACACACTTAATAATCCTCTTTTACTGTTTACTATTTTAGTTAGAGTTACTATCCAACACATATACAATCTCATTTGAAATCCATCATATTAGACCATTCTCAGAATATAAGTTGTCAAAAGACAATTACAATCCAAACATGTACTCTTATGAATAAAATTTCATCATTGAACTTCATCTTAATTGAATTAGACTGTACTTATTTACATTCCTTAATCCCTTGTCTCGGTGTATTATTCATTATTATTACATAGCTCATCATATTATGAGTTACAATTAGGTTCTAAGACCAAACTATCAGTTTTCTTCACTTTTTCTTGATTTCACAATCATTATGTATAATTTATTCCATATCATGTCCACTACTATTCTTGGAATCGATTACTATAAGTTTAGTTAATGCATAATATTTCTCTCTCGTTCAAATCCTTCATAATTTGATTTTAGTGCATTTCATTCAATTTGGGCCAACATGTATACATTTAAGGTAAATAGATGAAAAACTTCCTCATACTCTTTCATTAGTAATTCATTCAATATTTATCAGCACAATTTGTTTCACCCTTGTTCATTTCTTCCATTGCATTTGACTATATGTACCATGTCATTTGACTTCTAGTGGAATTTTGGTAATTAAAAGAAATCCCCCCATTCTTATAAATTCTAAATGTAGGAATTACCATAGATTAGGGTTACTTCTTCTTACTCTTCAGCCTTTAGTCATCTTCTCAATTTATTATTATATGATTTCTACAAAAGTCTTGCGTTCATGTAGAGTTTACTCACTATTCCATAAATTATACTCAAATATATGTATTAGGATTAGATCATCATAATAAAACTTATCAACTTCAATTGAAGTAATAATACCTATAGTTCAACATTTCATCACATTTACAAGATTATATACAAGTTATATTTTTGCCATTCATACTTGTCTAATATTGAATTTCTAAGGTTTTCAAGAAGTCGACTCAACTCAATACATATTAAGGACATTATTATTCACTAACCTCATCAGGGTGTACATGATTCTATTAAGTATATTCACATGCATGGCAACTCTACTTATCATTCAACATAACTCATTCATCAATTATAAATATGGATTGATTCATTGGCTCATTTGAATTAATTTGGAAAAAGTAGCCTTAGGCGTGGAATACCTCCACTAAAAATGATAATTTTGATCCTTATGTTCATTTCATATATAATTCTAGCAAAGATCTAACAAATATAGATGATAACTCATTCTTATTAAGTTTATACATAATTCTTTACTTTATCAACTCAAATTTTGAGAATAACATTCATTAGGTAGATTTTAGGCAATATATGTGTAAAACAACATGGTTCTCCATTCATAATTTTTTTCACTGGTCTTGAATCAATGTATCAAGAATTAGACAAATCCAAGTAACGTAAAATAATCTAAATTAGTAGAAATCATATCCTAAGAATCATCCCAATTGAACACCCAGTCGCATACAAAAGCAAGCAAGGATGTTGATTATTTTATCTTAGGCTTTCAACATGAATACATAACTTAGGAGGGAGATAAACACTCACCCCATGTGCAAAGCACCTTAAAGAAAGTAACTATACAACTAAAAAAGTAAAATCGGGCAAAATACATAACATATATATATTATAGTCGTTACAAATTTAATTGTTTATACATGAAAAGTAACAGATTGCAAGGTAAAATAACCCTCTTCATGTGTAAAGTAAGAAACTCAAAAAAAAGTAACTAAAAGAGGGGGTGGGTAGCTACCGCATGGGTATTGAATATGGGCCCATATATATATATATATATATATATATATATATATATATGTGTGTGTGTGTGTGTGTGTGTGTGTGTGTGTGTGTGTGTGTGTGTGTGTGTGTGTGTATATAATGTGTGTGAGAGAGAGAGAGAGAATAAATCTCAAAGCACAAACAAGCATAACACACTTAATAATCCTCTTTTACTATTTACCATTTTTAGTTAGAGTTACTATCCAGCACATATGTAACCTCATTTGAAGTCCATCATATTAAACCATTCTCAGAATACAAGTTTTCAAAAGACAATTACAATTCAAACATGTATTCTTATGAATAAAATTTCATCCTTGAACTTCACCTTAATTGAATTAGATTATAATTATGTACATTCCTTAATCCCTTATCTCGGTGTATTATTCATTATTATTACATAGCTCATCATATTAGGGGTTACAATTAGGTATCAAGACCCAACTATCAATTTTCTTCACTTTTTCTTAATTTCATAATCATTATGTATAATTTCTTCCATATCATGTCCACTAGTATTCTTGGAATCGATTATTCTAAGTTTAGTTAATGCATAATATTTCTCTCATTGAAATCCTTCATAATTTGATTTTAGTGCATTTCATTCAATTTGGGTCAACGTGTATACATTTAAGGTAAATAGATAAAAGATTTCCTCACACTCTTTCATTAATATTTCATTTAGTATTTATTAACACAATTTGTTTCACCCTTGTTCATTTCTTCCATTGCATTTAACTATATGTACCATGTCATTCGACTTCTAATGGCATTTTGGTAAGTAAAATAAATCCCCCATTCTTATAAAATTCTAGATGTGAATTACCATAGATTAGGGTTACTTCCTCTTACTCTTCAGCCTTTAGTCATCTTCCCAATTTATTATTCTATGATTTCTGCAAAAGTCTTGCGTTCATATAGAGTTTACTCATTATTCCATAAATTATACTAAAATATATGTATTAGGCTTATATGATCATAACAAAACTTATCAACTTCAATTGAAGTAATAATATCTATAATTCAACATTTCATCACATTAACAAGATTATATACAAATTATATTTTTATCATTCATACTTGTCTTAGTATTGAATTTCTAGGATTTTCAAGAAGTCAAGTCAACTCAATACATCATAAGGACATTATTATTCACTAACCTCATCAGGTTGTACATGATTCTATTATGTATATTCACACGCATGGCAACTCTAGTTTCCATTCAACACAACTCATCCATCAATTATAAATATGCATTGATTCATTGTCTCATTTGAGTTAATTTGGAAAAACTAGCCTTAGACATGGAACATCTCCATTAAAAATGATAATTTGATCCTGACATTCATTTCATATATAATTCTAGCAAAGATATAACAAATACAGTTGATAACTCATTCTTATTAAGTTCATACATGATTCTTTACTTTATCAACTCAATTTTTGAGAATAACATTCATTAGGCAGTTTTTAGGCAATATATGTGTAAAACAACATGGTTATCCATTCATATTTTTTCACTGGTCTTGAATCAATATATCAAGAATTAGACAAATCCAACTTAATGTAAAATAATCTAAATTAGTAGGAATCATATCCTAAGAATCATCCCAATTGAACACCTAATCAGATACAAAAGCAAGCAGGGATGTTGATTATTTTATCCAAATAAAATTAGGCTTTCAACATGAATACATAACTTTGTAGGGAGATAAACACTCCCCTAAAGTGAAAAGCACCTTAAAAACATCCCATGTACTTTGAATCTCTAGAAATCCATCAAGGTTCCAGCCATTGACTCCTTTTCTTCCTCCTTCCAATTTGGAAAGCCTAAAAAAGAGCATAGGAGAAAAAGAAAGATAAAAGATGATGATTTACCATTTTTTTATTCAAATAAATGGGAGGAAGAAAATATGAATATTTTCCAAGAAAGGCTATCCGAAGAAAACTAACTTACTTGATTTCACTGGCTATAGGAAGATAAAAACCTAGATAATTAATTCCACCTCTTTCTCCTCTCAGACCCTAACTCTCCCTCTCTCACAACAATTCCATGTCTCAAACAGGGATAACAAATTATGGGAGATACTAGGGTGTTAGGTTGATGATATAGATCAGTTGAGGTGCTTGTAACAATTGCAAACAAGCCCTTCATTCTATTTTTATTTGAAGAGATTTTGTCATCAATCGAGATAGTTCTTAAGAAATATCTTGATCAATAAATGGATTTGGGTCAATCAAACATACTCCAAAAGATATGAAAATTTAGCAGATTATCTGATATTGTGTTTTAAGATGTAGTTAAAATTTCATCCCAAACATATAAGCAAATAAATAATTAAAAGTAAAACACCACACTACTACATTTCACTATGAATGTATGGTTGGCAGAGTTTGTCATGGGTGGAATCTCGATCGATGAAGAGACCTGAACAACATTCAAAATTTTAAATTTTACAAGCACACATATATTTGAGTTATACAAATTATATTTAAATTTCAAAGAAACTAAAGTTATAGGTATATTATTAAAAAATTATTCACTACACCACTATATTTATCAAATTATGTGTTTATATTCTATCAAAAACCTAGTTTTAGACGATACAATTTACATTTCTCATCAGTCATTGAAAATAAAAGAATTATTAGAGTTTTTTTAATCAGAGAAATGTCACCATCTATTAAATTCATTTATCAAAATTAGAGCATTCAACTGAAGAAACTACGATTAACAAGATATCCAATTTCAATCAAGTAGGTAATATCAGATGACAACAACATTGTGAAGACAACTAAATAGAGACCAAAATTCATATTTGTTCAAGCTTCAGTAGATATAAAAAGGGAAATATTACATGAAGGCTCAAACATGTGCCCTCAATCCAAAACTCAAAACATGAGCTTGTTGAAGAACCACTTGTTTTTTTCAGTCTTGAACCTCTCCTCAAACCTAGCCTTGGCCTCCTTGAGCGTTGCGACCTTCTTATCCTTGGCCACTAGAGTGTTGAGGGTGATGATGTCCTTGAGATCTACATTGACAATGTAACGAGTGGGCATGATGTGGTTGTAGTTGACAAGCTCGACAAAAGCCTTCAAGTAAGACTTCTTTGCGGTCTTCTTCCCCGAGTCCTTACAGATCACCTTCTTCGAGTACTTGTTGATCTTGGCTACCAGGTAGTTCCCGTAGGGTCTATCCCTAGTACCGTCACCAAACTTATGGACGATTACGACCTTGCATCCAGTGAATCAGCCTTGAACTAGGATGACTGCCTTGTTTGGCTTCGGAAACTTCACCCTCTTTGTTGTGATAGGATCCTCTACACCGCTGTAGCCACATCTTCGTGGTCTCTTGCTCTAGCTTGTCCTCAAGAAAGTGCATTATTCTAGTTTCTTCAAAACATCATAATTAGAATCCCATCATTAATCAAGATTAAACAATGATCAATCTAGTTAAACACATAATCATCCAAGTAAAACCTAAGTAGATTACTAAGATGAAATGGGTCATTACATGTATAATGCATAACATATTATCTAGTAATATGTATGAACTCATTGTCATGACTCCTTCCTCCAAATGATTCACAGTAGCATGTTGCCACTAGTTACTAGCACTTCCAATGTGATTAAGAGAGACAGACCCCCCTCCCTCCCAGAATCTGTAAGAGAGACTAGATGCCCGAGAGGATGAAAAATCAAGAAATGTGTGTTTGTGTGGTTGAAACATGATCTCTAAACTAAGACCATCGGAATTTTCTACATTACCATCCCTTGGCAACAACTAGGACTTCAATTATTATTGATTAAGGTGGTTGACATAGATAACTATTGGTTTATAAGTATTCTATTTTATCTTGGTTCATGATAAGTGTAAGATCAAAATCTATAAATGTCAAAACATTTAACAATGGAGTTTATTTTAAGACATTACATTTGCTTAAATATTTGAGTCTATGCAAGCCTCAAAAATATGTTCTTAGAATACAAGTACTCTTAAAATTGGTTTTCTTTAAATTGATTTATCCAATGTTGATCCTATTTGGACTTGATTTGAGGTTAGTATTATGTTTCACAAGCATTAACAAAAGTATGCAATCAGAATTGATCCACTTGGTACATCTAAAATAAGATCCAATATTTTAGTACTTGTATCAAACTCAAACTCAGATTATGTCCTAATATGCACAACTTGAACTAAACCTGAACCGCATAATTTACATAGGTATCTGAGATTTAAAAAAATGACCAACTTCTTATACACGATGGTTTGGGTTGTGGTAAATCCGAATAAAAAAGGTTCATACTCTTATATATACATATATAAATCATATATTGTACACATTTATATATAATATATTTTTAGTAAGATACATTTCTCTATAAAATTTTCAAATTATACTTCATCTAAATATGTTCAATCAACCATGCTAGTATGGTTCAAGTGATAGGGTACAATAATACATTTCTTTACACATAGTGTAAATTAATGACTGATGAGCTTACAATGGATCTCTCCCTCTCCTCCCACTCATTTTGACTTCTCACTAGTTTTGGGTGTTCCTCCTTGTCTTTGGAGGTTGTCTTCTACCCTTGTGGAAGTGTGCTAGTAGGAAAGAAGTGACTAGTCTAGCTAGTGCTCGCTTTGCATATCTAAATGAAACAAATATATATTTATTGTGTACAACATTACAATAAACCTATGAATGTTTATATTTGGATTTGGATGGGGCTAGATCCTCGACAACCCCCCTGATACGCCCCTGACTAGACTGATATGTTGAGGATACAACAAGATCATGTTGATATGTATGTCCAGAGAGCCAATCATATGATGATTGTAATGACATAACTTGACATTGATTTGATTAATAGATTAAGGCAAGCTTCCACTCTATTCAGTTCAGTTATGAGATAATGATGTAACATTATAAATGTCGAGAGAATAATATTACTCAATTACGTATGTCTTCAAGTACGTGACTTGAAGAAATGAGATCACACGTATGTTAAGAGTTCATATATATTCTCATTATGTCCCTGATCAGTTGTTATTGTGGAAGGTTGATAGAAAACAATGACACACAAGATCAGAGTTTGAGTTGGTTGATGATAGAATCTCATTAGTCATGATATGGCTATATCAAACCAAGCATAGAGATACATGTTAGAGAACAGTGTATCATACAGACCCACCATGATACTAACACATGGAAACCATTACCATGGTAGTCATAGTTAGCTCTCATAGTTATGGTGGTGTTTGTGGTTCTTAGACCTAAAATCACTACACTCATCACATGTCATTTAGTATGCTTTGACATCATCAAACACAATCCTAAAACATGGGTTGTTATAAAGGTGATGATTGGGTGACTGTGACATATGGGGACTGAATGTGAGAGATGTAGATGGGATTTGTCTATGCTACATGAGTATGATATCCTAGGCCTCTTGATTAGCGAGACTGAGAAATGCATGGTCATGAACATGTGAGTCAATACATGATATTGAGCTCACATATATCTTAGATAGTCTACTCTGGTTCAAGAAACAAGATTGAATGTTGAAGAGGGTGACTACTCCATGCCTCGAGTTCAATCTGGATATGAGAGACAAAGGAATTATACAAATAATATAACAACAAGCACAAATTGTAGATTGAAGTTGTTCCCCAACTTTCCATTTACTTGGATAGCATTGATGTGCGACTAGGCACCGCTCATTGCTTGTGATGTCATAAGTTGTTATGGACATTCACTGCCAATGTAATATGGGACTTATAGGTTCACACGCATAGGTCTTGACCTAGAAGATGAGTTTAATCTTGAATGATGGTTGAATTGATTACTAAAGTGCTTAGGTATTTAATTCACACAACAAATCAGCTGGTTACACTGCTAAACGATCGGCTCATAGAGTGAGATGAGTGCGAAACATTCATCTCAAGGGTTGAGATGGGTGCTTGGAGTGGTAGGCTAATTCCATTTGGAATTGGTGAAGTTCTGCTCAAACTGATGTGAACCGACCGATTCAATCTGTTGAACTGACATACTCAGATCGGCTCACCAGATAACCATCTAGATAAGTGAGATGACCATCTCTCATGGGAGATATCACTTAGTTCATGGGAAATTTGACTACATCAAGGAATTAGTGATGACGTAATGTCATGCATTGATTGAATTTGAATTTCCAATTTTGTATGTGAATAAGAAACATGTGAAATGACTGTATCACAGTGTGAGATGTCTATCTCACATTCTAGAGGAACATTTGGGTGTTCGCAAGTTGCAAAAATTTAAGATCTTTTAGTCCCTTCCACTCCCGTACAAACTGGAAACCCTGACACAAACCCCTCCTATAAATAGAAGGGTATTGGGGGCTTCCCAGAGCACAACATAGACAATTGAAAATCACGTGTTGTGACAAATGTTATCCTCTCTAATTTTGGTAACTAAGAGATCCCAAACAAGTCCTACCCGACTATGGAGGGATAGCTACGGGAGAGAACAACTGAGGATCATTGTTGTGGGAGAGCAAGTTGGTGACTAGTATGCCAACAGAAGAGACAACTCCTTCATGTCCGTTCTATAAGGATGACGATAGTTCTAGGCAATCTGTGTGAACTACTCTAGAGGCAGGAGTCCTTTAGTTGTTGCTAGGAGAGAAACGTCAACTCATAGTCTGTGGCAATACCACAGGAGTTTCTGCAGAAGGTTGTCTAGTCTATTACCCATGGTGAAGACCAGGAGCTGCACAAGCACCATCCAAGAGCAACTAGTCAATGGTGGTGCATCTATAATGACGAGTATATGTCATTGGACTTTCTCCAGGACTAGGTACATCCTCTAAACCATCCTTCTCATCTTATAGTTACTGACGTGATTCGCTGATTTATGGGAAATATGGTAGATAAAATTTTTGTTTCTACTTCCTACTCTATAGCCATATTTTCCTATAGTGGTATCAGAGCCAACATCAATTTACTATATTATAGGATAATCGATATGATCAGTTTTGGTTTTATTGTTCTATTATTACATGTGATGCAAATAATTTCTGTCCAATCAAATACCATGATAATCCCAAACTAATATATATATATATATATATATATATATATAAAGAGAGAGAGAGAGACTAGAATACACTCGAGTGTATTCGGAGCATAATACACTCAACTAGTTTTTCATGATGCAACATTTTTTTCAAAAATTTAATCCATTGATCTTCTTAATCATCTTGTGAATAGCTCATATAAAAAATTTGAGCACATTTGGACATTTATAGGTCATGTTATAAAGACCGCAAAAATTATGCATTTCAAATTAGTTTCGTGCGTCAATTTTGTTGCCCTCGGATGAGTGACTTACACCCATCCAAATGGGCTCAAAATTTGTATGTAGACTAGTTATAGTATGACGGTGAATATCAATGGTTTACATTTTGCAAAAAATAGTCTTGATATGCAAACATACTTGAGTGTATTCATGCGATCTGTACACTCGAGTGTATTCTAGCCTAACTCTCTCTCTCTCTCTCTCTCTCTATATATATATATATATATATATATATATATGCAATTACACACGTCTCCCTAAAAGCGGTTTTGATGGTGGATGTGTAGCATGGTTGTGTAGTTGGTTAATCCTTTTATCTTAGTCTGCATACCGAGCCTCTATCTTATCTTCCCAATATAAAGTTAATTTTGTTATACCCTTGCTTCCCTCACATGTAACTCAAGGTTTCTCTATAATCATGTAATAGTAGGATAGTTTACTTTCCTGTTATGATGAAGAAGAAGGATGTTATGATGATGTCAAACGACTGTCTTAATGGTGAGCCAACCGACTAGAGGACCAAAGAGGACCAAAGAGGACCACAAGGACAAGTTGAACCGACCGATTGGTGGATGCAATTGATCAGCTGGAGGAGCCAACAAATGGTGGACCAAAGGACCAGACTACCGATGAGATGACCAAACAACCGGCCAAGAGGTGAGTCGATTAGTTCAAGGGTTGAATCGATCAACCCAGATTGGAAAGCATGAATCTTCATCAACAACATGTTTCTGCATGTGATGTATACCTAGGATGTGGTAATTCCTTGTGGCTCCAAGAAAATACATTAGGCTGGCCATAACCATCACTTTTGTTTATTACATGTTTTCATTGTGGGATATAGCATGTATATGATAAGTACTATATATGTGGTGATTGGATGAATTATATATATTTATAAATAAAAACTCCCTCAAATAAAAATTATATTAAGTCTTAGATGCTTTCAACAACAATCCATATGAAAAGCTTGATCAACCAAGCGTAGGTTATGCCTTCACGTGATGCACCATCTATCTCGTGGAAGTGTGTTGGTAGGTATGTAGGCTCTGCCTTCGTAGGGTGCATATCTATCATATTGGTTGTTGGGTTAGGTTTAAATTGGTGATTCTTAGAGCATCTAAGCCCAGAAGCATGCAGATGAGATGGCAAAGATTTGCACATAACATCTAATATAGAATCACATATGATGCAATTGGCAAAAGTTTCTACCTTGGTAATTGATTGTGTTTTGCGATTTTGATCGAGCCACAGTTGAATTATCTTGTATCCGACCCACTAGAATATTCTATGATGCAATATTCTGAATTGATATATGAGGTCTATCAATTTAAAATAAAATAGTAGGGGCAATGATAATTAAAGACATAATTAATATCGTTAAAATTTTCAAATCAAATTAAAAGTTTTTGACAAATGCAAATTTTCTGTTGTAGAATCATATGATAAACAAATCCATATTGTGATCAGTCCTTAAGGAGGAAAAACGTGACAGGAAAAATTTCCACATCTGGTTTTGGACTTTGAGAAGGGTTCTCAATGAAGAGTGCAAGCTCTACGTCCTTGACAAATCAGTGCTAGAAATACCTGCTCCCGATGCACCTAGGGCACAAGTGGATGCTTATGGAAGCATGCCAATGATGCCTTAGAGATAAAGTACCTTGTGCTTAGCTGCATGAACTATGAGTTGCATGAGTAGTGTGAGGACATGAGTTTTCTTGAGATGGTAACACATCTTAAGAAAGTGACACTTGGTCTTACAAAGCAAGAAAGGGATGGTATCTTAAAGGTGCTACTCTAGTCTAAGCTAATAGAGGGAACCTTAGTAGAAGAACACATGCTTAATATGATTGGGCATGTGTATCATCTTTAAGAACTGAGATTTACCTTGAGACAAGAGTTGGCTATATATATAATTTAAAGTCAATGCCAGAATCATATAGATGCTCTATTGCATGTTATCATGTGAATATTATGGTTGGATAGATGTCTGACTTGCTTGCCATGTTGATCCATGCTGAAGCAAAATTTAATAAGGACAATCCCATGATGGTGATTAGCAGAACTGAGTCCAAGGATAAAAGTAAGGACAAGAAGAGTTCTGAGGTCAAGCCCAAATCCAAATCTTCATCACTCAAGATAAGGAGAAAGAAAAGTACAAGAGGAACTCATCCTTTTTACTTGGAGGCATTCAAGAAGAAGAAGATGGGGATGGTGATCTCCACTTCAGGTATATACATTATTGAGATAAACCTATCTACTTATTCATCATGGGTACTAGATACTAGATGTGGATCTCACATATGTTCTCATATGAAGGATCTGAAAGTAAGTTTGTCTTTGGGAAAAGGTGAGGTGGAATCACGATTTTCTAATGGCACAAGAGTTGCGGCCAACACAGTTGGAACCTATAATGTATCTTTTCCCACAAGGCTTGTAATAGAGTTAAAGAATTGCTATTATGTATATGATATAAATAGAAACATCATTTTTGTATCTTGTATGGACAAAGATGCATTTGAATTCCATATTAAAAATGGTCAATGTTCTATTTTAAAAGATGGGATCTTTTATGGTAGTGCCATAATGTCTTATGGTATTTACTTGTTAGATCTAAAGATAGATGTTTATAATGTTAATACCAAAAGACTAAAACTCAACAACTCAAACAAAACATACCTTTGGCATTTTCATCTAGGGCACATAAATGAGAATCACATATCTAGACTCCATAAAGATGATTATCTAGACTCTTTTGATCTAGAATTAATATAAACACATGAATATAGTTTGTTGGGCATAATGAATAAGACCCCTTTCACTGGTAACAATGAGAGGGCTAGTGATCTATTAGGACTTATACAATCAGATGTGTGTGAACCTTGTAGAACAATCACTTGAGGTGGGTATCAGTACTTCAGTACCTTCAGTGATGAGTTTAGTAGGTATGGCTATGTTTATTTAATGAAACATAAGTCATAAGCTCTTGAAAAGTTCAAGGAGTTTATGAAAGAAGTACAAACCCAACTTTGTAAAAGTATTAAGACACTTCATTCTGATCAATGTGGAGAATACTTAAACAAAGAGTTTGAGAACCTTCTTAGAGACCATGAGATTATAACCTAGTGGACTCCACATGGAACTATAAAACATAATGGTGTATCAGATAGAAGGAATCACACATTGTTGGATATGGTGTGATCAATGATGAGTTTAACTGAGCTTCTGACTACCTTCTGGGGGTATGCTCTAGAAACCATCACGTTTACACTAAATCGAGTACCATCTAAATCAGTTCAAAAGACACCATATGACACATGGCATGGGAAATGTCCCAAAATGTCTTTTATGAGGATTTAGGGATGTGAAGCTTATGTTAAAAGAATGTTTTTTGATAAGCTTGGTTCTAAATTTGATAAATGTTATTTTGTTGGATATTCTAAAGAAATAAGAGGATATTACTTTTATTCCCAATCTGACTACAAAGTGTTTGTTGCTAGGGATGGTGCATTCCTTGAGATGGACTTCATTTCCTAGGGAATCACTAGGAGGAAATGTGGAACTCAAAGAGGTTCGAGACCAATAAGAGAACATAGAACCGATAGATGAACAAGAGGAACCAAGAGAATCACAAGGTGTTGTGGAATCTCAAAGTCATCAAGTAAAACAGGAACCTTGTAGATCTAATAGGACACACCTTGAACCTAAAAGATTTGGATTCTTGTGACTCATGAAGGCAGTGAATTGGCTATAGATGATGAGCCAACAACCTGTAAAGATGATATAGAGGGACCAAAGTCTAAGAAATGTCTTGAAGCCATGAGATCTGAGATGAAATCCATGTACACCAACAAGGTATGGACCTTGGTGGATCCACTTGAAGGGGTAAAACCCATAGGGTGCAAGTAGGTCTTCAAGAAGAAGACTAACATGGATGGTAAAGTAAAAACCTTTAAGGACAGTTGGTTGCAAAGGGTTTCAGACAAGTTCAAGGTTTGACTATGACGAAACCTTTTCTCCAGTGGCTATGGTTAAGTCCATTAGGATCATGCTTGCTATTGCAGCTTATCATGACTATTAGATTTGGCAGATGGATGTTAAAATCACATGCCTTAATAGGAATGTCCTTGAGGGTGTGTACATGACACAACCTGAGGGTTTTATGGATCCAAAGTTTGCAAATAAGTTCTGTAAGCTACAAAGGTCAATCTATAGAATGAAGCAAGCATCTCAGAGATGGAATCTTCATTTTAACGAGACAGTCAAAGAGTTTGGCTTTATTCAAAATGAAGATGAACCTTGTGTGTAGAAGAAGGTTAATGGGGGCATAGTGACATTCCTCATATTATATGTATATGCCATATTATTGACGGGGAATGACATCCCTACTTTACAAAAGGTAAATACATGGCTTGGAAATACATTTTCTATGAAATACTTGGGAGAAGCTTCCTACATCTTGGGGATAAAGATCTATAGAGATAGGTCCAAAAGGCTTATTGGATTAAGTCAAAGCACATACATTGATAAAGTGTTGAAGTTGTTCAACATGGAGAACTCAAAGAGAGAAAATCTTCCCATTTTACATGAAGTTACCATCTCTAAGAGTCAAAGTCCCAATTCTTGTGGAGAAAGGGAACACATGAGTTTGATTCCATATGCCTCAACAATAGGATCAATCATGTATGTAGTGTTGTGTACCCATCTGGATGTCTCATATGCCTTGAGCATGACGAGAAGATATCAGTCAGATCCAAGTGATAATCACTGGACAACTATGAAGAACATCCTCAAGTACTTGAGAAGGACTAAGGATCAATTCTTGATATACGACAGAGAGGAAGAGTTGGTGGTAAGAGGTTGCATTGATGCAAAATTCCAGACTAACAAAGATGATTACAAATCGCAACCAATTTTCAGATTTTGCCTAAATAATGGAGCTATAAGTTGGAAGAGTTCCAAGAAGGAGGCAATTGTCCATTCTATAATAGAGGTCGAGTATATTTTTGTATTGAATGCAGCAAAGGAGGTTGTATGGATGAAGAAGTTCATTATATAACTTGGAGTTGTTTCAAGCATCAACGATGCAATTAAGCTATATTGTGAAAACAACGGAGCTATTTCACAAGCTAAGGAACCCAGATCACATCAGCACTCAAATCATATACAAATATGTTCCATCTCATACGAGAGATCATACAATGAGGAGATGTAAAGATTTACAGAGTACCAACTGAGAACAACATTGTTGATCCCTTAACAAAGGCACTTTCACAACAGAAGCATGATGATAATCTTATATCACTTGGAATATGATTCGTGGGTGATTGGCTCTAAGTGCAAGTGGGAGTCTATCGGTATGTATACCCAGAGAGACAATCATATGATGATTGTAATGGCATAACTTGTCATTGATTTGATTAATAAATAAAGGCAAGATTCCAAATTATTCCATTTAATTCAGTTATGAGATAATGATGAAACATTATAAATGTCTATAGAATAATATAACTCAATGATGTATGTTAAGAGTACATGACTTGAGGTAATGAGATCATACAGATGCTAAGAGTACATATATATTCTCATGATGTCCCTGATTAGTTATTATTATGGAAGGTTGATAGACAATGATGACACACATGATCAGAGTGTGAGTCAGTTGATGATAGAATCTCATTAGTCATGATATGGCTATATCAAACCAAACACATAGGTACATGTTAGAGAACAATGTATTAGACAGTCCCACTATGAGACTGACACATGGAAACCATTACCATGGTAGTCATTGTCAGCTCTCATAGTGATGGTGGTGTTTGTGGTTCTTAGACCTGAAATCACTGCACTCATCACATGTCATTTGGTATGATTTGACATCATCGAACGCAATCATGAAACATGGGTTGTTATAAAGGTGATGATTGAGTGATTGTGATACACGGGAACTAACTGTGAGTGATAGAGATAGGATTTGTCTCTCCTATAGGAGTATGATATCCTAGGCCTCTTGATTAGCGAGACTGAGAAACACATGTCCGTGCACATGTGAGTCAATATATGATATTGAGCTCACATATATCTCAGACAGTCTGCTCTGGTTCAAGAAACATGATTGAATGTTGAAGAGGGTGACTACTCCATGCCTCGAGTTCAATCTAGATATTAGAGACAAAGAAATTATACAAACACTATAACACCAAGAACTGATTGTAGGTTGAAGTTGTGCCCCAACTTTCCATTTACTTGGGTAGCATTGATGTGTAACTAGGCATTGTTCATTGCTTGTGATGCCATAAGTTGTTATGGACATTCACTGCCAACGTAATATGGGACCTATAGGGTCACACACATATGTATTGATCTATAAGAGGAGTTCAATCTTGAATGATGGTTGAATTGATTACTAAAGTGTTTAGGTATTCAATTCATACAACAAATCAGCTGGTTACACTACCAAACAATCAGCTCATAGAATGAGATAGCTGTATGGAGTGCCAAGTGGTCATCTCAAGGGTTGAGATGGGCATTTGGAGTGTCAAGCGATTTCAAACTGAAATTGGCTAAGTTTTGCTCAAACTAAGGTGTGAACTGACCAGTTCAATATGTTGAACCAACCTACTCAGATCGGCTCACTAGACTATCGTCTGGGTGTGTGAGACGACCATCTCACATGGGAGAGATTTCTTAGTTTGTGGGAAATTCAATTATATCAAGGAATTAGTGTTGACGTAATGTCGTGCATGAATTGGATTCAAATTGCCAATTTTTTATGTGATTAAGAAACATGCAAAATGACCATCTCATAGTGTGATACGATCGTCTTGCATGACAGACAACCTCCTAGGTTTCCAGACGATAGTTTGGGTGTTTATAGGTTGTGAAAATTCAAGATTTTCTAGTCCCTTCCACTTCCGCACAGACTAGAAACCCTAACCAAAACCCCTCCTATAAATAGAGGGGTACTGGGGGCTTCCTGGAGCACAACACAAACAATTGAGAATCAATTTCTCTTACAATTGTTGTCCTCTCTGGTTTTGGTAACCAAGAGAGCCCAAGCAAGTCCTACCCGACTAGGGAGGGATAACTATGGGAGAGAACATCTAAGGATCATTTTGTGGGAGAGAAAGTTGGTAACTAGTACACCAACGGAAGGGACAACTCCTTCATGTCTATTTGACAAGGATGATAGGAGTTCTAGGAAGTATGTATGGACTACTCTAGAGGCAACAATCATTTGGCTACTGCTAAGAGAATAACATCAACTCGTAGTCTGTGGCAAGACTGCAAGAGTCATTGCAGAAGTTGTCCAGTCTACTACACATGGTGAAGACTAGGAGCTGCACAGACACTATCCAAGAGAAACTAGTCAACAATTGCACATCTACACTGATGAGGAGATGTCACTGGACTTGCTCCAGGACCAGTTATACCCTCGAAACCATCCTTCCCATCTTATAGTTATTGACACGATCCACTGGTTTATGGGGAATATGGTAGATATTTTTTTTGTTTCTGCTTCCTTCCTTGTAGCCATATTTCCCTACAGTTAATAGGTAAGTTGAAGACAAGGCTCAAAGGTATGTCATTTATTCTCTTCATGTTACAAAATTTTCTCATGTTGACCCTCATCCTATTCCTCCCCCATCTTTGTTCTTTCCACATTCAATGACAAAGTGGTGTGTATGCTTCCCGATTTAACACGGATGCAAGCATAACCTCCCCAGGTTCAACGAAATTGCAAACATATAGTGGAGGGATTGGTGGTTCTCTCTAGGGGTTGTTCTTGAACATATCTACTCAATGACTTATATTTATCTGATTCAAGATGACAAAATTGCAACTAAAGCATGTATAATGATATAGATAAGGGTGTTATTGAGGACAAGTTGATGTGCACATGGTACATACACACATGGGATAACAAATTTATAGACCTTAATGGACACTCTAAAATACTCAAACACTTACCCACAGGCATACGAGGGTCATAACATAGAAGATGGAGAGTTAGGGGTCAATTTGCATAGAGAGTGGGGGCACTAGAGTTGTGTGATTGTTTTATCTAGGTTCCTAATATAGATTCTAGGGTTCAAGAGTTTATCTTTGGTTTTATGATTACACTAAGTTGAACAAGCAATAAATTAAGGAAAGACAAAGAGAAAAACCTACTTTAACCCTAGATAGTTAGTTATAATTAACAAGAAAGTGAATATAAGTAATGAGTTACACTAGTTAAAGAAAGAACAAATTAACATTAGCACTAAACTAAAAAATAAAATCTAATTATCAGCCTAGAGATGGCAACTAGTTAAACTAGGCAAGAGGTTACACTAGACTTACAATTAGGCAAGAGACAACTAGAGAAAGCAAATGACTAGATTATTAACTAAATAGATAAAGCAAGCAAAAACAATCACTAAGTAACACTAACTAATCTAGCAAGGCCTAGCTACCATGAATAAGGTAATTAACTAAGAAGGCAAGTAAAGAGACTAGCCAAGCAATCTTCAACTAAGTAAGAAATAAATGAGGATTTAGATCAATCAATGGAAGTATAGGCCATTTGGGAAAATGTGAACATCACCTAGGTTGGGGGTCATAATATGCAAGCACTAATCATTCACTTAAAGTATCAAACCAAACAACAAGTTAGATGTTGAAAATTTCCCTAAACTACTAATTGTCCATGGATGGAACAGGGTGTGTACAGGGGTAAAACTCCCTACAACCCCCTATTGAACCTTGTGAGGTTCATTTGGATTTGGTTTAAAGTGGAACTAAAATATGATCGAACATGTCTAAATTTCTTGGTAGAATCTCTTAGGGCAATTGGGAAACTAGGGTTAGTAATGGAGGGTGGAGATGAGGGTTTTGCACCTCATGTCACCTACCATCTAAACTTTAAATAGCTCAAAGTCAATAACACTAAGTGCTTCTAAACTAGATACTTAGATCTCCCACTTACAAGTAGGAGACTGCATATATATGTGGGAAGTGTTGGGTCTTAGGGGAGATAGAGAAGGCAGCAGAAATAAAAAAAAATTCTTCTCCCAAACCCAGAACAAAGGAAACACGTCAACGTCTATACAATAGGAATGATGGTTTGTGGAGGCGTACTTTGTCCTGAGGCTTGCTCGGTGACGTTACCTCACGGCTTGAATAGTCTTCACCTCCAGTCTTGGATGGTGTCTGTTCAGCTCCTGGTCTCAGCGGGACTGTCGGGGTTGACAACTGTCCTCCGAGCGGCAGAAGTCTCCCGCCTCTGAAGTAGTCCACACGGACCACCTGGAACTCCGATCTCCTTGTCCCACAAGAAATCGGAAGGAGTCGCACCCTCCTGTCTGCGCACTAGTCACCGACACACTCTCCTGCCACCAGTTGCTTTCTGCAGTTGTCTTTCCCTTATTGTGCCTCTCTTATCAGGTAGCACTTGCTCGGGCTCTCTCGGTTACCAAAACCAGAGAGAATGACAACTTTATAGAGAAACTGGTACACTGAGTTGTTGTCCTGAGAAGCCCCCACTACCCCTATATATAGGAGGATCATGGGACATGGTTCTTTATCTCGGGCAATGCGGGATTAATGCAGGAGTAGAAGGGTTCGAGATTTTCCACAAAAAAACCAACCACACCACCTGAACTGATCGTTTCATACATGAAACGGTCGGTTGGGAAGTTGATCCGATCAGTTCACACCTCAACCGATCAGTTAGGGCACCTGAGCTTATCGGTTCACTTCTGAGCCGATCAGTTCGTGGTCCTGGTCCAACTCAAATTGACTTTCAAATTTGTCTCCGATTAATCAAATATTAATCCTTGTCCAAATCGAATTTGTACAAGTGAAACAAATTGTATTTGCAAAATAGTCTTCTCACTTTCCAAACGATCTTGGTTAGACTAGTTGATACGATCGGTTCAACCCTTGAACTGGTCGTCTCAGCCTATCTTGAGCCGATCGGTTCATCACATGAGCTGATTGGTTGGGACAGAAGACTTGTGCAAATCAGTCAATTACAGTTTCAATCAATACGATACTCTAATCAATCGGTCCAACACCTTGAAAACTATGATTTTGAGCTATCAATCAACTAAGTGTTTAATTGAACTACTAAACTCCTTTAGTAATCAATCTAAACATTGTTTGTGGATAAACTCCTCTTCCAGGTTAAATCCTATGTGTGTGACCCTACAGGTCCATTTCACGTTGGCAGTGAAAGTCCATAACATTTATGACTTCACAAGCAAAGAGCGGTGCCTAGTCGCACATCAGTGCTACCCAAGTGAAATAGAAAGTTGGAGAACAACTTTCAATCCTACAATATGTGAATGGTGTTATGGCGAATGTATAATTCCTTTGTCACTGATATCCCGAATGAACTCAAGGCATGGAACAGTCATCCTATCAATGTTCATTCACTTTCTTGATCTCATAGTAGATTGGAGGAGATATGTATGACATCAATATCACATACTGATTCACACATGCGTGCGCACGCCTATCTCAATTCTACTCATCAACTGGCCATGGATATCAAACTCCCTCAGGAGGGACAAATCCCATATCTATCGCTCACCCCTCAAAAGCCCCATGTGTCAAAGCCACCCAATCATCACCTTTATAACAACCCATATTTCAGGACTGTGTTTGATGATGTCAAAGTGTACCCAACGACATGTGTTGAATGTAGTGATTTCAGGTCAAAGAATCACACTCACCACCATCATTGTGAGAACTGACTGTGACTACCATGTCATCGTTCCATGTGTAAAGTCACAGTGGGTCTGTCCGATAAACTTGTTCTCTAACAAGTACCTATGTGTTTGGTTTGATATCTCCATATCATAACTAATGAGATTCTATCATCAACCAACACCACAATCTAGTCTTGTGTGTCATTATTGTCTATCTACCTTCCACAATGACATCCGACTAGGGACATAATAAGAATGTACAAACTCTTAGCATCTGTATGATCTCATCATTTAGGTCCTCAACCTAAAAGCATACGTCATTGAGTATTGTCATTCTCTAGACATTCAATCTATTATATCATTATATCATGTGACTGAACCATAAAGAATTGGAAGCTTGCCTTTGATCTTTATCAAATCAATCTTAATGTATCCCACCAATCATCCCATGATTGGCTCTTAGGGCATACATACCAACAGACTCCCACTTGCACTGCGAGCCAATCACCATTGAATCATATTCATGGTGATCTTCAAACATGTCCCACATGTTACTGTGCTCTAGCGCTAACATAGTGATTTATGGAAACACCTTGCCAAAGTCAGTATTAACTGCATGTCTCTCATCTCTTCACTGTACGTCACACGTATGAGATGGAGTTGCCGCAATATGTGATCTAGTATTCCTTTGCTAACCTTTAGCCACATTGCATGACCAAGTACTCGTTACTTGTCATGAATGACCGGAAGATCTATAAATTCATCTCTATGAACTTTTAGATCCATATAGTATCCACTGATGTTCTCTAACACATGGATACTCAGCATTTCCTCTTAAATAGTTTTATTGGAACGTTTCCAATTATCAACAAACATTCACTTTTATATATCCCATCTATATATTTTGCGATTAATCTTCTATCCCTTTTAGAAGTTCGCATCAATGTAACTCTTTACAGTGAACCCTTCCTTATTTCCATAGAACTAGTACTTCTCAAGCACTTATCAAGTTCTTATGGTATTCCAGTAACCCTTATTGGAACTAGATAGACATCCACTCATCATGTCCCACATACGAGTTATCAAGATGAACACATCATATTGTCATGTCCTACATACAAGATGATGAATGCACTTTATTCCTGCTATGTCCATACAAGCAAGATAATAGGATGATTACATACATGATAGATCCATATCTATTCTTAGTGTTCCCATTCTTCATAAGAATTGGACACTTGGCCTTGGGATACCAACTCCATGTAACATGGACAAGTTTTCTCCCACTAAATCTATGCACACTGAAGCCTTCAATATAGATTACCAATGTATGCTCTCTCTTTTCAGGTCAAGAGATTTTTCGAGAACTATCTATATAGATCTCTTATTCCTATCACATAGGAAACATCTCTATCTTCCCTAAAGATAATTTCCACTTTGGATTTCCATTCTAGAACATTTCCATTTCACATCAACATGTGGAATGTGAATACACTCCCACTAAATCATAGATTTCTCTTTATCTTTGTCATATCAGTCAAACCCTTTGACTATATTATCAAAGTAAAGATCAAACTCTGAGTTGCTTATTCTCAATCAATCACATTGATTAGCCCATTGTAACTTATAGACTTCATTTGCATTAATGGATTCATAAACCTTATAGGTTGTGTCACATACACATCCTTGTTTTATTCCTCATAGGAATGTAGTTTTTGTATCCATATGCCAAATCTCTTAGTCATTAAGTTGCAATCAACAAGCATCATCCTTCTCAAAATGTTATCCATGTGTCTTAACACTTAAGACTCATTCACACTTATGGATTTCATTCCAATGATTGCTACCATCAAGGTCATACCTTATGGTTCACATGGAAATCATTTAGGATGTAATGGTCATAAACCATAACTCAAAATCTAGTTCCTCATATTCATCTAGATTGTTGACTCATCACATGACCAACTCATCACATAGATAATAGAGGTGATTCTGTCAAGGATATAAGAACTCACAACTCCTTGTGATTGTTAATGTCCTTTATTAGTGTGGGGTATTCTTTATTTAAGAAGAACTTAGTTATTTGTGGCAGTGCCTTGTTTATCTTGTGGTACTTAGTATGCATAAGATAAAATGATATCTAAAGTTATTGATAACTCAAACAATCAAATTAGCATAAATCATAAGAAATTCATTTCTAGTTTCCATATGATGGATAAATCTAGACTCTTTTGGTTAGAGAACCAGTAAGAGACATGAATCTCTTAGACATGATTAATCAATCTTCACTAAGGTAGTGGGAGAATGATTATCCTATTAGGTATAATACATGTGATGTATTTACATACCTATTGGAGTTAATGATAGTACTTCAAATGGTGTTTAGAGAAATACCAATATGATTATCTTGAAGTGTTCAAGAATATCATAGATGAAGTATGAATTTGGTAAAGTGCTAATTCTTGATCAGATCAATGAATGAAATACTTGAACCAAATGTTTGAGAACCTTATGAGTGATTATGATAGTGTATCATAGTGAACTCATGATTAAGGCATGGTGATGTCTAAATCAAAAGGAGTCATACTCTAAGGAGTTAGAGTATGCTTGAATTTGAAATATCAACTATATTGATAGCCATCCTTGTCTCAACAAGATGCAACAATAAAGTGTTTCTATTGGCAAATTGAAGTGGCAGTTCTCAACTCTATTTCGTGTCCTTCAGGCTAAAATAAACTGAAAGGTACTCCTATCTATGGCAACAACACTTGCTCCAATGATAAGTACTTTTTTCTTGGTCCTTTCACAAAGGCCATCACTTCTTTGTGGATCTTGTATATCATATATAACAGATCCATATCTTGGTATCATATACCTCAGATAAAGAAGTGTTTATTTCATGATACCTACGGTGGAGATCTCTATCCCCTCCTTTTGTCTTCTTTTGTTCTTCCAGATATAGAGGGCATTTCCCTCATTCACCCTCCCATGTGCCTTGAGGCTGAAGACGACTTGGGCTACTGGCTAGCATCAGAACTCTTCTTTGCTTTGCCTTTATCCTTGCCTTTAAGACTTACCCTTCATTGATCACATCAAACATTAGGGTTTGTCTTTCTTCATAATTGCCTCTACCATCCTCAACATGTCCAACAACTTTGTCACCGCTTGTCAAAGTTGTTCATGTCAAAGTTCATCATGAACTGTATGATTCTCACAACATTTGCAGTATCATACCAATAGCCAACTCTTGGCTCAGATGGAATCCTTCTTAGTCAGGTTTTTCCACATACCCAATCACATTGAGTGTGTGAATACCTTACTGGATCTCCTTCTGTCATGACATACTAGGACAGTGTCTTGGAGACATCATATGTCTCATGTTGTCTCTGCAACTCACAGTTCAGAGAACACAACATCAAGCACTCCACATCAATGGAATCCTTGGTATGCTTCCATAAGCATACTTTCAACCGTTGGTGTGGTGGGATCGAGTTCATCTGGTTCTGGTATAACTAGGACTTAGAGTTTTCACCCTTCGATTGAGAACACTTCTCAACGTCCTAACTAGTTGTGGAATTATTCCCATTTAATTTGTCCATCTTAAGGACCGATCGCAAATAAAGTGATTGTTGTTTGTTGTCATTTTTACTACAAAAGCAAATATATGAAGTTTAGTCCAAAACTCAATTTTGACTTATTTTATTGATTTGAAAGGTTGACGATATAATTAGGACTTTAATTAATTATCGCTCCCACTATTTTGTTCAAATTGATAGCCCTCACCATCAATTTGGAAGATTGTAGCGTACAATCTTCTAGTGGGTCAAGATCCATATTTCATCAAGTCATGAGTCAGCTTTGGCTGATCGCCCACAATCTTGACTATTTAGGTAGGCCATCATGCCAATTGCATCATATGCAACTCTTGATGAATGAACATGTGCAACACCTTGCCATGAACATTCCGTGCCTCTGGTCCTAGACGCTCTAAGAATAACTAGTTAAGTCTAACCCAAAAGCCGACATGGTAAACATGCACCCTGCTTTAGCAGAACCTATATGTTTACCCTTCACACTTCTGCAAGATAGACGGCGCACCACACTTTGGCGTAACCTACACTTGGTCGATCAAGTTTTTCATGTGTTCCGCTAATGGAAGGCGTATAAGACTTAATATTTAGATGAGGGATTTGGTTTTTATAGGTACATATACATATCCAATCACCACAATATATAGTATGTATCATATACATGCTATATCCCACAGAAAACATGTGAAACGATAAAAGCGATGATTATGGCCATCCTAATGTGATTCCTCGAGCCAAGAGGAATCATGGTCATCTAGGTCTACATCACATGCAACCTGTCCATGATGAAGTGCTATAGCCATCCAAGTTGATCAATTCATCACATGAATGACCTGCTCGTCCGGGCCGGTCGTCTGGGTGCTACCAGCTGATCGGTTGGCTCCTCCAACCGATCGGTTCACCTGGTTGTCGTGCATGTCCTCATGGCCACCACCCGATCGTCTTGCTCCATGAATCGGTCATCTGGATTGCCAACCGATCGGTTCATGCCTTGAACTGATCGTCTCAGTTGTCGCCAGGTTGTCCGTCGTTCTTTGACATAACATGAAATAAAATATCTATCCTATTTACATTTGAATTGGGAAACGTCGAGTTACATTCGGGGGGAGCAAAGGTAGGAAAGAAATCTCGAGTTATCTCGAGTTACATCAGGAATAAGGAGGTAGGGAATCAGTGCGCAGACCGAGATGCAAGCAACCACATACAACCAAGCACACATACATAGGGTTTATTGGCCATAATCACACTATACATCCACCACAAAACTCATTTAAGGGCGACACATATCGAGTTCATTAATATTACATATCATATATGAATATTAGGATTTGTGGATTTAGGATTGGACATGCATAAAGCCAATTTTATTCACATCGTATGCAATAAATAAAGGCGATAAACCAAAAGTGATCATATCGATAATCCTAAAGTATAGAGCAGTTGACGTGGATCTAATACCACTGTTGGGTTTTAGGGGAGACATAGAAGGCAGCGGCAATTTAAAAAAAAAATCTTCTCCCAAACCCAGAACAAAGGAAACGCGTCAACGTCTATACAATAGGAAGGATGGTTTGTGGAGGCGTACCTTGTCCCGAGGCTTGCTCGAAGACGTTACCTCATGGCTTGCACGGTCTTCACCTCCAGTCTTAGACGGTGTCTGTGCAGCTCCTGGTCTCACCAGGACTGTCGGGATTGACAAATGTCCTCCGAGCGGCAGAAGTCTCCCGCCTCTGAAGTAGTCCACACGGACCACCTGGAACTCCGATCTCCTTGTCCCACAAGGAATCGGAAGGAGTCGCATCCTCCTGTCAGTGTACTAGTCACTGACACACTCTCCTGCCACCAGTCACTTTCTGCAGTTGTCTTTCCCTTGTTGTGCCTCCCTTATCAGGTAGCACTTGCTTGGGCTCTCTCAGTTACCAAAACCAGAGAGAACAACAACTTTACAGAGCAAATGGTTCACTGAGTTGTTGTCCTGAGAAGCCCCCACTACCCCTATATATAGGAGGATCATGGGACATGATTCTCTATCCCGGGTAATGTGGGATTAATGCAGGAGTAGAAGGGTTCAAAAATTTCCACAAAACAACCAACCTCGCCACCTGAACCGATCGTTTCATACATGAAACGGTTAGTTGGGGAGTTGAGCCGATCGGTTCACACCTCAACCAATCGGTTGGGGCACCTGAGCCGATCGGTTCGTGGTCTTGGTCCAACTCAAATTAACTTTCAAATTTGTCTCCGATTAATCAAATATAAATCCTTGTCCAAATTGAATTTGTACAAGTGAAACAAATTGAATTTGCAAAATAGTCTTCTCACTTTCCAAATGATCTCGGTTATACTAGTTGAGCCGATTGGTTCAACCCTTGAACCGATCGTCTCACCCTATCTTGAGTCGATCGGTTCATCACATGAGCCGATCAGTTGGGGCAGCAGACTTGTGCAAATCAGTCAATTGCAGTTTCAATCAATCTGATACTCTAATCAGTCGGTCCAACACCTTGAACACTATGATTTTGAGCTATAAATCAACTGAGTGTTTAATTGAACTACTAAACTCCTTTAGTAATCAATCTAAACATTGTTTGTGGATAAACTCCTCTTCCATGTTAAATCCTATGTGTGTGACCCTACATGTCCATTTCACGTTGGCAGTGAAAGTCCATAACATTTATGACTTCACAAGCAAATAGCGGTGCCTAGTCGCACATCCGTGCTACCCAAGTGAAATAGAAAGTTGGAGAACAACTTTCAATCCTACAATCTGTGAATGGTGTTACAACAAATGTATAATTCCTTTGTCACTGATATCCCTAATGAACTCAAGCCATGGAACAATCATCCTGTCAACGTTCATTCACTTTCTTGATCTTAGAGTAGGTTGGAGGAGATATGTATGACATCAATATCACATACTGATTCACACATGCGTGCGCATGCCTATCTCAATCCTACTCATCAAGTGGCCATGGATATAAAACTCCCTCAGGAGGGACAAATCCCATATCTATCACTCACCCCTCAAAAGCCCCATGTGTCAAAGCCACCCAATCATCACCTTTATAACAACCCATGTTTCAAGACTACGTTTGATGATGTCAAAGTGTACCCAACGACATGTGTTGAGTGTAGTGATTTCAGGTCAAAGAATCACACTCACCACCATACTGTGAGAACTGACTGTGACTACCATGTCATGGTTCCATGTGTCAAACTCACGGTGGGTCTGTCCAGTAAACTTGTTCTCTAACAAGTACCTATGTGTTTGGTTTGATATCTCCATATCATGACTAATGAGATTCTGTCATCAACCAACACCACAATCTAGTCTTGTGTGTCATTTCTGTCTATCTACCTTCTACAATGACATCTAACTAGGGACATAATAAGAATGTACAAACTCTTAGCATCCGTATGATCTCATCGTTTAGGTCCTCCACCTGAAAGCATACATCATTGAGTATTGTCATTCTCTAGACATTCAATCTATTCTATCATTATCTCATATGACTGAACCAGAAAGAATTGGAAGCTTGCCTTTGATCTTTATCAAATCAATCTTAATGTATCCCACCAATCATCCCATGATTGGCTCTCAGGGCATACATACCAAAAGGAAGATGGGTATCTATCTAGGGATCCATTATTTGGACCTAGGGGCAAATCCCGAAATAGCCATATATAAGACCATTTTGTAACCTAGTTGGTTTCATGCACAAATCAACAAGAAAGGTATGATAAATGAGATAAAAGTAGAACATAATCATTTTCAAACAAATTCATATTATTCCCCCCCCCCAACATGGTATCAAAGTCAAATTTTAACCCTAAACAACCCACCTGGGGGCTTAGCTACTCATGACAATTGAAAATATAAAAATGGAGAATAAAGAGATATACAAATCCATGGAGCTTGATGTAGAGGTTAAAGTCCTCATCCTCAACAATTGCAAGATTGAGTAATTCCCTCCTCCAAGGTGCAATGGCATCTAAATGGAATGGATAGTGGACAAGATATTAAAAGCTAAGGTTTTAGGGTGGAATGTGATGAAGTCGAAGTGGCTTGAGGTAGGCAGGTGATAAGAAGGTGAAAATAAATGCTCAAAGGATGCTTGGGAATAAGTTCTAATGCCCAACTCCCAACTTCCACCAAGGTATGTATAATGTTTAGGAAAGCATACGTATAAGTGAGGCTAGATTAGAAAATTACATGAAAAATGTAGTAGGGTTTGTTGGCAGCATGACTGTCCTAGACAAAACAATCGTGGTGGTGGAAGGGTGGAATGGTCATGCTAGGAGGGAACCACCGTGGTGGTGGAGGAAAAATCATAGATAAAGTTTGTTATTTTAAGGTCAATAGAATGGTTGTTTTGGACAACATGGCTATGGTGGTTGGAGGGGGACTTGGGGTTTGGTTGCTCCACTTGGCACATACCTATTAGACTTTCGGCAACACAGACATTCTTGCTGGCATAGTTTTTTCAGGTCTTCTTGGCACGATCATAATAGCTAGCATGGCTGTGCTGCTGGACTAGTTTGGATTTGCTTTAAGTTTGTGATTTTGACATTTTTATGTGCGTTTTGTGGCACCACTGTCATTTTGGGGGCTTTTACTTGCATTTTCATCTCCTTTTTCACCATCCATGGAATTCTATACTTTAGATCGACTCTAAACCACTAGGGGTGGGTTGGGGAAACTCTAGGACCCTCCTTAGGCTCCTAAAAGAATGGGGAAACCTTTAGATCATCTTTCTCTCTCTCATCCATCCAAAACATAGTCAATGTACCTGAAAAACATGCAAAGAACCTCCATAAGTGCATTTGATAATGATACACTAAGTGAGGGGAAATAAATGTATACTAACATGTTTAGATGTGATTAAAGGGTGAAGTAACACAAGATGAAGCCTAAAATGATGGTTGCATCACCACCCCAACTTAAAAGATACTTCTCTTGAAGTATGATCCAACTCAATCTCTCTTTAGTTTTTAAATAATTAAGAAATGACAAATGCATTGAAATATATGTACATAGACTAGATGGGCTCTAAGATGACTAAATACATGTATTTCACCTCTTTCCTCTCCTCTTTCACAAGCCAATTGTAATCAAAGCACTTCGCATACAAACTTCAAATATAGGACATGTAATACACAACCAATTCACAGGGTTCTCATATAACTTCAGATATACCACTCTACGATGGTCACAATCAAAGATGACTAGGAGTGTTGTTTTACCTTCATGCATTCAATATCACACCTCAAACCACATTAGACCCACATGGCTATGCAAAGGTTGAAATGATCTAGGTGTGATGTTTCCCAACTCAATGAACATGCAAATGGGAGAAGGGGATTACAATAAGATATTGGAATGCTTTACATAAGATCACTCTTCTTTTCTTTATTTTGATGTTATTATATAGGAGTGTGTTTTATTTTATTTTTGCATTTTTTATTTTTCTTTTCCCTTGGTGTAGTTAGGGTGTATGGTGATAAGAGTGAAGCAAAGGGGATATAGATATGGCCACCCAAAACTTTTAGAGGGTGGCCAAGGCTAATGTTCTTCTGCATCCTTTCATGAGATGGAGATGTAAGAAGTGGTGAAAGAAAAATGAGTCAAAAGAGGAGTCACTAGTGTGGGTTTTAACACGAAATCTTCTACATGAAGACTACTCCAAAAAATGGCTCACCACATGAATGAGTAAATACGAAAACCCCATTTCTACCATGAGATTCAACAAGACATAAGCATTTGTGGCTTTCTTAGATCAAAATTCAAGCAAACATTTCTCAAGCATGAAAGAGGTGGTTGACATGTATAAAGTCAAGAATAGAGACCATTTAGCAATATATCATGAGAATATGGCATGCATTTGTCAAAGGCCAGGTTGTTTAATTCAAACTGTAGATATTGGGTTAAAATATGCTTTTAGACAAGGAATTTCAATCTTGGGAAAGATTGGCCAAAATACTGCCAAGTTGCCATAAATCACATCTGGACCTATACTAAAAAATAATAAATGACAGATAAGTAAATTCTAACTAAAACACAAAAGAAATAATGAAAATATTTATGAAATGCAATGCATGACTGGTGCGTCCCACCAGAGGTGCACACACTAATGAATTGGGGTTTGACTAGATGCACCCCACGAGATCGGGACACACATTTGGGATCTTTCAAATTTATAAAGGGCCCTAGACCAACACAATCACACAAACCAAATAGTTCATCTACAAGTGTACGTGATCGTATTGCAGCGTAGGTGATAGGAAAGTAAAGGGGTCAATCAGGAGGGAGAGAGAGAACGCACTAGATCTAGGTTAAGGTAGCTACATTCCTAAAGTAGAAAGTAGGGTTTTGAGGGTTTAAAGGTGATTTTGGTTGATTACTCTAATATTGCAAGTAATTAAAGACAAGAAGGAAACTAGATTACCAAAACCCTAAATTATCCTAAATAAGTTAAGTCTAAGAAGCAATGCAAGACAATTAACTAAGCAAGAGCATGGAGCTACAACTAAGCTACACTATACTAGCAATGCAAGTTGACACCTAAGAGACAAGTTAAGCACTAGAGCAATCAAGGACCTAGGTTATCACTAACTAACAAAAGCAAAGCTAGCAAGCTCAAAAGAGAATTAGCTACTCAACCAAAGTCTAACTAGCAAGAAATATGCAATTAACTAAGAAGCAATTAAGAATAAGCAACTACTTAGCATGAATGTGTTTCGACCTAGGTTTCTTGTGGTGATCTTGGTGTTGCGACCTAGTGGTGTGGTTTGGGTGTGTCGCGACCATGGGACCCCCTTGGCGTGTTTCAGTCGCAACATATAGGGTGGAGTTATTTGGGTGGTAGAGTCACTACCTAGAGTGTATCACCATGTCTTATATGTCATGCTTAAGTGGTTGCATGTTGGTCCTTTTAGTGGAAAAGTGTATATTTGGAGCCCTATCTTATTGAGACCTCGTCCTTTATCTTACCTCCCTCCTCTTTGCTATATGAACCCTCTTCTCTCCATGCAAGTGGTTTTTTTCAGTCATATTCTTACTCCCTTCTCTTGTGCTTGCCCTTGGAGCTTGGTGGAGCAAGGAGTGTTCTTGGTGCCTTGGAGGTGGCTCATCCCTTGCATGGGGTGCTTATGGTGATCCTTGGTCACCTTCAATATTGGTGAGTGTTTATCTTCTTTCCTTGATGTTTTTTTTGGATCTTCTACCCCCTCTTCTTCCTCTTTCTCAACCTTAGACTGTGTTTTGACATGGTGGTCGTTATTGAGAGTAAGCTCCTCATCAAAAGGGTAATAGGTCATGTTTTGACAAGGTGAAACCCAAGTGAGATGGAGTTTCTTCTCTCTTTTCTCCCTTCTTTCCTTTGATTTGATTTTAAGTTTTTACTCTCTTTCCTAAGCTACCCTTCTAGAGCTTGTTTGGCAGTGACCCTTTGCTTGGTTTGAAAGCAATCTGAAACCTTAACCTTTGGTACCCATTTTGGTATATGATGTGTTATAAAGGTTTTCTCCATGTGTTGTTCTTTACCTTGCCCTCATGCATGGTGTTTGTACACCTATAAGTTGGAGGGATGTTAGGTTCAGTTTTGGTTATCTCGAGGATGTTTTTCTCCTCCTTGGATAACGTTATACCTTGGTAGTTTCTTGACCCATGGCTTAGGATTGGTGATCGGTTGTATGTAACCTTTTTCATGGTTTCACCTTCAGTTTTAGGTTATGTTTTGGCGGCCTAGGTGGTGCATCTTGGGAGGTCACGACACTCCCCTCATGATGGTCACGACCTTTATAGCTCTAGGGTCAAGATGTTCCATTGAGGTTGAGTTTGACCTGGTAAATGCTAGGTTAAGACCCTTGGTGGGTGGTGACCTAGTTACCCTTGGTGTTGGGGCTTTGTTTCTATTTTTCTTGAGTTGAGACTCTCCCTGAAGGTTAGGGCCGTGTCCATGATGGTCTTGGGTCTCGACATGGGTGAAGGTTTATCATCTTGGGTCGTGACATAGGTTGGGGTCGAGACACCTTTGGTTGAGGTGTTTTGATGAAACCCTTACCCTAAGTGTCGTGGGCTCAACATGATCTAGGTGTTGAAGGTCACAACATGTGAGGGATGGTTGAGGCACATGAGGTTCATAGTCATGACATGGGCCATGATAGGTGATCTCAACCTATGTGGTTATGGTGTCAACATAGGGTGATGGTAGGTGGATGAGAATTAGATGTAAACACCTAATGATAATCATATATGTATGACGCATAGCCATATGCAATGTTGTTTGGAATGTTACATAATCAACTATAATACTGCTTCCTAATCCTTATACACTCCAAGATGGTGAAAGTGATGGTTATAGGGTTGATGGTTGAACATAGTCTTGTAAACCTTCATCGGTAAAAAGGGAACCCTAACCCTAATAATGATGAACAATGATCTTGCTTGTTCCTCTATCATGGAAGAATTATGGTGTTATGTGATTACCGCTCTTTCTTATCGAACCATGCATGTATTATGGGACGGATAATCATAGTTAATGAATGCTATAATGGTTATGATATGACATAGATTGAATATGCCCTTGTGAGGCATGTTGAGGCACTTGTGATATAGGAATGATGTGAATGGTCCTAAGAACTGGTAGTTAATTTTGACCTAATATGAGATGAGTTGAGGGATTGATATCCCATGGCATGTGGACTTGTTGATAATGGTGTGAATAGCACTAACAAAGGCATCTTGTGGTGAGAGTGTGACAAGATCGCACACGATATGTTTTATATCTTCTGGAGTTATGTTGTACCCTTACTGTTGTAGAACTTATTTTGGCTTTGTACATTATAACTAGATTGATGCTAAAAGACACTTAAATGACTTAAATAATCAAGTGGAATCTGAACATGTAGCTTTTCCATGTGGCATAGATACATTCAGTGTTAGCACTTGCTGAATGGTGAAACAAGTTCAACTTGGAGCGCGTATTTTTGAATATGCAGGAGTGAGGACGAATATCTCCTTACGTCCATGATATATGAGACAACCATGTGTGAGTTGTCTCCTAGTTCCATGTTATACAAGATTAGCTATGGGCCATACCCTGGTAGGAGTGTGGCTATACAAAGGCGGGCTAGACTTCTACAAATAGACTATATGTCACTGGTAGCAATTTGACTGATGATGTCACTACAGGTTCACTCATACTGACCGAGGGGGTGAGGTCATGGATTTTGGCTCTTCCGTTGACCTTGTATGGCATCTATTTTAACTTAGTAGTGGTCGGTTGGATTTGGGTGGTATGACTCAAATCCTCAGGGCATATTAAAATGCATAATCAGTCATGTAGTGCCTTTGGTCAGAATCAATTATACATATTAGTTGGTAGAAGATATACATGGTCTTCATATTCCTTCTTAAATTGTTGATTATCCTACTGATCAGTAATAAGTGCCTAGTATTACTTAAATTACTCTAATCAGTAGTTACATATCATTTAGTTGAATCTACTCATCTTGCTTAGCTATGCACATGCTTGCTTTAATACATATTCTATAATAGTGTTGGTGGAGAGTTATATCTTTTACTGAGATTGGAATCTCACCTTGCGAGTTTCCCACATTTTTGTAGGTGGACGTGTACGAGGAGGTAGACATCGTGCAACAGAGGTTGAGAAGAAGAAAGAAGGAAAATAGCTGACAAGGTTGGAAGTGTTGTTGGTGGTCTTTTTGTTGTTGGAGTCCTAGAGTCGTCCCTGTACACTCAGGTCCTTGGGATGGTTTTTTTTGGTGTGTTTTATAGACGTGCTTTCGATACATGGCTGACTTGTGTGCCCTTTTTGTGTACAAATATGGTGGATATGCATATATATGTTTGGAATAGGTTTTCTTGCAACAAGATGATGGTATACATGGTAAGTACCTTGTGATATGAAAGGACTCATATGTAAAGGTTTTTGTTGTTTGGGAACTTAATGAAATGGTTTTAATTTCTAGTGTTTTCTAGTTATCTATTTGTTTAAGTCTTGTTTCCACAGTTAGTTTTGAGTTATCTTGTGGTTTGTGGAGTAGGGCGTCACATCCATTATCTTGATTATCCTTGAACTTGGTTTCCCTATTACGAGTATTTGAACCTTATAATGTACATAAGTGACATGAAACTTGTAATAGCAATATAAAATAGATGGAAACTCAAAATGACTTGAAACTTGAACCACACCTCTTTGATGACCTATAAATCATTAAAACATCATCAAACATATAGTTAAGAAACTTGTAACCTAATTTGGCCAAAACCCTAAAATGGAACTACTTAGGGTTAATGATGAGAACTAATGCATGTATGTAATCTTGTTCTTAATCAGGTTTGGCTTGTGATCTAGATGACCAAGGTAAAGTTAAGAATCTCCGAATTAGGTATGGGCTTTCATAATTATATGACTATGGCTTTCTTTCTTGAAATGTGATAGATATGTATGCTTTTTTACTTACTCAAATATTGTCATGTAGTATTCTAGTGTTGTACTTGATGTTTTTCTCATGTTATTGTTTTATAATTTGCAAACATAATATAGAAACTCCTTTATACAAAGCTTGTGCACCTAGCTATATTCTTGGGGTAAGGACACAAGGCGGGGTGTCCTACTTGAATTGTCAAGATAGGGCGTACAATGTAGATAAATGGGTTATCTCTTGGTGATGGCCTTGAGGTCCCTTATATAGAAAAGGGTTAGCCAATTTTGAACACCCTTATGGACTCTTCCCATGGGAAGTTAGGCAAAAAGGCCTTATCCTATATGATGATGTTGGTATAATTGGAGTAAAATGATTAAAATTATGGGCTCCCTCTTTGCTGAATACTTAACTTGTTTATTATTGTTCGTTAATTATGCAAATCTTTTCACATTATGCAAAGCTTATATATTTGTATATTTTAGGCCTATACTCAGTACCTCATGTGTTGACCCACATTGTTTCATTTATTTTATAGGTTAAGATATGGCTAGATTTTGATGGGCTTGGTGAGCTATATAAGGTTTACTTGTTGTAAGATCCTTAGTGTACATGAACAAACTTGTAAAATTGTACTCTTTAATATGTAATCGAAATCTTGTAATACAACAATGTTGCTTAATAATACTTGTTGAATGTTGAGATTATAATTGGTGCTTTTATCTTGTTATTTATTCATGTATGCTAAGCTTTACACTTCTACATTTGAGCTTTGTTAGTACCATGCTAGGGATGGACGCCTAGGTCTTATCGCCATTCACTTTATAGTCATTAAGAGTTAGGACTTGGGTAATAAATGGTTCCTTGATAGGTTCAATCTAGATTTAAGTGATAAAGGAATAATTCATGGTAATATTAGTCATTTACATGTTAATGTTCTCTAGATTATTCCAATTACTTGGGTAGTGATGATGTGTTTCTAGATATTGGTCATTCCATGTTAGATCTGTCACATTACTACCAACATAATGCGGAACCTATCCTATCACATACATTGTGATTCTTAAAAAAGGAAGTTTGGCATCACACTAATAATTAGACTATTATGAATTATGAAGATGATGAATATTAATATAATAATAAAATGAATAAGACAGTCAAATGATTGATTCAAAGACTGAGAAACCAATAGACTGAACAAATGAACAAACTACTTGATCGATTGAGCATATGGATTATGAAAGAGAAAAATAGAAAAGTTGTCCAAATGAGATTCCATATAGTCAATTGAGTTAGAAGTGAAAAATTCCAAGTTTCTTGATATGATCGACTAGAGTCCTAAATACTCTATGGAGTATTATCCAATTCTTGTCAATTTTGTGACTGATTGAAGATTGTAACTTGGAAAAGAATTAGGGGTTTGGGAAATTCTAACCTAGGACTCCCCTATATAAAGGGGTGTACATCCATGTGATGGGATACTATAAGGAGTAAGACCAGATAGGGGATATAATCCTTACTCATTTAAATAAAAAGAAAAATATTGTAGAAGGGGAAATTATATATATGATATATTGATGTTGTGATAGACAATGTGATGGATATAAGAGAACCCCTCTCCTCAGAACAAGGATGACATGACTGTAGAGACTTGAAGATCTAACTAGACTCTATATGGGATTGTAGACTCTAGACCATATATCATATGATACAATATGTCTTATACTTCCTAACACTCTCACAAGTTGAATCATGGGAGAATCAAATGACCAACTTAGATGATAGACAAAAACAAGACAAGGAAAAAAGTAATTACTAAAAATCATAGCTCCTATATTAGAACGACATGGACTTTGACATATTTGACTTTGAAGTTTCCCCTGAGATTGATAAACATAAGATCTTTAAGATAGATGGATAAACACTAAATTTTTTAAGACTAGAGATTTGAATAGGTTAGAGCTTGTATCTTGGAGTATGCTAACGGTAAATCCAATGATCATATGTGTCACCAACTTAGTTTCTAATAATATTGAACTAGCTTCAAGAAGAAGACCACCTTGTGGTACCCATAACAATATTTGTGCCACATGAATACTAAGCTGTAGAAGACAGTCAATATGATTCATTGGGCACAAAAAAATAAGAAGGAAACATTGTTGGGATAGCCGACTGAATGATCTTACATAAAATACATGAAAATCAACTAAATGTGCAAATAATCCAAGATGATCCAATTCTATAAGACTGAAGTGTTACTAGAGTAGAATGACCAAGACATGGATGACGAAGAAGCATATTCACCTAATGAAGTGTGTCGATGACATCTAATTGATCTAACAAATCATCTTATTTGGGTAATGATGATGTGTGAAGATGAATTCTAAATGATGTATCAATGCTTGGCAACTTAGAATCTGAATGATAAGGGTGGACATTGGCCTAGAACTAGACAGTGAGATCTGACAACATGCCATGTACACAAAACTCTATATGTAAACACTTCTCTTCTTCTTCTTTCCTCTTCTAAGCTCTAAACTCTACACCTCATCTTTTCTCCTTAACCTATTCTCCTCATCTCCTCTATATCTCCCCTACAAACCAACTAGGAAGAGACCATGAAAGTGGTTGGGATGGACAAAGATAGATAAACTCCCATGTTACAAGACTTTAAGAGAAGTAGGGAACATGGGGTAGAGAGGAAAGAAACAAATGGGAGAAGGATTTTCTTGATATGGATGGAGAAGTTGTGAGTTGGACTGCTCAACGGTCTTAAGAGAAATAAACCTCACACTTAGGAAAGTGTGACTTTGTGCTTGAAAGGGATGAATCCTTGCACACAAGATAGGTTGGTTTTGTCCCTAAGAGCAAAATGCATCATACATGTGAGTATAGGACTTCATGATAGTGCTTCAGAGAGGTTGACTTGGAAAGGAAGTTGTAGTTTAAGAACTAACAATTAGATTTGATGTCTTAAGTGATATGACTACAAGATTTGGAGAAGAAAATAAACAGATCTTTGTGTGACCCAAAAAGTGGAGCCCTTGTAGTTTGGATTAGGATGAATGATAGGTTTGATTAAAGATTTGATAATATATACCACTTTTAGATTGGACTCAATGTGTGGATGGATGGCACGCCGTGTGAAGACTTGATGTGGAGTTTTGACCTTTACACTTTGTGTGGACTGATATATATGGTGTGTTTGAAGATGAATGGATAACTAAGCTGGGACACGACATGTTGGACATTTGACGCACCATGTCTCTGCCACCTCCACCTTAAATAAAATCAAACCATACTAATGACATGCCATGTTGGATACTGACATGGTGTGTTGATAGGAGTAAACTTTTGGTGACATTCCATGTTGGACCATGACATGACGTGTTGACTTGATAAGATTTATGGTGACACGGCATGTTGGACACTAACACAACATGTTGATGGAGAATTCTACTGCAAATGAAGTTACACACACCACCTTTGGAATAGTTTTGACTTGTAGTTCCGGCCAAGACTGTGACGTACAAATGCCAAAATCACCATGGATGAATTTAAGAGGTAGAGGTGGATCTTGGAGATGAAAAACAATAAGATCTTTATATTTATGCATGTAGGAGTAGAGACAAATATTAGACAGTGGAGGTGACTTCCACCATGGATTAGATCATTGTGGAGTTGTTGATGTTAGAGAGTACTTCAAGTTGTCATTGTTGTTGGAGTGTGATTTGTGAGATGATGCAAGGGTGATGGATGGACAGTTGCATCTGGACTTTGTGATTGAGAAAGATGAACCCGAGGAAGATGAAATAATTGACACATGGGGGATGCTAAATGATGATGAAGATGAACTTATCAATATCTGGAGTTGTAGATGATGACAATGGAAATGTAGATGATGATGGAGATGGAAGCAACCCTACGTAAAGAGGGTGACAAAGATATCCCCACTTAACCCTAGGCTTCCTAAACCACTATATATACAATAGTGGTGGGTGGGAGTTGGAGGTTAGCCATCTTAGCACTTAATACTAAACTCATTGAGCTCCCACCCACCCCTACCTACTCCCACTTCATTTCCACCATATTCCACCTCAAAACCCTAGTTCTCTAAGTTCTTTCTACTTCTATCCATCATTCCATGCCATCCAACCATAAAGGAGGGAGAAGGATGAGTTGCTCGAGCTAGGAGGTTAAGAAGGAGGAGTCTTCATCAAATTACCTTGGATATCTACTCCTCTACTCATTTTTTTTTATGAGTAGCTAAGCCCTCTAGGTGTACTATTTGGGGCTAAAATGTGACTTTGATACCATGTTGGTGGTAAATCATGTGTAAACTTTATAATTTCGTTTGTGAATGGTAATGTTATAGTTCTATCTCGTTTTCCATGAATTATTTGGTAGGTTGTTCTAAAAAACATGGATTATCTTGTGATTTATGCCTGAAACAACGTAGGTTCTTGGATAAAATGGCTCATATGTACCTATTTTTTGGATTTTCTTATAGCTAGAACCCCATATTTGTATAAATATATATTCCTTCTCCTACACCTTGTGTGATATCTAAGTAACTAGTTGAGAATCACTTAGTGAAATTGGCTTTGAGCTACGTAAAGACTAGATGGTAGGTGATGAGAGGTGAAATACCCTCATTTCCACTCTCCATTACTACCCTTGGCCCCCAATTGCCCTAAGATCTACTATCCTAGAAACTTAGACTTGATTATATCCTAGTTGAGTTCCACCTAAACCCGAATCCAAGTGATCATTGCAAGGTTGGATAGGAGGTGTGATGGAGAAGTTCCCATATACACACCCTATGCCATCCATTGCCAATTAGTAGTTTAGGGCAATTCTCTAGAATATAACATGTTGTTTGGTTTGGTAATCTAAGTGTATGAATAGTGTTTTAATGTTATGAACCCCAACCTAGGTGCTAGTCACATTACCCCAAACGACCGATAGTTCTCGTTAATTCATTAAAACCCTAATTCTCACTTGTTTAGTTAATTCTTACTTATCTAGTTTCTTTACTTGCTTCCTTAATCAATTGCCTTGTTCATAATAGCTAGGTATTACTGTGTAGCTAGAGTTACCATGTGTTTTTTCTTTGTGGCTTCAGTTAGTTAGTTTCTAATATAGTATTTTACTTGCATGAGTTAGATAATTACTAGTATAGTGACTTCCTTGCCTAATATAGAATGTTTCTCTCTCTAGGTTATTAGTTAAGATTTCATTTATAGTATAGTGTTAGTTTTAGCTCCTATCTTGATTGGCTTAGTCTGCTTGTCTCTTTTCTTACTTATATTCCTTTATTTGCTAGTTAGAATTACTTGTCTAGGATTAAAAGAAAATCCAATCTTGCTTTCTTTAAACTGCTTTCTTGTTCAATTTAGTGTAACTCAACCAAAACCCAAGCTAAACCCTTGAGCCCTAGACTCCACATTCAGAACCTGTCCATAGAGAACTAGCTTAAGTTCCCCCCTCTTCCTTGGGTTTAACCCCAACTTATCACTCCTATAATACTCCCGAGACTATGCACTTGCGGAATTCTATAAGATTGTATCCATCAGGGTTTATAAATTTGAAAGACCTTATTGTGCGCCTAAGCTGCATACAATCAAGTCAATTGATTAGGGGTCTTGTGGATGCACCAAGCTTTTTGGTGTTGTTTCTGAGACGATAGATGCTTGACCTAGCTAGTTTGTTTAGTGTTGACTTTTCCTACTATCCTCACCATTGCTATTCATTATTCTTTGTGTTATTTCTACAGACTTGTTTATTAACTTGTATTCTTTTGTACAGTTGTGCATTGTCTAGGTGACCATTTTTTTCATGTTTGGATTCTTCTATGTTTATATCGATTCTTTCTTATAGGATCCTAATATAGGGAGAATAAGGTGAAGATAACAGTAAGACCACTCAGGGAAATCAATTTGATAGAGCAAGTAAGCTTCATACTCGACATACCCTTTGCCCAAAAAAAGAGATATATGTATGTCCCTCTCATCTCTTTCTATATCAATCATCAATTTGTTGAGCACACACTTCTTGACTTAGGCTCAAGTGTCAACATCATGCCCTATAACTTGTTTATTAATATTGGGTTAGAGAGGTTGAAACCATTAAATTGTATTCTCTTGTTTGTCGATGGATGTAGAAGAATATCCAAGGAGAAGATATATAATGAGATGTTACCGATGGACAAAAAGGCATATACTGCATACCCAACTGACTTTCTTGTTTTGGACATATAAATAAAAGATGGAAGATTCCCCTTCATCTTGGGAAGACCATTTTCATCAATAGATAATGCGGAGATCAAAGTACATGTTGACCTTTTAAAGTTACACACTTGAACAAGAAGATATACCTCTTTATGTTCACCTCTGAGGAGCGTCAAGAACTGATTGATGAGTAACACTACTTTAGATAGACTATGATGGGCTCAAATGATAGGAAGATGAAAGAAATCATCTTCAGATCTCACACGACACATGGAAGGAATATCATGGGTGAAGGTGCTTGAGAGGTTTACCTATGATGAATATGGAAACATTTTGCTTGTCCATAGTTAATATGAAAGCAACACCAAGCCTGACTGAAGGCAATAAACTTATCTCTAGTGTGAGGCAACCCACCTCAGTTTGAGATTCTCTCTCTCAAAATCCATTTCTTGTTACGCTTTTTCTTATACACTTACAAGAAAACACACACATGTTTATTAATAGTTTTTTATCTTTTAGATGTGCAAGTGGATGGAGAGTGATGAAATAAGGCACGCTAGTTGAAATTTGGAAAAGAATTGATGAGATATCATATTGGTTAAAAAAATTGATGATATGTGGGAATTCAAGTTGAATTGGGCTGCTAATACACCCATCACATCCATGGTGGGGTTGTCACTTTTACAATTAAAATTGAAGAAGGGGCAACATTAATAGAATGAGTGTGGTGATCAACAAGGCAGTGTGGAAATCTAGTCACCACATATGTGTGACTCAGAATGTTCCTAGTGCCACCAAGACAATATGGACATGGTCCCTAGCATGGGCGTGGTAGTGTGGCCCCACCACTTATAAGGTAAAAGAAAGGGAAGCATCAACACAATCTCTAATTCATTTTCCATGACCAGCATGGCCTCGACGCAATGAAGACAACCTCCAACTATGCTCCAGCCCCTCCTAACCTCAAAATATCTATCATCAATCTTCAATAAAGTGCTCATATGCTCCATAAACATTTATCCTACATCAAGTTCCTATTTCCCCTCCATTTTTGTACTTAAATATCCATATCCATCTCCATTCCCAATACACCCCACCTCTCCAGAAGTCCAAAAACCTAGCTCCATCTACATTTCCTACAAAAATTCAGTTTGATAAGAAGGCATTCAATAAGCGATTGAAGGAAGGAGCCAAGAGTGTCATATCCTTCCGCCATCACTCCAAAAAGGGCTTCTATACATTCCAACATACAACTCTCACCTCCCACCACCAAATCCATTTTCCAGCTCTCACGAAAAACTAATCCACTAAATGTCCAGAAGCCAATCCCATCTCCATTCATCCTTCAGTCACCACACATTTGATCTAAATTAGGGTGGGGGGATATGAGATGGCGTTTGAGGATAGTGACACATTGGTGAAATCTATCATAGAGGAGGCGACAACCCAGCCATGAAGTGTCAAGATGAAACAATTCTATCTTCTTCACATGCATCACCACGATGCATGCCAACCTGATACTCTACCTCCTTTGTTGTGTGACAACCACAACCACAAGCCCAAAGGTGGCTGTCTCTTGATGAGAAAGATGAGGAGATGGGATATAAACAACTCAAGAAGGATTGATTAAATATACATGGCATCCAATTTGTCAAGACCCTTCATCCAGAGTGCTTGACACGGAGGGAGTTTCTACAAGCTATGCTTGCCAAACCACAATAGAAGCATTGGGAATCTATTCTTATTTTGAAGACATTATTAAGTCCATGGGTTTGTTTGATGTGATGAAAACCATCCAAGAGACTTACATTGAGATCACATGTAAAGTCTTTGCCACTCTAGAGAAGTTGTATACAACGGGGAAGAGGCTCTCCTCTTTATATTTAGGGATGATGATGACATTCTCATGCCCTCCAAGATCAATAAAATATTTGCTCCAAATCCTAAAATGGAAATGTTAGTTATGTGGATATGTGGAAGAAGTTAACTAGGAACAATAACTCTAGGGTAGGAAAATCAAAGACGAGTTTGATCTATAACCCCTACATTAGGTATAATAAAAAAGTTTTAGCAAATACAATATTTTCTCTCTGTGAAAACCATGGGAGCTGCACAAAAAAGAATCTATTTGTATTGAGTTGGATGTTAAAAGGCAAGCATGTAGATCTACATTACCTTGTCTTCTACAATATGATTTCTATAGTAGACCAAAAATCATATATCATGCCAACTCCCCTTATGAAGACATTACACTTGAGCTTATGTATCATGCATCACCTCTCCTAGAGGATTATGGGCCATCCCCAAATTTCTTGGACACTTTGAGGAGATGGGAGTTGGAAAAACCTCGATACACCTAGAGAGAGCACCCTATAGTGTTGCCTAAGGGAATGGGTGATACGATGCAAATGACCATCAAAGTAGCAAAAGAGAGAGAGAGGCACATACATTGAGGAGAAGAGAGGCAAAGGTAGTGCCATAATAGCATTCTATAGTGAATGCCTACGAAATGTCTACCACACATGCATAACTAGAGGGCATTTGTGACATCCCTGGATTTTCTAAAACTTAATGTAATGTGTGACATATAAATTGAAACCTCACCTCAGTGAGAATCCCAATTTAAACATCCCACACTAGGCTAGGAAGAAGAAAATCAGAGGAAGTCAGAAGGAAAATTTGTGGGTCTGTCAGACAACCTCATGGCCTCCCCAGGCAAGCTTAGAGCAAGTCAGGAATAATCCTCTATAGTCGCAGGTCTCACCCCTAAAACCTTGGATAGTTAATCACACTCAGGACATGAGATCCATGTCATCAACTAGACTTCGGGCCATGTCTCCTTTTTACTAATGGATAGGGTAGTACGACTCAAATGTTGTAACAATTCATGTTGTAATTATATGTCGAATGGTGAACATGTGTTGTATGGTTTTATTAGTGTTCATGTGCATATGCTATTGTTGTTTCCTTTTGACTTCCTCTGATTTTCTTCTTCTTATCCTAGTGTGTGGTGTTTAAATTGGGATGTTCATTGGGGTGAGGTTTCAATTTAGACGTCACACATTAGATTAAGTTTTAGAAAATCTAGGGACATCACAAAATTTAAAGTACATAGGAGGCCATGTGGTTAGATCAACCATAGATGCATCATCATACCAACTACATGTACCATTATAATCATGTACATGTGCATAGGAACCCCCAATGGGTAGGATTTTTGGAAAGCATTGTCCAAATATTGTTAGTATGTATGCCTTGAGAGCCAATCATGGGATGATTGGTGGGATACATTAAGATTGATTTGATAAGCATCAAAGGCAAGCTTCCAATTCTTTCTGGTTCAGTCATATGAGATAATGATAGAACATATTGAATGTCTAGAGAATGAAAATACTCAATGATGTATGCTTTCAGGTTGAGGACCTGAACGATGAGATCATACGGATGTTAAGAGTTTGTACATTCTTATTATGTCCCTAGTCGGATGTCATTGTGGAAGGTAGGTAGACAACATGACACACAAGACTAGATTGTGGTGTTTGTTGATGACAGAATCTCATTAGTCATGATATGGAGATATAAACCAAACACATAGGTAGTTGTTAGAGAACAAGTGTACCAGACAAACCCATCGTGAGTTTGACACATGGAACCATGACATGGTAGTCACAGTCAGTTCTCACAGTGATGGTGGTGAGTGTGATTCTTTGACATGAAATCACTACACTTAACACATATCGTTGAATACACTTTGACATCATCAAACGCAGTCCTGAAACATGGGTTGTTATAAAGGTGATGATTGGGTGACTTTGATACATGGGGATTTTGAGGGCTGAGTGATAGATATGGGATTTGTCCCTCCTGAGGGAGTTTGATATCCATGGCCACTTGACGAGTAGGATTAAGATAGGTGTGCACATGCATGTGTGAATCAATATGTGATATTGATGTCATACATATCTCCTCCAGTCTACTCTGAGATCAAGAAAGTGAATGAACGTTGACAGGATGATTGTTCCATGCCATGAGTTCATTCAGGATATCAGTGACAAAGTAATTATACATTCATTGTAACACCATTCATGGATTGTAGGATTGAAAGTTGTTCTCCAACTTTCCTTTTCACTTGGGTAGAACTGATGTGCGACTAGGCACCACTCTTTGCTTGTGAAGTTATAAGTGTTATGGACTTTCACTGCCAACGTGAAATGGGCCTGCAGGGTCACACACATAGGATTTAACTTGGAAGAGGAGTTTATCCACAAATGATGTTTAGATTGATTACTAAAGGAGTTTAGTAGTTCAATTAAACACTCAATCAATTAATATCTCAGTATCATAGTGTTCAAAGTGTTGGACCGATTGATTAGAGTATCAGATTGATTGAAACTGCAATTGACTGATTTTGCGCAGTCTGCACTCCCAACCAATCAGCTCAGCTTGGTGAACCGATCGGTTCAGCTTGGTGAGTTGATCGACTCAGGACAGGCTGAACCGACCGGTTCAAGGGTTGAATGAACCGATCGACTCAACTAGTCCAATTGAGCGAGTTGGGAAAGTCAGGTTGGCAAGAAATTTCTCTTCGTTTCACTTGTCCAATTTGATTGGAACAAGGATTGGTATTTGGATCAATTTGAAACAAAATAGGAAAAGTCAATCGGGAACTGACCAGGGCAGTGAACCGACCAGTTCAGAAGTGAACCGGTCGGGTCAGGTGTCCCAACCGACTGGTTCATGTATGAACCGATCGGCTCAGGTCCCCAACCGATTGGTTCAGCTGACGCAGTTGGTTGTTTTGTGGAAATTCCGGACCCTTCTACTCCTACTTTAGTCCCGCATTGCCGAGGGTAGAGAACCCTATCCCATGAACCTCCTATATATAGGGGTATTGGGGGATTCTCAAGTACAACTCAGAACACCAGTTGCTCTGTAAAGTTGTCGTTCTCTCTAGTTGTGGTAACCAAGAGAGCCCGAGTAAATGCTACTCAATTAGGGAAGAACAATGAGGGAAAGACAACTGTAGAAAGGAAACTGGTCGTAGGAGAGTGTGTTAGTGACTAGTACGCCGACAAGAGGGTATGACTCCTTCCAGTTCCTTGTGCGATAAGGCGATCAGAGTTCTAGGTGGTCCGTGTGGACTACTACAAAGGCGGGAGACTTCTACCGCTTGGAGGACAACTGTCAATCCCAACAGTCCTGGTGACCAGGAGCTGCACAGACACCGTCCAAAACCGGAGGTGAAGACCACGCAAGCCGTGAGGTAACATCACTGAGTAAGCCTCGAGACAAGTTATATCTCTACAAACCATCCTTCCTACTGTATAGACGTTGAAGCAATTCCTTCATTCTGGGTTTGGGGAGAATTTTTTTTTGTTTCCGCTGCCTTCTCTGCCTCCTAAAACCCAACAGTGGTATCAGAGCCACATCAACTTTTCTATACTTTAGGATTATCGATGTTATCAATTTTGGTTTGTCGCCTTTATTTATTACATACGATGTGAATAAAATTGGCTTTATGCATGTCCAATCCTAAATCCACAAATCCCAATATACATATATGATATGTAATATGAATGCACTCGATACGCGTCACCCTTAAATGAGTTTTGTGGTGGATGTATAGTGTGGTTATGGCCAATAAACCCTATGTATGTGTATTGTTGAATGTGGTTGCTTACATCTCGGTCTACGCACCGATTCTCTATCTCTTATTCCTGATGTAACTCGAGATTACTCGAGATTTCTTTTCTACCTTTGTTCCCCCCAAATGTAACTCGGAGTTTCTCAAATAAAATGTAAATAGGATAGAACTTTTATTTCCTACTATGTCAAAGAATGGCGGACAACCTGACGACAACTGAGACGATCGGTTCAAGGCATGAACCGACCAGTTGGCGTTCTAGACGACCGGTTTGCAGAGCGAGATGAGTGGGTGGCGGCCATGAGGAGATGTACGACGACCAGACGAACCGATCAGTTGGAGGAGCCAATCAATCGGCTGGTGGCACCCAACCGATCGACCTGATGGCGAGCCGATCAATCATAGAGATGAGTTGATCAAACCAAGTAAAGGCAAAGCACAAAGTTCATCTTGTACAAGTTGCATGTGATATGGACCTAGATGACTGTGATTCCTCTTGGCTTGAGGAATCACATTAGGATGGCCATAATCATTTCTTTTATCATTTCACATGTTTTCTGTGGGATATAGCATGTATATGATACATACTATGTATTGTGGTGATTGGATATGTATATGTACCTATAAAACAAAATCCCTTATCTAAATATTAAGTCTTGTACGCCTTCCATTAGCGGCACACATGAAAAACTCGATCGACCAAGTGTAGGTTACACCAAAGCATGGTGCACCGTCCATCTTGCAGAAGTGTGAAGGGTAGACATGTAGGATCTTCCAAAGTAGGATGCATGTTTACCGTGTCGGCTTTTGGGTTAGACTTAACTGGTGATTCTTAGAGCGTCTAAGCCCAGAGGCACGAGATGAATGGCAAGGAGTTGCACATGTCATCTATCTAAGAGTTGCATATGATGCAATTGGCATGATGGCCTACCTGAATAGTCAAGTTGTGGGCGATCAGCCAAAGCTGACTCGTGACTTGATGAAATATAGATCTTGAACCACTAGAAGATTGTACGCTGCAATCTTCCAAATTGATGGTGAGGGCTATCAATTTGAACAAAAATAGTGGGAGTGATAATTAATTAAAGTCCTAATTATATCGTTAACTTTTCAAATCAATCAAATAAGTCAAAACTGAATTTTGGACTAAATTACATATATATTTCCTTTTCTAGTACAAATGGCAACAAACAACAATCACTTTTCATTGCGATCGGTCCTTGAAAAGGACAAGCTGAATGGGACTAACTTCCACGACTGGTTTAGAACATTGAGAATTGTTCTCACTCAAGAGCGAAAGCTCTATGTCCTGGATACTCCAGCTCCAGAGGAACCTGCTCTTACCGCACCAAAGGCAAAAATAGATGCTTATAAAAGGCATTCTGAAGATGCCATTGATGCAAAGTGCTTGATGTTGTGCTCCATGAACCACGAGTTGTAGAGACAACATGAGAACATGGGTGTCATTGAGATGATTCAGCATCTCAAGAACATATATGAAGATCAAGCACGACAAGAGAGATATGATGTCTCCAGGGCGCTGTTTAAGTGTGTCATGACAGAAGGAGATCTAGTTGGTCCTCACATGCTCAAAATGATTGGGTATGTGGAGAACCTAACAAGACTGGGATTTCCCCTGAGCCAAGAGTTGGCTATTGATGTAAGACTACAATCATTGCCAGAATCCTACAGTCAGTTTGTGATGAGCTACAACATGAACAACTTTGACAAGCCATTGACAGAGTTGTTGGGCATGTTGAGGACAACCAAGGCACAAATGAAGAAGGACAAGCCTAAATCTGTGATGATGATCAACAACAAGAAAGGCAAGTCCAAGCGCAAGGGCAAGGGCAAGGCTAAGAAAGGTTCTGATGCTAGCCAACAGCCTAAGTCGTCTTCAACTCTCAAAGCCAAGGGAGGCGTGACTAAGAGAGGCAATTGTCACCATTGTCAAAAGCCAGGACATTGGAAAAGGAATTGTCCTCTCTATCTAGAAGAACTAAAGAAGAAGGAGGCGACAGACGTCTCCACCTGAAGGTGTCATGAAATAAACTTGTAACATTTTTGAGGTATATGATACCAAGATATAACGTGTAAAATACCCAATAAATGGGACAAGTGTTGCCACCATAGATAGGAGTAATTTAGTTTATTTTCAGCCTTGAAGGCATGTAATAGAGTTATGAACTGCTATTTCATATTTGCCAATGGATAGAAACACCTTAATTTTTGCATATTGTATGACAATGATGAAATTAATAAAGTTGATGTTTCAATCTTTGTGGCAATGCCTTGTTTATCTTGTAGTACTTGGTATGCATAAGATAAAATGATACTTAAAATTTATTGATAACTCAAACAATCAAATTAGCACAAATCATGAGAAATTCATTTCTAGTTTCCATATGATGGATAAGTCTAGACTCTTTTTTGTTAGAGAACCAGTAAGAGACATGAATCTCTTGGACAATCTTCACTAATCACAGTGAGATATTGATTATCCTATTAGGTATAATACATGTGATGTATTTACATACCTATTGGACTTAATGCTAGTACTTCAAATGGTGTTTAGAGAAATACCAATATGAATATCTTGAAGTGTTCAAGAATATCATAGATGAAGTACGAATTTGGTAAAGTGTTAATTCTTGATGAGATCAATGAATGAAATACTTGAACCAAATGTTTGAGATCCTTATGAGTGATTATGATATTGTATCACAACAAGCTCGTGATTAAGGCATGGTGATGTCTAAATCAAAAGGAGTCATACTCTAAAGAGTTAGAGGATGATTATCAAATAACTAACTTCTTCTTAAATAAAGAATACCCCACACTAATAAAGGACATTAAGAATCACAAGGAGTTCCAAAAAAAAAGAATCACAAGGAGTTATGAGTTCTTATATCCTTGACAGATACACCTCCATTATCTATGTGATGAGTTTCTCATGTGATGAATCAACTATCTAGATAATGAGGAACCGGATTTTGAGTTATGGTTTATAACCATTACATCCTAAATGACATCCATGTGAACCATAAGGTATGACCTTGATGGTATCACCCATTGGGATGAAATCCATAAGTGCAAATAAGTCTTAAACGTTAAGACACATGGATAACAATTTGAGAAGGACGATGCTTGTTGATTGCAACTTAATGACTAAGAGATTTGGCATACAGATACTAAAACCGCATTCCTATGAGGAATAAAACAAGGATGTGTATGTGACACAACCTATAAGGTTTATGAATCCATTAATGCAAATAAAGTCTATAAGTTACAATGGACTAATCAATGTGATTAATTGAGTACAAGAAACTCAGAACTGTGATCTTTAGTTTTATAATATAGTCAAAGGGTTTGATTGATATGAAAAAGATAAAGAAGGGATCTGTGATTTAGTGGGAGCGTATTTGCATTCCACATATTGATGAGGAATGAGATGTTCTATAATGGAATCCTTTGTGGAAATTATCTTTAAGGAAGATAGAGATGTTTCCTATATAATAGGAATAGAGATCTATACAGATAGTTCTCGAAAAACCTCTTAACCTAAAAGGAGAGAGCATACATTGGCAATCTATACTGAAGGGTTCAGTATACGCAGATTCAGTGGGAGAAAACTTGGAGTTAGTATCCTAGAGCCAAGTGTCTCAATTCTTATGAAGAATGGGAGCACTAAGAATAGATATGGATCTATCATGTATGTAATGATCCCATTATCTTGCATGTATGGACATGGCAAGAATAAAAAACATTCATCTTGTATGTAGGACATGACAATATGATATGATCATTCTGATAACTCATGTGGAACATGATGAGTGGATGTCTGTCTAGTTCTAGTAAGGGTTACTGGAATACCATAAGAACTTGATAAGTACTTGAGAAGTAATAGTTCTATGGAAATAAGGAAGGGTTCACTGTAAAGAGTTACATTGATGTGAACTTCCGAAAAGGATAGAAGATTAATCACAAAATATATATGGGATATATAAAAGTGAATGTTTGTTTATAAATGGAAACATTCCAATAAAGCCATTTAAAAGGAAAAGCTGAGTATCCATGTGTTAGAAAACATTAGTGGATACTATATGGATCTGGAAGTTCATGAGATGAACTTATAGTTATTCGGTCATTAATGACAAGTTAGGAGTACTTGGTCATGCAATGTGGCTAAAGGTTAGTAGAGGAATACTAGATCACATATTACGACAACTCCATCTCATACATGTGATGTACAACGAAGAGATGAGAGACATGCAGTTAATACCGACTTTGGCAAGGTGTTGCCATAACTCACTGCGTAAGCACTAGAGCATAGTAACTCGTGGGACATGTTTGAAGATCACTAAGAATATGATTCAAGGGTGATTGGCTCGCAGTGCAAGTGGGAGTCTGTTGGTATGTATGCCCTAAGAGCCAATCATGGGATGATTGGTGGGATACATTAAGATTGATTTGATAAACATCAAAGGCAAGCTTCCAATTCAATCTGGTTCAGTCATATGAGATAATGATAGAAAAGATTGAATGTTTAGAGAATGACAGTACTCAATGATGTATGCTTTCAGGTTGAGGACCTGAACAATGAGATCATACAGATGTTAAGAGTTTGTACATTCTTATTATGTCCCTAGTCGGATGTCATTATGGAAGGTAGATAGACCACAATGACACACAAGACTAGATTATAGTGTTGGTTGATGATATAATCTCGTTAGTCATGATATGGAGATATCTAACCAAACACATAGGTATATACTTGTTAGAGAACAAGTGTACCGGACAGACCCACCGTGAGTTTGACACATGGAACCATGACATGGTAGTCACAGTCAGTTCTCATAGTGATGGTGGCGAGTGTGATTCTTTGACCTAAAATCACTACACTCAACACATGTTGTTGGGTACACTTTGACATCATAAAACGTAGTCTTGAAACATGGGTTGTTATAAAGGTGATGATTGGGTGGCTTTGATACATGGGGCTTTTTAGGGGGTGAGTGATAGATATGGGATTTGTCCCTCCTGAGGGAGTTTGATATCCATGGCCACTTGATGAGTAGGATTTAGATAGGTGTGCGCACGCATGTGTGAATTAGTATGTGCTATTGATGTCAAAAATATCTCCTCCAGTCTATTCTGAGATCAAGAAAGTGAATGAACATTGACATGATGAATATTCCATGCCTTGAGTTCATTAGGTATATCAGTGATAAAGGAATTATACATTCACTGTAACACCATTCACAGATTGTAGGATTGAAAGTTGTTCTCCAACTTTCCTTTCCACTTGGGTAGCACTGATGTGCGACTAGGCACCACTCTTTGCTTGTGAAGTCATATGTGTTATGGACTTTCACTGCCAAAGTGAAATGGGCCTGCAGGGTCACACACATAGGATTTAACCTAGAAGAGGAGTTTATCCACAAATGATGTTTAGATTGATTACTAAAGGAGTTTAGTAGTTCAATTAAACACTCAATCAATTAATAGCTCAATATCATAGTGTTCAAAGTATTAGACTGATTGATTAGAGTATCAGATTGGTTGAAACTACAATTGACTGATTTTGCGCAGTCTGCACTCCCAACCGATTGGCTCATATGATGAATCGATCAGCTCAACTTGGTGAACCGATCGGCTCAGGATAGGCTGAACTGATTGGTTCAAGGGTTGAACCAATCAGCTCAACTGGTCCAACCGAGTGAGTTGGGAAAGTCAGGTTGGCAAGAAATTTCTCTTCGTTTCACTTGTCCAATTTGATTGGAACAAGGATTGGTATTTGGATCAATTCAAAACAAAAGAGGAAAAGTCAATTGGGAACTGAACAGGGCAGTGAACCGACCAGTTCAGAAGTGAACTGATCGGCTCAGGTGTCCCAACCGACCGGTTTGGGTGTGAACCAATCGGCTCAGGTGTGAACCGATCGACTCAGATCCCCAACTGATCAGTTCATGCTTGAAACGATCGGTTCAACTGGCGTAGTTGGTTGTTTTATGGAAATTCTGGACCCTTCTACTCCTGCTTTAGTCCCGCATTGCCCGGGGTAGAGAACCCTGTCCCATGACCCTCCTATATATATAGGGGTATTGGGGGCTTCTCAAGTACAACTGTTGCTCTATAAAGTTGTCATTCTCTCTGGTTGTGGTAACCAGGAGAGCCCGAGCAAGTTCTACCCAATTAGGGAGGCACAACGAGGGAAAGATAACTACAGAAAGGCAACTGGTCATAGGTAGGAATGAGCAAATAATGGTCCAGACCGTAAAACCGGACCGGACTGCTCAATTCGGTCCGGTCCGGTCCAATTTGAGTTCGGTCCGGTCCGCGGTCCGGGAATTTCGATGAGTTCGGTCTTCGGTCCGGTCTGGTCCAAAACCGGTCCGGTCCAGACTGCAGATTGAATTTTATACAAAATTTATGTATATTTGAAGGTGTATTCTATAATAACTGCAAATAAAGTACATATATAAGCACTACTAGTATAAATGTTTGATACTAAAGTTATATAATTGTTAGAAGTGACTAAGATTATCAACTTTGTACAATTAAACAAGTTGTAATTAATCATGTAAAAAAGACTGATTACGGTCCAAACGGTCCGGTCCGGTCCTAGCACAAAATGGTCCGGTCCTACCTCGAAACGGTCAGTTCTGCGGTCCATGTATTTGTTGAAATCCAGTCTGCGGTCCGGTCCGGTTCGGTCCGATGCTCAACCCTAGTCATAGTAGAGTGTGTCAGTGACTAGTACGCCGACAGGAGGGTACAAATCCTTTTGGTGCCTTGTGCGACAAGGCGATCAGAGTTCTAGGTGGTCCGTGTGGACTACTACAGAGGCGGGAGACTTCTGCCGCTCGGAGGACAGCTGTCAATCCCGACAGTCCCGGTGACCAGGAGCTGCACATACACCGTCCAAGACCGGAGGTGAAGACCGCGCAAGTCATGAGGTAATGTCACCGATCAAGCCTCGGGATAAGGTATATCTCTACAAACCATCCTTCCTACTATATAGACGTTGACGTGATTCCTTCATTTTGGGTTTGGGGAGAATTTTTTTGTTTTGTTTCTGCTGCCTTCTCTACCTCCTAAAACCCAACAAATATTAGGTGAAATACCCACCTCCATAGTTAGAATATTGGGGTAGTTATTACCAGAATCCTCCATATGGGGACTACCACAAGAGCCACCACATCAACAATGATTTCTACCCTATCACTCCTAGACATTAGTGTCATGCTGAGGACAAAATGATTCAAAAGTTTAGGGCAGAAGTGCATACACCCTTTACACTCGTGATACCATTAACATGTCATTTACTTTTCGTCTGATGCACCTTCTATCTAGATTATATTTTTCTTATTTTGCATGCATGCATATCATGCCTTTTATTGTCTTAAGTTTTCCCGTGATTTGTTTAATTTTTTGTGCTTTTTGTCATTCCATGCCATGCATTGCATCCCATGTAGGTTTTGTAATTTTTTATTGTGTGCTTTATCTAGTATATTTTTGCTTGTTGTTTATTGCTTTCTAGTGTAGGTTTAGATGTGATTTAGGGTAATTTGGCACCATTTTTGGCCAATTTTACCCAAATTTGAAATTTCTTGTCTAAAAGCATGTTTTAACCCAATATATACATTTAGAATAAAAAACCGTGACCTTTTAAAAATGCATGCTATATTATCATGATCTATTGCTAAATGGTCTCAATTCTTGACTTTATACATGTGAATCACCTCTTAATGCTTGTGAAATGTTTGGTTGAATTGTGATCTAATCAAGTGACAAATGCTTAGGGTTTTTCAAATCCATACTAGAAATGTTATTTTCATATTGTTCATTCATGTGGTGTGCCATTATTTGATGAAGTTGTTGGAGTAATTTTCATGCACTATATATCGTATTGAAACCCACACTAATGACTCCTCTTTTGACTCACTATTCTTTCATCACTTCTTACCTCTCTACCCCATGAAAGGATGCCAAAGTGCACATATTACCATTGGTTACCTCCAAAAGTTAAGGGTGTCCATATCTATATCCCCTCAACTTTACTCTTACCATCATATTCCCAAACTACACCAAGGGAAAAGAAAAATAAAATAAAAGATGATCCTACATAAAGCATATAAATAAAGAAAAGAAGAGTGCCCCTATGTAATAGCACCACCTTTTCTTACTACAACCCCCTTCTTCCATTTGAATGCTGATTGACATAGTAAACATCAAACTTGGCTCACTTCAACCTTTTTCACATCCATGTGGGTCACTTGATGTGTTTTGAGATGTGAGATTGAATTCATGAAAGTAAAACAACACTACTAGTCATCTTTGATTGTGACCATCATGAAATGATTTACCTAGAGTTGTATGAGAACGATATAGATTGGTTGTATATTCTTTGCCCTATATTTGAAGCTTGTATGATTAGTGTTGGGTTTTTAGGGGAGACAGAGAAGGCAGCGGAAACAAAATTTCTCCCCCAACCCATACCGAGGAAACGCGTCAACGTCTATATAATAGGAAAGGATGGTTTGCGGAATCATACCTTGTCCCGAGGCTTGCTCAGCGACAATACCTCACGCAATGCACGGTCTTCAACTCCGGACTTCGACGGTGTCTGTGCAGCTCCTGGTCGCACCGGGACTGACAACTCCTACTCGAACCGGACTGTCGGATGACAGTTGTCCTCCTAAGCGGCAGTGTCCTCCCACCTCTGTAGTAGTCCACACGGACCACCTGGAACTCCACACTCCTTATCTCATAAGGAAGTGGAAGGAGTCACACCCTCCTGTTGACGTACTAGTCGCCAACACGCTCTCCTTCCTCCTATTGCAACTGCAGTTGTCCTTCCCTTGCTGCACCTCCCTTTTACGGGAAGCACTTGCTCGGGCTCTCTCACGGTTACCAAAACCAGAGAGAACGACAACTTGCAGAGCAACTGGTTGCACTGAGCTGTACTTTGAGAAGCCCCCAATACCCCTATATATATAGGAGAGTCATGGGATAGGGTTCTCCATCCCGGGCAATGCGGGACTAAAGCAGGAGTAGAAGGGTTCGAGAATTTTCCACAAAAAGCAACCGGTTCGCAACTTGAAATGATCGGTTCACAACTGAACCGATCGGTTCGGCCATTGAGCCGATCGGTTGGACCTGATCCGATCGTTTGGGGCACTCCAACCGATCGGTTGGTGCCCTGAACCGATCGGTTCATGGTCCTAATCCGGCTCAAAAAGACTTTCCTTGTTTCTTTCCCAATTGGTATCGAATACCAATATTATTCCCAATCGAATTGGGCAATTTGAAACCAAAGGAAAATTCTTGCCGACATGACTTTTCCCAACTGGTCGGTTGCACCAGTTGAGCCGATCGGTTCAACCCTTGAACCGGTCGTTTCAACCTGGGCATGAGCCGATCAGCCTGGACACTCCAGCCGACTAGTTCAGCAACCTCAGCCGACCGGTTCATCACATGAGCCGATCGGTTGGGAGCACAGGTTGGGCAAAATCAGTCAATTGCGATTTCAATCAATCCGATACTCCAATCAATGCGTCCAACACCTTGAACCATATGATATTGAGCTATCGACTGATTGAGTGTTTAATTGAACTACTAAACTCCTTTAGTAATCAATCTAAACATTGCTTTGTGGACAAAACTCCTCTTCCAGGTTAAATCCTATGTGTGTGACCCTGCATGTCCATTTCACGTTGGCAGTGAAAGTCCATAACACTTATGACTTCACAAGCAAAGAGCGGTGCCTAGTCACACATCAGTGCTACCCAAGTGAAAGTAGAAAGTTGGAGAACAACTTTCATCCTACAATCTGTGAATGGTGTTACAGCGAATGTATAATTCCTATGTCACTGATATCCCGAATGAACTCGAGGCATGGAACAGTCATCCTGTCAACGTTCATTCACTTCCTTGATCTCAGAGTAGACTGGAAGAGATATGTATGACATCAGTATCACATACTGATTCACACATGCGTGCACGCCTTTCTCAATCCTACTCATCAAGTGGCCATGGATATCAAACTCCCTCAAGAGGGACAAATCCCATATCTATCACTCACCCCTCAAAAGCCCCATGTGTCAAAGCCACCCAATCATCACCTTTATAACAACCCATGTTTCAAGACTGCGTTTGATGATGTCAAAGTGTGCCCAACGACATGTGTTGAGTGCAGTGATTTCAGGTCTAAGAATCACACTCACCACCATCACTGTGAGTACTGACTGTGACTACCATCTCATGGTTCCATGTGTCAAACTCACGGTGGGTCTGTCCGGTACCTTGTTCTCTAACAAGTACCTATGTGTTTGGTTTGATATCTCTATATCATGACTAATGAGATTCTGTCATCAACCAACACCACAATCTAGTCTTGTGTGTCATTGCTGTCTATCTACCTTCCACAATGACATCCGACTAGGGACATAACAAGAATGTACAAACTCTTAGCATCCGTATGATCTCATCGTTCAGGTCATGAACCTGAAGGCATACGTCATTGAGTACTGTCATTCTCTAGACATTCAATCTGTTCTATCACTATCTCATATGACTGAACCAAAAAGAATTGGAAGCTTGCCTTTGATGTTTATCAAATCAATCTTAATGTATCCCACCAATCATCCCATGATTGGCTCTCAGGGCATACATACCAACAGACTCCCACTTGCACTGCGAGCCAATCACTCTTGAATCATATTCATAGTGATCTTCAGACATGTCCCACATGTTACTGTGCTCTAGTGCCAACATAGTGAGTAATGGCAACACCTTGCCAAAGTCAGTATAAATTGCATGTCTCTCATCTCTTCGCTGTACGTCACACGTATGAGATGGAGTTGCCGTAATATGCGATCTAGTATTCCTTTGCTAACCTTTAGCCACATTGCATGATCAAGGATTCCAGACTTGTCATCAATGAGTGGAATATCTATAAGTTTATCTCATGAACTTCCAGATCCATATAGTATCTACTGCTGTTCTCTAACACATAGATACTCGGAATTTCCCTTTTAAATGGTTTTATTGGAACATTTCCAATTATCAACAAACTTTCACTTTTATACATCCTATGTATATTTTGCGATTAATTTTCTGTCCATTCGGAAGTTCGCATCAATGTAACTCTTTACATCAAACTCTTCCTTATCTTCATGGAACTAGTACTTCATAAGTACTTATCAAGTTCTCATGGTATTCCAATAACCCTTACTGGAAGTAGACATACATCCACTCGTCATGTCCCACATACGAGTTATCAGGATGAGCACATCATATCGTCATGTCATACATACAAAATGATGAATGCATTTTATTCTTGCCATGTCATACATGCAAGACAATGGGATGATTACATACATGATAGATCCATATCTATTCTTAGTGTTCCCATTCTTCATAAGAATTGGAAACTTGGCTTTGGGATACTAATATCCATATAACATGGACAAGTTTTCTCCCACTGAATCTGTGCATACTGAACCCTTCAGTACATATTGCCAATGTATGCTCTCTCTTTTCCAGGTCAAGAGATTTGTCGAGAACTATCTCTATAGATCTCTATTCCTATCACATAGGAAACATCTCTATCTTCCTTAAAGATAATTTCCACTTTTGGATTTCCATTCTAGAACAATTCCATTTCACATCAATATGTGGAATGTGAATATGCTCCCACTAAATCACAGATCCCGTATTTATCTTTGACATATCAGTCAAACCCTTTGACTATATCATCAAAGTAAAGATCCAATTTTGAGTTGCTTGTACTCAATCAATCACATTGATTAGTCCATTGTAACTTAAAGACTTCATTTTCATTAATGGATTCATAAACCTTATAGGCTGTGTCACGTACACATCCTAATTTTATTCCTCAAAGGAATGCGGTTTTAGTATCCATATGCCAAATGTCTTAGTCATTAAGTTGCAATCAACAAGCATCATACTTCTCAAAATGTTATCCATGTGTCTTAACACTTAAGACTTATTTGCACTTATGGATATGATCCAATGAGTGCTACCATCAAGGTCATACCTTATGGTTCACACGGATGTCATTTAGGATGTAATGGTTTTATACCATAACTCAAAATCTGATTCCTCATATTCATCTAGATAGTTGACTCATCATATGAACAACTCATCACATAGATAATTGAGGTGTATCTGTCAAGAATATAAGAATTCACAACTCCTTGTGATTCTTAATGTCCTTTATTAGTGTGGGGTATCCTTTTATTAAGAAGAATTCAGTTATTTGATAATCATTCTCTAACTCCTTAGAGTATGATTCCTTCTTGATTCAGACATCACCATGCCTTAATCATGAGTTCACTATGATACACTATCATAATCACTCATAAGGATCTCAAACATTTGGTCCAAGTATTTCATTCCTTGATCTCATCAAGAATTAATACTTTACCAAATTTGTACTTCATTTATGATAATCTTGAACACTTCAAGATATTCATATTGGTATTTCTCTAAACACCATTTGAAGTATTAGCATTTATTCCAATAGGTATGTAAATACATCACATGTATTATACCTAATAGGATAATCACTCTTCCACTACTTTAGTGAAGATTGATTAATCATGTCCAAGATATTCATGTCCCTTACTGGTTCTCTAACCAAAAGAGTCTAGTTTTATCCATAACATGGAAACTAGAAATGAATTTCTCATGATTAATGCTAATTAAACTGTTTGAGTTATCTATAACTTTTAGGTATCGTCTTATCTTATGCATATCAAATATCACAAGATAAATAAGGCATTTCCACAAAGATCATATCTTTATAAATTGAAACATCTCTTTATTAATTGCCATCATTATCATACAATATGCAAAAATAAAGTGTTTCTATCTATTGGCAAGTATGAAATAGCAGTTCATAACTGTATTACATGCCTTATTGGCTGAAAATAAACTAAAGTATTCCTATCTATAAAGGCAACACTTGCCCCAAGTAAGAATGCTTTACACTTTACATCTTGATATCATATATCTCAAAAGTGTTACAAGTTTACTTTCATGACACCTTTAAGTAGAGGTTTCAGTCGCCTCCTTCTTCTTTTGTTCTTCCAGGTAGAGAGGACAATTCCTTTTCCAATGTCCTGGCTTTTGACAATGGTGGCAATTTCCTTTCTTGGTCACGCCTCCCTTGGCCTTGAGAGTTGAAGATGGCTTAGACTCCTGGCTAGCTTCAGAACCTTTCTTAGCTTTGCCCTTGCCCTTGCGCTTGGACTTGCCTTTCTTGCTCGTGATCACCATCACGGACTTAGGCTTGTCCTTCTTCATCTGTAACTCGGCTGTCCTCAACATGCCCAACAACTCTGACAGTGGCCTATCAAAGTTGTTCATGTTGTAGTTCATCACAAACTGACTGTAAGATTCTGGCAACGATTGCAGTATCACGTCAGTATCCAACTCTTGGCTCAGTGGAAATCCCAGTCTCTGCAGGTTCTCCACATACCCAATCATCTTGAGTGTGTGAGGACCAACTGGATCTCCTTCTGTCATGACGCACTTGAACAACGCCCTAGAAACATTGTACCTCTCTTGTCGTGCCTGATCTTCATACATGTTCCTGAGATGCAGAATCATCTCTATGACACCCATGTTCTCATGTTGCCTCTGCAACTCATGGCTCATTGAACATAGCATCAAGCACTTTGCATCAATGGCATCATCAGAATGCTTCTTGTAAGCATCCCTTTCTGTCCTTGGTGCATTAGGAGCGGGTTCCTCTGGAATTGGAGTATCCAGGACATAGAGCTTACGCTCTTGAGTGAGAACAATTCTCAATGTCCGATACCAGTCGTGGAAGTTTGTCCCATTTAGCTTGTCCTTGTTAAGGACCGATCGCAAAGAAAAGTTGTTGTTGTTTGTTGCCATTTGAACTACAAAAAGGAAAATATGCAATTTTAGTCCAAAACTCATTTTTGACTTATTTGATTGATTTGAAAATTTGACGATATAATTAGGCCTTTAATTAATTATCGCTCCCACTATTTTACTTCAAATCGATAGCCCTCACCATCAATTCGGAAGATTGCAGCGTACAACCTTCTAGTGGGCAAGATCCTGAAATCCTCTAAGCCATGGACCAGCTAGGGCTGTCACCCACAACATAGATCTCTCAGGTAGGCAACTTTTGCCAATTGCATCATATGCAACTCTTGATAAGATGTCATATACAACTCTTTGCAATGATCATCTCCATGCCTCAAGGTACTAGATCCCATCTAGATCACCTTGTTAAGTCCGACCCAAAGCAAACACGATGAACATGCACCCTGCTAGGGCAGACCCACACATTCATCCTTCACACTTCCACGAGGTAGACGGTGCACCACGCTAGGGCGTGCCCACACTTGGTCGAACAAGCTTTTCACGTGTGTCGCATTTGGAAGGCATCTAAAACTTAATATTTTAATGAGGGATTTGGTTTTATATACATATACATATCCAATCACCACAATACATAGTACGTATCATATACATGCTATATCCCACAGAAAACATGCACAAATGATAAAGAGCGATGATTATGGCCATCCTAATGTGATTCCTCGAGCCAAGAGGAATCACGGTCATCTAGGTCTACATCACATGCAACCTGTACAAGATGAACATCTGTGCCTTGCCATCCGAGTAGATCAACTCATCACATGAATGATCTGTACTCTCCAACCGGTCATCTGGGTGCCACCAGCCGATCGGTTGGCACCTCCAACCGATCGGTTCGCCTGGTCATCGTGCATCTCGTCATGTCCGCCACCCACTCGTCTCGCTCCTCGAACCGGTCATCAAGTGATCGGTTCACTCCTTGAACCGACCGTCTGGAAGGTCAACCGATTGGTTCACCCCTTGAACCGATCATCTGAGCAGTATTCTTGATGTCCGCCGGTCTTTGACATAACAGGAAATAAAAAATCTATCCTATTTATTACATTGCTTTAAAAAGGAAACCCCGAGTTACATTCGGGGGGAGCAAAGGTAGGAAAGAATCTTAAATTATTTCGAGTTACATCAGAAAAAGAGAGGGAAGATCGGTGCGCAGACCGAAATGCAAGCAACCACAAACAACCACACACAGATAGGGGTTTATAGGCCATAATCACGCTACACACATCCACCACAAAACTCGTTTAAGGGCGACGCGTATCGAGTGCATTAATAATACATATCATATATGTAATTTGGGATTTGTGGATTTAGGATTGGACATGCATAAAGCCAATATTATTCGCATCGTATGCAATAAATAAAGGTGACAAACCAAAATCGATCATATTGATATTCCTAAAATATAGAGCAGTTGACGTGGCTCTGATATCACTGTTGGGTTTTTAGGGGAGACAGAGAAGGCAGCGGAAACAAAATTTCTCCCCCAACCCATACCGAGGAAACACGTCAACGTCTATATAATAGAAAAGGATGGTTTGCGGAATCATACCTTGTCCCGATGCTTGCTCGGCGACAATACCTTGCGCAATGCGCGGTCTTCAACTCCAGACTTCGACGGTGTCTGTGCAGCTCCTGGTCGCACCGGGACTGACAACTCCTACTCGAACCGGACTGTCGGATGACAGTTGTCCTCCTAAGCGGCAGTGTCCTTCCACCTCTGTAGTAGTCCACACGGACCACCTGGAACTCCACACTCCTTGTCTCACAAGGAAGTGGAAGGAGTCGCACCCTCCTGTTGACGTACTAGTCGCCAACACGCTCTCCTGCCTCCTGTTGCAACTGCAGTTGTCCTTCCCTTGCTGCACCTCCCTTTTGCGGGAAGCACTTGCTCGGGCTCTCTCACGGTTACCAAAACCAGAGAGAACGACAACTTGCAGAGCAACTGGTTGCACTGAGCTGTACTTTGAGAAGCCCCTAATACCCCTATATATAGGAGAGTCATGGGATAGGGTTCTCCATTCCGGGCAATGCGAGACTAAAGCAGGAGTAGAAGGGTTCGAGAATTTTCCACAAAAAGCAACCGGTTCGCAACTTGAAATGATCGGTTCACAACTGAACCGATCGGTTCGGCCATTGAGCCGATCGGTTGGACCTGAGCCGATCGTTTGGGGCACTCCAACCGATCGGTTGGTGCCCTGAACCGATTGGTTCATGGTCCTAATCCGGCTCAAAAAGACTTTCCTTGTTTCTTTCCCAATTGGTATCGAATACCAATATTATTCCCAATCGAATTGGGCAATTTGAAACCAAAGGAAAATTCTTGCCGACATGACTTTTCCCAACTGGTCGGTTGCACCAGTTGAGCCGATCGGTTCAACCCTTGAACCGGTCGTTTCAACCTGGGCATGAGCCGATCGGCCTGGACACTCCAGCCGACCAGTTCAACAACCTCAGCCGACCGGTTCATCACATGAGCCGATCGGTTGGGAGCACAGGTTGGGCAAAATCAGTCAATTGCGATTTCAATCAATCCGATACTCCAATCAATGCGTCCAACACCTTGAACCATATGATATTGAGATATCGACTGATTGAGTGTTTAATTGAACTACTAAACTCCTTTAGTAATCAATCTAAACATTGCTTTGTGGACAAAACTCCTCTTCCAGGTTAAATCCTATGTGTGTGACCCTGCAGGTCCATTTCACGTTGGCAGTGAAAGTCCATAACACTTATGACTTCACAAGCAAAGAGCGGTGCCTAGTCACACATCAGTGCTACCCAAGTGAAAGTAGAAAGTTGGAGAACAACTTTCATCCTACAATCCGTGAATGGTGTTACAGCGAATGTATAATTCCTTTGTCACTGATATCCCGAATGAACTCGAGGCATGGAATAGTCATCCTGTCAACGTTCATTCACTTCCTTGATCTCAGAGTAGACTGGAAGAGATATGTATGACATCAGTATCACATACTGATTCACACATGCGTGCACGCCTTTCTCAATCCTACTCATCAAGTGGCCATGGATATCAAACTCCCTCAAGAGGGACAAATCCCATATCTATCACTCACCCCTCAAAAGCCCCATGTGTCAAAGCCACCCAATCATCACCTTTATAACAACCCATGTTTCAGGACTGCGTCTGATGATGTCAAAGTGTGCCCAACGACATGTGTTGAGTGCAGTGATTTCAGGTCTAAGAATCACACTCACCACCATCACTGTGAGTACTGACTGTGACTACCATCTCATGGTTCCATGTGTCAAACTCACGGTGGGTCTGTCCGGTACCTTGTTCTCTAACAAGTACCTATGTGTTTGGTTTGATATCTCTATATCATGACTAATGAGATTCTGTCATCAACCAACACCACAATCTAGTCTTGTGTGTCATTGCTGTCTATCTACCTTCCACAATGACATCCGACTAGGGACATAACAAGAATGTACAAACTCTTAGCATCCGTATGATCTCATCGTTCAGGTCATGAACCTGAAGGCATACGTCATTGAGTACTGTCATTCTCTAGACATTCAATCTGTTCTATCACTATCTCATATGACTGAACCAGAAAGAATTGGAAGCTTGCCTTTGATGTTTATCAAATCAATCTTAATGTATCCCACCAATCATCCCATGATTGGCTCTCAGGGCATACATACCAACAATTAGTACTTAATCACAATTGTTTTTTGAAAAAGGAGAGGAAAGAGGTGGAGTATATGTATTTGGTCATCATCGAGCCCATCTAGTCAATATACATCTACTGCAATGCATTTGCCATCTCTTACTAGTTGAATAAAACTGAAGAGAGTTTGAACTGGAGCATACTTGAGGACAAGTATGTTTTAAGTTTTGGGTGGTGAAGTAGACCTCATTTAGGGCTCCATCTTGTGTCATTTATTTCTTTAACCATGTATAAACTTGTTAGAATGCATATTATTTCCCTCTATAAATGGTTTACTATCAAATGAACTTATAGATGTTCTTTACATGTTTTTCAGGTACTTTGACCACACTTTGGATGGATTAGGGAGGAGGAGGATACTAGGGCTCCATCACTCTTGGGGGAGCCTAAGGAGTGCCAAAAAGCTTCCCCAACATGGTCTAGTGGTCAAGGGTCGAGTTAGAGCAAAGAATCTCAAGGATTGTGAAGTTGAAGATAAAAGTGCAAGGAAGAATCCCCAAACAATCATAGTACCACAAAACCTCTATGCTACCCAACTAAAATTCACATTTAAAATCCAAGTTGACAAGAAACTCCAACATGTTCACCAACATGGATGTGGTGGCTAGCACGATCATGCCAAGAAGCCCTCCAACACAGTAGTTCCAGCCATAACGACCATGTTTCCAGAGTCCAGCAGGCCCGTACTAGGAGAAATGACCACTGTCCAACCCAACCACCATGGTCATGCTACCCAGATGGACATGAAGCATTACTACCACAATGGTCATGTTACCCAACATGAATTTTCTACCTAACCTCCACCACATTCGTGTTGCCCAGCAAGCCCCTGCTACCACCCTTCAAAACCCCAAAATGTAACTATAACTTTTTCAACCTTAGCATGCCCATTCTTTACCAGAACAATTGTGATACCCTTCCCCTACCACTACCATTCTACCTAGAATGACTATTTTGCTAGCAAACCTAACTAGTTTTCCCATAGATTTTCCTATTCCGCCTCCACTTAACCCTAGGCTTCCAAAACCACTATGTATACAATTGTGGTGACTGAGAGCTGGAAGTTAGCTACTCTAGCACTTACTACCACATTCATTGAGTTCCCATCTACTTCCACCTACTCCTACCCACTCTCACTTCATTTCCACCATCTTCCACCTCAAAGCCCTTATTTTATAGGGTTTTTACTACTTCCATACATCTATCATGCCATCCAATCATAAAAGAAGGAGAAGGATGAGTTGCTAAATCTAGGAGGTGAAGAAGGAAGAGTCTTCACCAATATTCCATGTATATCTACTCCTCTACTCATTCTTTTTTATTCTTTTCTTTTGTTATGAGTAGCTAAGTCCCTGAGGTGGGTTGTTTGGGGTTAAATTGTGATTTTGATACCATGTTGGGAAAGAATAATGTGTAAACCCTATGGTTCGTTTGTTAATGGTTATGTTCTACTTCTTTCTCATTTCTAATGAATCATCTTGTGGTTTGTGCTTGAAAACATGTATTATCTTGTGATTTGTGCTAAAAACCACCCATGTTCTAGGAGAAAATGGCCTATATGTAGATATTTTGGAATTTGTTCCTAGGTTCAACTAGTGGAACCTAGATAGCACCCCATATTGCTACATATATTCTACTCCTCCTACTTGTAAGATATATGTAGCTAGTTTAGAAGCACTTAGTGCAATTGGCTTGGAGCTACCTAAAGGATAGATGGCAGGTAATGTATGGTGAAATACCCTCATTTCTACCCTCCATTACCACCCTTGATGCCCATTCACTCTAAGAGCTACTATCCTAGAAACCTAGACTTGATCATATAATATTTGAATTCTACCTAAATCCTTTCTAAGTGAGCATTGCAAGGTTGGATTGGGGGTACTAAGGAGTAGTTCTCCTATACACACCCTATTCCACCCATGGGCAATTAGTAGTTTAGGGCGATTCTCTAGCATCTAACTTGTCATTTGGTTTGATAATCTAAATGGATGACTAGTGTTTGAATGTATGTGTTATTCACATTACCCCAAATGGACCAGACTTCCCATTAATTGTTCTAAACCCTAATTCTCTCTTTCTCAGTAAATGCTTTCTTAGCTAGTCACTTTACTTGCTTCCTTAGTTGATTGCCTTGTTCATGATAGCTAGTTCTTGCTAGTGTAATTAGTATTTCCTTGTGTTTTCTCTTGCTTGCTTTAGTAGTTTCTAATCTAGTCTTTTGTATGCTCTATTTATATAATTTCTATTGCCTAATCTAGCTAGTTTCCCTCTTTAGCTTATTGATTAGGATTGCCTTGTTAGTGTAGTGTTAGATTTTTTTCTTGCCTTAGTCTACTTGTCTCTTTTCTTTCTTATCTTCATTTTTTTCTAATTAGAGTTACTTGTATAGGGTTAAAATAGTTTTTCTCTTACTTTACTTTAATCAATTTCTTGATCAACTTAGTTTTATTCAACCAAAACCCAATTTAAACCCTTTAACCCTAGACTCTGTATCAGGAGCCTAGGCATAGATAACTTAGTTGTCGTGCCCCCTTTCTCCCTTCATTTCGACCCCAACTTACTGCTCCCATATTACTCTCGAGCCTATGAGCTTGTGGAATTCTGCAGGAGTGTTTCCATTGGGTTTTATGAATCTAAAAGACCCTATTGTGTGTGTAAGGTGCATCCACTCAAGTCAATTGATTGGATGTCATGTGAATGGATGAAGCTTATGATTTATAATATTAATATGCATCTATATATAGTGCACATGCTACAAAGAAACTTAGAATCAAAAGGCTAGAGTTATGAAAAAATTAAAATCAACTAAGAGCTAGAATAGTAAACTCCAAGTGATCCTCTTCCATTCAATGAATTAACACATGGAAAAATAATAAAAAACTAAACTCCAATCACCAAAACACACTAAAAAGAGTATCATTACATTTGCAAGACTCGGGAAAACTCAAATACCCCCAACATCAAAACTCAAGGATCTCTGACCTCCAATCATGATCTCCACATTGCTGGCCGGTAATGAAGGAAGGAAACTTGTTGGAAAGAAACCAAGGAAAGACATACACCAAAATCTCACTCATGATGATGCAAACTGACATTGAAAAGAGAACCAATAGAAGAAAGACCTTATATGATGGACATGCATCACACGATCAATTATAGAATGTTGAAAAGGAGAAAAAGGCATTACAAGGATTCACCTTGAAATGAGCCAAAATGAGGCACTGTGATCTCTACCAAAAGTCAATGAAGAGTTTTGGATGTATAGAGGATCCTTGATGGACTTGAGTGTCCTGCCAAACCCTTGATGATGCCTCCATGATGGTAGAGTTGGGAGGGATACATGAGAATATGCTGCTGAAAGATGAGATCCTATGATAGGTTCTTATGAGTGGAAGGATGATTTTATTTATATCAATGAGGAGGCTAGGTGTATCTAGTATTTTTTATGGAAAAGTAAAAAAGGTTCGAAAAGGATTAATGATTGTTGGTAGACTTACAATTAGGAAACCTGGTATTGTTGGGGATTCTTATGGTCAACAATGTGAGTGGAAAGTAAAAAAGGGAAAGAGATAAAGAGAGGGGTCAGGAGGAATGAAGAGGGACAAAGTGAGGGAAGATGAAAATTAATGAAAGAAAAATATATGGCAACATTGTTCCCAGACATAGTCTCCCATTCAAGGTAGGATATGATCGTTTGATCGTTGTATGGGGAGAAATGGCAACATAAAAAACTAAAAAACTAGTCATCCCAAAGCACAAAGGGAAATTAAGTGAGCCATAATATGGAAATCATACAAAATACGATCAATTTCAATCTAAAACATAAGTCTGACACTTCTAGGATATACATTTCACTTATTAATATTTTTCTATCAATTAGGATAGCTAGCAATACCCAATTTGGTTGAAAATTTGCACCTAGGCCAATTATGATGCTTCAATGATGATTTTGAGTTAGATAAAGGCTTTAAGAATTTATCATCTGGTTTTCAATTCAAATAAGTCTTAACTCCACTATTTTAATATGTATTACTATATTACACCATTATCATCGATGTTTATTACTGAGAGTCTGATTATCCTTATAGTATATTCATTGAGATTATATTAAATTATCTTGAATGCATAAAGATATACTTCTTAGTTAACCCGATTTGTCCATTAATACCAATATTAACTTACATAGAGAAAATTTTAATTTTCCTCAATGATATACATCATCTAGTTTTTAATCCTTTAAATAAATTTAGCACGTTTCCATAGTAATGAATTATGCATATTTATTTACATATTGTTAATAGTTGATCACATTTCGTTCTCTATGTGTGTATAGTGAACAAATTGACATATATTATATATTTAATGAGCTATGCTATATATTAATCCATGTTTAGTTTATTAGGCCCATTATATGAATATTAGCATATTTTATGTGATTATAATACCTATTGTAACTAATGAGTCATATATGGTATTGAGTGTGAATTGAGTAGGGTTAGCTTATTACTACGTAGGGTTTAGGTAAACATGATTACTATTCATCCAATACACATCATCAACACGTACAAAGTTGGTTAAGAATTTATGAATTATCAGAATACTTCTCCTCGAAGCACGACAATGTCAGGTGGCGACCGACGATGTGGAGTTGGATCTAAGTTTCTTCAGGCTGTCTCTCACTCTATGGGGAGTCTCCCAAAGGTTCAAGCTTCTAATGCGAACTTGTCTCAAAACATCACTGATTCACTGGTAGCTAATTCCACCAAGTCATGGGCTGACTTGATGAAGATGAAGCTTTATGATACGTCTCTAGAGAAGGTTGAAATGGAGATCTAGAATCAGAAGCTCATCTACTAGATTCGGATCTTGAAGGGGTCCATTGAGGTTATGAATCATGGTCAGGGGTTTTCCTCAACAAGTTCTCAAATGAATCAAATCTTGATGATTTCCTCGACAATGGGATCTATTTTGTAAGAGGGAAGCCCATGGTCCTGATGAAGTGGAAACATGGAACTCCTCTGAAGAGGTTTTGACTGACTAATATGCCTATCTAGTTCGCATTCATAACCTTCCTTTGGAGCTATGGGATATGAAAATGTTCTCCAGAATTGGCTCATTTCTAGGAAACCCTCTACGTGTTGATAAAGTCACATATGAGTTAAGGAGCTTGGAGTTTGCTAGACTACAAATCCTTATGCCTGCTTCTTCCTAGTTTCCACTGAGTTTGGAGGTTTCTAGTGAAAAGGGTGATGTTCATCTGATCAATTTTGAATATGCATGGAGGCCGAAGGCCTGTCCAGTATGTAATCTTTTTGGTCATAACGACTATTATGATTTTATTGCTATTCCATTGGTTAAGAAAGTCTGGGTGAAGAAGAATGATCATGCGATGGGGCCTCAGGTGAGTGGGGAAATGACCGTGAATATGAACATATCTGAACCAGTTGAAGAGGAGGAATTTCATATGCCTAAAGAATTCATTCAATGAGAATATTTCATCTAGTTCTGAACACTCTAAAGAGGAAATTCTTGGAGGTAACAAGTAAGTGAATTGGTGGTGGATTTCTCTACTCCTCCAGTTCCTGAACCGTCTTCTATTGAAGACTCTGGGTTTGAAGTTTAGAAGGGAAATAGGAAGAAAAAAGCTAAAGAAAAAGGAAGGAAAGTCCATGCTACTATTAAGGATGCATGTCAGGATACCTCGCTCTCAAACAAGTTTGATAAATTGAATATTGCTACTAACGACTCTCTGGGTGTGATTGAATCCCAAACCAGTGAAGTACTAGTCTCTACTATTTCTAATGGATAGATTCAACATAAAAATTTTCTCTTGGAATGTAAGATGGCTTAATCTTAAAGCCTTTTCAGTCAGGAGTAAGATTGATGAGTTGAGACCTCATATTATTTTGCTGAATGAGACTACGGTTAGAGAAAGGAAGATGGTCAAATTAATCGATAAGGTTTTTCCCAAGTAAAATTAGGTTTCTAATCATGCCTGCCATGTTCTTGGGAGGGTTTTTGTTTTGTGGAAGGATATTGATCATGATGCGAGGAAGATTCAAGAGTGTGATCAATCTGTTCATATGGAAGTCTCTCATGCTAATAGGAGTTTCTTTCTAACTACTATCTACAGACACAACCCTGATGTGGATAGAGTTCGTTTGTGGGAGGAAATTGAATCTATTATTCTAGTATGATTATGTCGTGGGTCATTTTTGGTGATTTCAACACTGTTAAGAAGGACGATGAGAAGCTGGGAAAAGATCCACCTTCGAAGAAATCCATGGAAGATTTTAATAATTGCATGCTTAATTGTAATCTGTTTGAGCTTAGTCTTAATGGCCCTCTCTTTTCTTGGGTCAATCACCAAAGCGATGAAAAATTATAATCACCAAAGCAGTTCCAAATTCTACTTATTATTTAGACATGATTCTTTATAATGATAGATTTATGTCTATGTTCCCTGAAAGTAGAGGTATTCTTTATACCAACACTATCAGTGATCACAAAGTTCTCACTCTTGATATAGGTGATAGATGCAAGGCCAATGCCCCGTTTAGGTTTGGTATGAAAAAGATGGTTTCACGGATACTGTGAGAAGTAGTTGATCTGGTGATTCTGTTGGTTTCCCTATTTTTAAAGTATATTCCAAGTTTAGAAAGTTGAGATATGATCTCTAGGTTTGGAATAGAAGTTTTGTTGGTAATATTTTTGATGATGCAAGAAGGAAGGATTTCCTTACTGTGGATGCCCAATCTAAGATGGATTCAGACCCTCTAAATTTTCTATTTCAATTAGATGCTAGTGAGAAGAGGAAAGAGGTTGTTCAAGCAAGATTACATGAGGAGTTCTTGTTGAGACATAAGTCTAGACTGAGTTGGTTAAGGATGGTGATTCAAATTCCAAGTTTTTTTATGCATCTATTAAAGTTAGAAGAGACTTTAATCATACTAAAGCTCTTTCTATTAATGATTCTATCTATATGGATCCTATTGTAATTAGGGATCATATTGTGGATTATTATTCTAATATTTTCAACACTGGTCATGTGGCTGATCTGGATGTTCTTAGTCATCTTGAATTTCCTAAGCTCAGTGATGTTGGTAAGATGAGTTTGGATAGGTTCTTCTCACTAAGAGATATTATTGATATCATTAACAATCTGAAAACCGACATATGTCCCAGGCCTGATGCTTTCAATGGGACATTCTTCAAGTGTAGTTGGAGTATTATCTATTCTGACATTGTTTAGGCTATCTTCAGTTTCTTCAATACTAGTATAATGCCCAGAGAAGCTAACTGCACATTCATTACTCTTATTCCCAAGAATAAAGATTCTAAGGAGCTGAAAAATCTTTGTCCTATTGCTCTTTGTAACATCTTCCTTAAGATCGTTTCTAAGCTTTTTCCTAATAGGATTCAAGGTGTCTTGCCATCTATCATTAGCTACAATCAATGCACTTTCGTCAAGGGTAGGAGCATTAAGGATGTTGTCCTTTTAGCTAATGAACTCATTCATGATTTTAATAAGAAGTCTGGGAAGCCTAAATGTGCCTCAACATTGATATTTTGAAAGCATATGATTTTGTCTCTTAGGATGTTATTTTTCATATCTTGAATCTCATGAATATTCCTCATTGATGAGTTATTTGGCTCAAAGATATTTTCAATACTATCTCCTATGAGTTACTAATTAATGGGGAACCTTCTAAGTCTTTCAAACCTAGTAATGGTGTCCGTCAAGGGGATCTTTTGGCACCATATTTGTTTGTACTCGTGATGCAGTTTGTTACCCTCCTCCTTGATAAGGAAGTGGCTGAGGGAAATCTCAAACCGTTGAAGGCCTCATCTAAGTTCTCTGTGTCACATCTTATATTTACTGATGACCAATTGATTTTCTCAGAGGCCGATGGTCAAAGTGTCCTGGATATCAAGAGAGTTATTGACAATTTGCTTGCTTCTACTGGGTTAAGGATTAACATAGAGAAATTTTTTGTCCTATATAGTCATGGCATTGATAGAGATAGAGTTGGTAACATTCTCAGTATTAAGGAAGGGTCCCTTCCCTAAATATATCTTGGGGTTCCTTTGATTATTAATAAACTTACTAAGACTCATTGCAGCCCGTTGATGGATATAATTAAAAGAAAGTTAGAAAGTTGGAAGGTTAGTCAGCTCTCCATGGCAGGTAGGGTGGAACTAGTACACTCTACCCTCACTACTATGTTTCAATATTGGGCCTCTATTTTTCCTCTTCCTTGTGCCGTTTGTGATGATATAGAGAAGCCCTATCAAAATTTTATTTGGGGGAAGACTGAACACAAAAATGTTGTTCATCTTATTAATTGGTGTGATGAGATGAAACTAAAGGTTGAAGGTGGTCTTGGCATCAAAAGTATGAGAGATATTGTGAAAGCCTTGATTCTTTTGAATGGGTGGAATATAGCTAAGAAAAAGGACAATATTTGGATCAAGTGGATTCATGAGAAATACATGTCCAAGCAGTCCTTTTGGTCACTTTCGGATAATGATTCCTTTTCTTGGCTCTTTAGAGATTCTATTTGAAAGGGGTTATTTCAGAGAATTTGTGTCCTTTGTGATTGGTGATGGAACTACCTTTTCAATTTGGAAGGATCCCTAGATTCTTGGATCAAAGTTCCTGGTGGAGGTTCTGGGAAGACATAGCTTCATTAAGTTCGAAATTGAAAGCAACTCAAAACTCTATTGTTTGATTAAAGATGGTGAATGGTTTTTGTAAAATTCCAGACTTCATAGTAACCTTGTTGACATTCTGAGTTCTTTTCCCAAACCAAAAGGCTCTAATGATTCGATACTGTTCAATGGGGAATCTGAGGTTAGCTTCAAGTTTGTTTGAATGTTTATGAGAATGAGACAAGGAATCGAATCAAAACCTTTTTTCAATGGTTATTGAGCTACAAATGTCCCAGTAGATTTCATGTTTTTGGTTGGAAAGTTGGGCATCTTAGGCTTCCCACTTCTTTGTATATTAAGAGTCTTGGCATTTGTTTGGCTTCCAGATGTTTTCTATGCAAGTGTGAGGAAGAGACTGAAGATCACATTCTTTTTAATTGTTCTTATACTCTTGATATATGGAGATATGCCAGTGTTCAATTTTTTTTCTAGCCCCCGAGAACTTTGGACGATTTTTGTAGGTTTTGAGGGAAAAGGCTTTTGTTGGTTATAGGTTATATTGTATACTCTTCATGGCCTTTGGAGGGAAACAAATGATAGAGTCCATAGAGTGTTTGAAAGGAATGCTACTCAATTATGGCTATTCATTTGGAGTGATCTCAATCTGTTGTTCGGATGATTTCCGAGTTTCATTCTTTATTCCTTTTTTTTCTTTTTTTCCTTGAGTTTTCTGTGTAGTTGGCCTTTCTGGCCTTTGATTTTTTCCTTTAGTGGATTTATTTTCCCTAAAGAACACATACTTACTTGTACATTCACAAAACTTACAAAAAAAAGCAATAGATGAGTTGGGTTCACACAAAAAAACACATACAAAGTCCATGGATTAGGTCTTGTATATGCTAATTTCACCATATTAGGATTTATTCATCCTACTCATGGTCATGGACATATGTATCCATATTTAGAGTTAACATGTTGACTCATGATTATGTTGTATCATATACTCACTAGGATACAAACATGTGTATTAGTTATATTTTCAACCTTGTTGACATTTACAGAGATCTAAGAACACCAAAATCTGATATATGGGTTTAGGGTTTCTACAGTCAAGAAATTAAATTTCAATATGTTACCATTATACAAGTGGATCAAAAATTATCCCTTTGAGAGTGAGAAAAAAAATCCCAAGGACAACACACCATGATAGGAGGAATAAATGATCAGGTGATGCTAGTAAATATAAAATCCAATTCTTCTTCTTCTTAGATCCTAAGGTGGCACTCTAAGAGTTCCATTAATATGCATGAAAGACACAGAGACTGACATATGTGTGTAGGGATTTAGAGTACAAGTTCCATCATCAAGGAGGATGAGTTCTCTCTCTACTACTACTGTAAGGACAATTATGTCACTTCACTACACCAACTTCAAAATGGATCCAAAAGTACAAAGATAGCAATAAGTCACGTGAGTCTTGTATTAGAAAACAAAAGCATACTAAGGAATATTAAATACTTTATAGCTAATATACTAGAATTCATGTCTACAAATCCATGGCTTAAGTTTTTCTTTCCTAAAATATGTGTTATTCTACTGCACCCTCTTCTGGAAACCCTACATCTTTTTCTTCTAACACTTTTTGAATCCTCTTTTCTCTTGATTTTAACAACAACATAAATTAATGTACATATAAAATTAGAGGATAAATTGAATAACATCTTCAAAACTCTCACTCCTTTTCACCCCTTCTTCATTTTTCACAAAAAGAGTCAGCAACAAAAAAATCAATCACTCAAACTCATATATGTTATGCTTTTATATTCATAGTTATATTTTCTCTATTGCAACAACTATATCCATAACTACTTGAAATTATTGTCCACTCCCTCAATATCTCAAAGTCACTTGTATCATCATTGACTCTTTGTCCTCTAACATATTCTAACTCATCTCTCTGTTGAAATACCCCATGTCAATAATGAACTTCCTTCTCAATGAAATATCACCCTCCTGTCATTCATTCATAGTAACCGTGCATCTTTATATATTCCCTCCTTATATTTATCCATCTATTATATTCTTCATATAATTTCAATAGCCACAAGTTATTGGTCATATCTATTAGTAAAAAGGTAATCTATATTTACATAGCCTTGACAGTATAATTATTTCCCTCTCTAAAGAATATTACATACCCAAGAAAATCCATCTCTCTCCCAACAATTTATATCTCTTTATCATCTCCCTAATTTTTTCACGTCTTACCATTTCAACTCCCACACATACCAAACAAACTCCCATCTTGACCACCACCATTAACATCCTCCCCTTTACTTGTCCACCACATCCTCTTATCATCATCTAAGCCTCAAACCTGAACATGTTAGGTTATGCTACAAAGATCCTTCTTTTTCAATCAAATCTCTTATGGGCCATACTCTGATCAAGATGTAAAGAATCATATATCTCTTTATGAGATTTTCCCAAGTAACTTTTAATATACCTCTGCTTCTTTTCGTTGTTCTTGACTCAATAACCTTGCTTCAAATAGGTCCATTTATCAGTCTTAGCTGCACATATGCACACCATCTTAGACGTTCTTCATGCAACTTGTCCTCGATGCATGCCACCCTCACTTTATATTTGATATAGTCATTACTCAAATGATATTTTGTTTTCTTCTCACACATCAATCCCAACATATGCTTTTTTTCCACATTCAACTTGTTTAGACCTTATTTTTTCACTGGCCAACATCTACTCCCATATAGAATGGCTAGTCATATAGTTGTCTTATAAAACTTACTCTTTAGTCTGAGAGGGGATATTCTGGTCACATACTACTCCAGTTTCACTCCCAAATTTCAACCATCCGACTATGATCTTATGATAAATGTCATATTGAACCACAACCTTCGTTTCAATAATGGAACCCAAGTAACAAAACTTATCACATATTGTACACCCATTCCATCAAACCCGACCCCACCATTCACAATTATAGATCAGCTAAAATTGCAATGCAACTATTCAGTTTTACTTTTCCATCACAATTTTGGTTTAATTTTCCCTCCCTTCAAACATCACTCTTCATCTCATCCTCAAATTAGAAATGGAGCATTAATGGTATGACAATTTCAGTGTACAAATGAGCTTATTACTACACTCCTTTTTCATACAACACTATCTAAGATTTGTCGAATCCAACCACCATTTTAATTTGAAGTCTTACATCCAAAGATATATTCACTAGTACGTCAATGTCTTGGAATAACTTTTCTTTATTTGATGTATATTTACTTATTGTTATATTTGGGATAGAAGCAAGTGGCATAACTATAAGTGCATAATCAAGAGTGATAACTATAAAATATTTACTTGGGATATCATGCAAATTTGTGAGACCAATCCAAGAGGAAGCACCATGAATAAAGCTTTTCCATCATCATTATCAAGGGCATAAAGGGTGAAATATTGTTGATAAGTTTCAATTTACACCCTCAAATACACATATTCACATAGAAGTTTCAAGTGTTCTCTATACATACCCCCAATCTTTTACAATTCTTATATGCATATTTTTTTTAATATAGTACTTTTCTTGTTATCATTATCATTCCTTCAAATATTTTCTTGTGTTATAAAACTTGTGATGACATTATATGGTTGGTGAATTTAGTGACGAGTTTACTAATAAACTTGTAGATTGATATTAAAGTGAAATGATATTATTTTAATGATATATTCCAACCAGTGATAATGTTAGTGCTTAATAAATATGTTGAATATAGTTTAGAAATTTTGCATAACAGAATGATGATGGCACCTTGTTATGATCTACATGGATAAAATTGAGTTACTAATAAATAACTCTTCCCAAAATGAGGACATAATGTAGAACCTGATGTTTGTATTAAATGAGGATGTAAATCCTAAAATATGAAAAATGTCATGTATAATCTATTGTTTGAATCTTATGATTGGGTGAAATTAGTATAAAAATCTGAATTGGTAATGTGACACAACCTAAGCATCTACATCATGTTATATGATGGTTGGTTAAATCTAGATGTTTTAAAACCTCCTAGAGTGGTTCCATATATGTGGATGAAGAATTTTTGGTTTTTCCAAAGAGTAAGGAATGGCTTAATTTTAAGGACAAAATTTCTTTTAAGATGTATATGATGTGATGGACTGGATTTTGGTTTAATTTTGAGGACAAAAATTCTTTTAAGGTATGTAGGATGTGATAGAATGATTTTTTGAAGTATTTGAATATCTAATGAGATATTTGGATCCATGTGTTTGAGTTATTTGGGAGTTCCAATAGTTTTGATGAAGTTTGAGATCTATCGATGTTGATATTGGCATCAATATCCCTAAGTTTATACCTTTTTGGAACATGTGGTTAAGTGATCATATGGTATACTTTTGGTGGCAACATTCGATAAAATGTAGAAGGCATGGTTGTAAATCCATGGTAGAAGTTTCATCTTGTTGGGATGACTGTAGAGAGAGACATTGAGGTTTGAAATGATAACATAATGTGTATATTTGAGGAGTGGATCAATTAGAAGTAAGGTATATGATTTATTACTTAGGGCCACATAATATGAAGTCACCCTTCCCTTGATAATGTGGTATGGCTAGGTTTGATTAAGTGGATATAGCCTTGGATGGGAATGAACGTACAACAACAATAAGATCTCCTCCTTGAAACTGCTCGGTCAATCATGGAGTAAGGAAGCTGACAGGTTCCACGCATCCATGATTAGTGATCGTGTGATGGAAGGAGAAAGAGATGGGAAGTTGTACCCGATGCTATAGAGGCGCTCTGTGACCCTTCATGAAGCTGGGTGCAATGAGTTGAGTGCTCTCTCTCTCTCTCCATTATCCCTCCACCACAAATCACAGGTGGTGTGGGTAAGATGAGAGGAGCTTCCGGTCAGAGGAGACCTCACGGCGGAGGGTGTTCAAGTAGAGGGGGCACCACTCCAAGATTCTCAAGTGGCCGAGGGAGATGCTTGAGGAGAAACAAAACTCATAGATGATCTAGTCTGGAGGTGTTGCTCTTACTCGTTGGTATGGAGGTCCATGGAGGCGTCAAGAAGTGTGGCTCACACTGGAGCAAACGAGATCGGAGGTTGAGTGAAACAATTTTGATTTTTGAGAGACCGGGGCAACATATGATCACCTTGAGCCCAATGATGCTGGCGGAGCGGCGTTGATATCTCATCGGAGACCCAAGCGCACAGGCGCATCAGCGAATAGGGGAGTCGCACAGTCGGGCTTCCATAGCGTGGGAGAAAGATCAAGAAGGAGAGAAAGAAAGAGGGAGTACCTGAACCGGGTTCAAAAGATGAAAAACTGGTCGGCCTAACCCGAGCCCAGGATTTGTATGCCCTAGTTTCCATGTGGTAGATTTTGGTTGGCCACAAAAGGTATTTATGCCTCAAAACTCCAAAAAATATCTAGATCTTGTATATATCATAACAAATACATCTGATCTCAAAAAAATACAAATGATATACTGATTTCTCTAGATAAAATGAGTAGAATAACATGACACTTTTATATCATACTTTTGATGCTTAAATATTAGTGATATCATGTAATATGTATAATTCTTAATTCATGGATAATAAATATAAAACGATGGCCTAAAATTATGAGAATGTACCGGTAACTCCTAAATGATATGTACAATCCACTTGAGGTCAAATATTATGATGTCGATCCATGGAATCATGTAATTTGCTCCATATATCTAATTAGGGCTAATAACCCTAAATAAAATGCAATAAATACATACATGCTCAATAAATGATGGAATTTACAGAACACCCTAATATCAGTAGCTGAAAGCTAATGTGGAACTTTGATATCAGTTAGATGCGTACAATTCATGTTATATGAAGATGACCCTTAATACATGTTATGAAACCCTAGTTGGATTAATACATGTAATCTAGGGTTAATATGTGATGACCTTGATTTTAGGGTTTTGTGTCCATTTTAGTAATTGAAGCTCATGACTTTTCTTAATTGGTAAATTCCAAGTTGAGGCGACATTTATGCATAGATGGGTACCTTTGACCCACATATTGGCCACAATTCCATTATAGAATACATGCTGTTGTTAGGGAATTCTATGGACATGTAGATGCTTAGCAGGTATTATTAGCCAATGTTGATAAATTATGAAGTGAAGTGCCCAATTAAAGTATACATATATAAAAATATTTTAATGATGGACCTCGAGGTTTGATGTGGTCAAATGATGGGAGACAGACTTATTTGATCAAGAATTGATAGTTGGTTGATTTATATTTGAAGTTTATACACTTAAATAAGATGTTGTTTGGAGGTGCAAATTGATTGGTCGAATGGTTTATTTTATTTCCCAAACTTGGAGAGAAGTTGATTTGAATATCATGAACCTATGTCCGAATATTTCATCATGATTGGGGGTCCCTATTAGAAAATACAACAGCTGATGTGGTACTGGTCCAATCGTTGATATAAGGGGGCCGGATAACATCCAGACCATCCCCAACCTCCGTAAAGGGAGGAACAGAACACGTTGAGGTGTCCATCTGATCTGACAAAGGTGGCAGTAGGCTGAGGAAATCGCCTTGATAAGCCCAGATCCTACGCAACAATCCAAAACTCATCGGCAGTTCACTTGACGCAGCTAATGAGTGGTTGTGTTCCTTCTTCTCCAGCGCACCTCATGTGGGCTCTGATCTCCAAACCATGACATAAACACGATTAAAACTTAGCGGAAGCGAATCGGTAATCAGCGGAAGACAAAAATCACGGGAAATTAAAACTTTTCGTGACAAGAGCTTGAATCCATAAAAGCTTCTTTCATAAAGAGAGATAAACTGTTTACATCTCAGGATAATTACTTCTCGAGTAATTATATACATCAAGATACAAAATCTCAAGATTACTATACAAAAGACTCCAAGACCTGAGAGTACAGAGGACACATATGACTGACTCTAACTACACCATATGGCAGGACAATCTCCACCTGAGATTACTGCTGCCCCTGATGCTGCTGCTGAGACTGATCACCTGTAGGCTGGTTCCTTCGTCTCCGACGTCCACCTAAAAAGTTGAAGCCTATGGGGTGAGACAATTATACATAATTGTCCCAGTGAGAGTTATAACTCTTCGCCAGAAGCTTTATTATAACATCAAAGAATATTTTAAGCAGTAAAGCCTTCAAAGCATTCTGTAACAGTTGCAGGTATGACAAGATCTCAACCATTTAGGAGATATGGAGAATATAAACACTATTGCAATGTAACATCAATCAACTAACTTGGAGTTATCTCTAACAAGTTATACTACATGGTTGATTATGTTTTACAAACAACATTATGCCCTGTGGAGATGAGGCTTACCACTCATACTCCAACTGATCGCTGAGAAGCCGCATCAGTATCATACATAGGTCATTAAGAGAGCCGGATTCTCATGACCTTCACCTTCCTCAGTCAGTAAGAGGATCACTTGTAGGACATCTCGTGTCTCTACTTAATATAGCTCACTAGGGTAAACTGGTCCTTTGCTATTCTAGAGTCACAGTGGCGTTCTGTACTCTCTTCGTCATCAGGAGGTTTCATATTTACCTACCACTGATACGGATATCTGTGCTGTCTTCGTCATCAGGAGGTTTCATGTTTACCTACCACTGATACGGTATGGAATTATAGTGAAGGATGGATGGATTAAACATCTACATCACTTTCCTACACTAGGATGTAAGGTTCTACACATCCATGTACCCCACATACTCAAAAGTATGTGCTCCAGGAGTTCCCTGAGGAAAACCTGTTTCACCATCATTTAATTTCTGACAATGGTGGATCTATGATCAAGGCTCTACATTATACTTGATTAGTTAGGTACATTCAGTATTCTTTAACAGCATACATTGTTCTGCAAACAATAACAATAGCATAGCAGCTATAAAAGAAGAATACTAAATGTAACAGGCCTAACTCATATCAATCATCATTTCTCATTATCCTCATCACAAGTCATCTCTAAGGCATGACTTTGATGGTATTCATGGCTCTCACAGCCCATTATCAGCATAGGATGCCACTGGCAAGGCATCAGATTACTTTACTTATTCATAAGGCTAACAACATGCCTTTAATGAATATAACATCAACATCCATACCTGGATATGATTACCTTCTTATCAGAACCTGCATGGTTAATACATCTGATAAAGGTAATACAACAATAAGGAATGTACTTCCTACTCTTGTCATAAGAGTTAAATCTTTAATTCAAATCAAATAGAGTTTAATACTCAAAAGCATGCCTTACCCTTGAATTAGGGTTTACTATTCACATTACATATCATCACCCTTGAATTAGGGTTTACTATTCACATCAAGGTGAATTAAACTCATAACATCATCATGTATGAGTAACATCTTCATTGATGCTCTTGGATTAGTTAAAGGTTCATCATTTATCATAATTAGGGTTTCTATGACCTCACCCAGGTGGACCATACCCTAATTATGCTCACTTGTGTGCATTGGAGATGCTTCAATTGAGTTTCCACTTAAAAAGGGTATTTTCTCTCTCTAGAAGTACTTTCTCTCTCTAGAAGTACTTTCTCTCTCATCATAAGGTTAAGTGATGTCAACATTACTCTAAAACAGGTTGGATTGAGTCATCATAGGCTAACGTAGCCAAAAACATCACCATTATGTGAATTAGAGTTACTTTCTCTCTCTAGGGTACTTTCTCTCTCTAGAAGTACTCTCTCTTTCATCATACTAATGGTGGATGATAACATTAGACTAGATCAAGTTGGATAGAGTCATTATGACTAAAAACATCATTCTCATGTAATTAGAGTTTGAATTGAGCAAAGTATAACTCAATTGACCCTTCAGGGGTATTTTGGTAATTCCCCCCCATTGATCATCATTATGGTCAAAAACCTTAGTCAAATAACCCCTTACTATCCTAGATTATCATTAGGGTTTGATTTGGGCAACATTGGACCATTTATATTATGAATTGATTGAAAGAAGTCAACTTGGAATCACATTGATTGATTTCAATCATTAATCATCAATTGAGTTGAAATCAGTTGAAAGTGTTGACCGTTTGCCCACTTTGACTTTCCAAGACCGCAAGCCTCTTTCTAACTCCAAGACCGCGAGCCCCCTTAGGCTTCAAGACCGCGAAGCCCTATCATTGGTTCAATTGATGTTGAGACCGCGAAGATCAAATTGGAGTTGAGACCGCGAAGAGACGTTGACCGTTTAGCTAGTTTGACCTCAGGACCGCGAGGCCCTTCGCGGTCTTGAGACCGCGAGCCTCCTCTCGGTCTTGAGACCGTGAGCCCCCTCACGGTCTTGAGACCGCGAGCCCTCTCACGGTCTTGAGACCGCGAGGCTCACATGGTCTCAGCCGCTTGGTCCATCAACAAAATCAAAGATACAATCGATGATGTTAACCGATGTTGAAGCCCTCAAAAGGTCAAAGTTATGTTGACCACCTATGGATTGGGTCAACTAAGGTTATGCTTAACCAATTGGTCATTCAATTGACCCTCAATTGTTGACCAATTAGGATTGAAATCGATTCAATTAGGGTCTATCAATGTTCACCCATCAACACTCCACAATGTGACTCAACACAAGGTTGAACCCTTCAATTGAGCTCCAATTGGGCCCAAACTTGGCCCAAACGGTCTTGAGGTCATGTGGGTGGACCCCACATGGTCTTGAGACCGTTTGCCCAAGTTTTCATCAAAATCTAAGGTGATTTGATAGGGGTTGAACCATGATTGAGCCATAAAACAGAATTTTGATTAAATTGATAACTTATTTGCAATTAGGTCCTCAATTGGTCAAATTACTTAACCCTAGAACTTCAAACGGTCTTGGGTAATTGTCCTCTCGGTCTTGAGACCGTTTGGATGAGTTCCAAATGGTCTTGAGACCGTTTGCCCATCCAATTTTGGATTCTAGTGCAGATTCATCAAGGTCTGACCCATTGAGTTGATGATCATGTCAATATTTAATTGCAATGTAATTCGGTGTAATTGTACCTTCAATTGGTCAACTATCCTTGACCCCAGACCTCAAAACGGTCTTGGTTGATTGCCCTCGTGGTCTTGAGACCGTTTGGTGACCCCCAAACGGTCTTGAGACCGTTTAGGTCAATCAACCCTAAAAACCCTAATTAGGTCACCATAATTTCAGTACTGATTTTACCTAGGGTTAGCCCTAGTATTCACCCATCAACTCTTAGCCCGTTTGGAATTAGACCATCAAACTTGGTGAGTTGTTAATTAACATATTTTTGAACAGTAATATCATACGGTCAACGCCTGGTAAACGACCTTACACGGTCTTGAGACCGTTTGCCCAAAAAGGCAATTTCAGACCGTTTGCAAATCAGGAATAAATTCAAATAAAGTTGTTACTTAAAAAGGTCATATCTCCCGATTCCTTTGGATTTAGCCTCCCAAATTTTGAGGGTAATTAGCCTATATAATTAGAAACAGACTTATTATACGGTCCACGCTCGGTCAACGGGGACAAACGGTCTTGGAGACCGTTTTCCTTGTCGCGGTCTCGAGACCGTTTGCTCACCTCGCGATCTTGAGACCGAGAGAGCAAACTTTTGAGACCGTTTAAGGAAGTGAAAAGCGGTGGGTTTTTCTTGGAAATCACGCCTTAATCTCCTAGCTCAAGAACAGTACGAATATCCCATGGATTTGCTTGCAAAATAGCAGGGAAAAGTAGGGAAATACTAAGAGCTATCATCAAAACGCATATAAAGATGCACATAGTAAAGCATGGGTTTAGAGTTATAAAACCCGCCTAAAGCTTGCTTCTTGAGCTCCAAGTTTTCAAGATCCAAGCTCTAATGGAGTCCTTGAGTTCTTACAGGTTGGCCAAGGTGAAAACTCCAAGGAAGGATGAAAAGAGACGGCTAGAAAGGTAGGGTTTCAAGAGTTAGCCATGAAGATGACCTTGAATTCGAGTTCTAACCATGGAACTAAGCAAGAAGAGGGGTTTAGACCTACCTTGCACCCCTTGGTCGTCCTCCTTAGCTCCAAGGCAGTCCTTGGTCGTCTTTGGTGAAATGAAAGAGTAAGGGAACGAAGGGTGAGTTCCCTTGCAACTAAGGGAAGGAGAGCTTATATACATGGGGTAGGATTTTCAACATTAGTTCATAAGTTGTCCATAATTCCAACTAGGTCCCTCCTTCTTTACTTGATCGTCCTTTCCTCTTTATTATAAGGACAAACCTTCTCTTAAGGTCTTAGGAAAAGAAGGTAAAGTAGAGCAAGCTAATAATGAGGTACATACATAAAGAAATATTGCACATATACCCTGATTATTCAATCACACGTCATATCTCATAACTTGATAATTCAATTGAGGTGACTTCCTCATCATTTCTTCTCTTAATGATGGCAAGAGTCTAAAAAGATACATTAGATGACATATTTCACAATTTGTATCCCTTAATTTGGGTAAATTGCATTTTACCCCAAACTAGGGTTTCAAGCACCGGGATTGCTTCCACAGCTGCACCTTGGTGCCTTAGCTTGGGAAATCCCTCAAACTTTGCGAAACAGATTTCTCATGATGTCTCAACATCAGAGGAACATCTCATCATGTGCAAATTGCAAGCTAACCCTTTTAACTGGGTAAATTGCACATAGGTCCCTGTATATCAAAACAATGCTACTACTTTAAATAAAAAGGAGCAAATACTGAGATATATGTTTCTGAGAACTTAATTACATGCTCAGAGTTAATCACAAAGATTTAATTACATATTTAGGCAAAACACCTAGGGTTAACTCATAACCCAGGTTAGGGATGTTACAAATTATCCACCCCTTACAAGGATTTCGTCTCCGAAATCGATAAAACATACTAAGAGAAAAGGGCAAGATACTTCCTTCTCATCTCATCCTCTAACTCCCAAGTGGCTTCTTCAATACCACGATGGTTCCAGAGGACTTTCACAAGACTTATATCTTTCTTTTTTAACTTTTTAATTCGTTTATCAAGGATTGACACTGGTCCCTCCTCATAGGATATGTCATCATTCATTTCTACCTCCATAGGTTGTAGAACTGACTCGGTGTCTGGGTGACATTTCTTCAACATAGAAATGTGAAACACAGGATGTAACCTCTGTAATTCTGGGGGAAGTTCTAGTTTATATGCTACCTTTCCAATCCGTTCAATGATTGGATAAGGCCCCATATATCTAGGGGCTAACTTCCCTTTCCTTACAAAATGAAGGACCCCTTTCCAAGGTGAGACCTTAAGATACACTCTGTCTCCAACCTGGAACTCTAAGGGTCTACGACGTTTGTCAGCATAAGATTTCTGCCTATCCTGAGCAGTTTTAATCTTATGTTGTATAACTTTAATCTTTTCCGTGGTTTGCTGCACCAGGTCAGGACCTAACAACTGATGCTCACCAGTCTCAAACCAACACAAGGGTGATCTACAACGTCTACCATATAAGGCTTCATAAGGTGCCATATCAATACTATGCTGATAGCTATTGTTATAGGCAAACTCTATCAAGCTTAGGTGTAGATCCCAACTTCCGGTGAACTGGAGAACACATGCTCGCAACAGGTCTTCTAAGGTTTGTATGGTCCTTTCCGACTGTCCATCAGTCTGTGGATGAAAGGCCATACTAAACCTCAGCTTAGTGCCTAAGGCTTTGTGCAACTGTTCCCAAAAATGACTGGTAAACTGAGGACCTCTGTCAGAAACTATTGTGACAGGAACTCCGTGCAAACGCACTATCTCTTGAACATACAACTCTGATAACCTTTCAGCAGAATAGGTTGTTTTGACAGGTAATAAATGTGCTGTCTTAGTCAACCTATCAACAATTACCCAAATGGAATCATGTCCTTTGCTTGTCCTGGGTAGGCCAACAACAAAGTCCATGGTCACATGGTCCCATTTCCACTGTGATATGGGTAAAGGTTGCATTGTTCCTGCAGGCTTTTGGTGTTCAGCTTTAACTTGCTGACACACAGGGCACCTCAGAACAAACTCTGCAACGTCCTTCTTCATCCCAGGCCACCAATACAGATCTTTCAAATTCTGATACATCTTGGTGCTCCCTGGATGCATAGCATACATGGAAGAATGGGCTTCTTCCAGGACTAACTTTCTCAAGTTGTCCACATCTGGTACTACCATTCTTCCATTATAACAAACTACTTGATCTTCTGAGTCTTGAAAACCATCTTGCTTCTCATTTCCATACTCAGATCTTATATGCTGAACTGCAGCATCACCTAGCTGTGCCTCTTTAATCTGCTCCCTTAGAGTAGGTTTAATATGCATCTCAGCTAACAAACCGGTTAGCAATGACACCTTCAACTGTACATTGTCTTGCCTTAAAGAGATAAGCATATCTCTTCTAGAGCATACTAAAGAGTTTAGTTGTGCTCTATTCATGGTTGATGTTGCTGATTTCCTACTCAAGGCATCTGCAACAACATTGGCCTTGCCTGGGTGGTAATCAATTGTACAGTCGTAGTCCTTGATTAACTCCATCCAGCGACGTTGCCTCATGTTGAGCTCATGCTGAGAGAAGATATACTTAAGGTTTTTGTGGTCTGTGAAAATCTGGAATGTTTCTCCGTAGAGATAATGCCTCCAGATCTTCAAGGCATGAACCACAGCAGCTAACTCCAAATCGTGTGTTGGATAATTCTCCTCGTGTTTCTTAAGCTGTCAGGAAGCAAAAGAAATCACTTGTTTATCTAGCATCAACACACATCCTAGTCCGTTCTTGGAAGCATCACAGAAAACTATATACCCTTTTCCTTGTTCAGGTAGCACTAGCACAGGTGCACTTGTCAACCTCTCTTTCAGTAGCTGGAAAGATTGTTGACACTTATCACTCCAAGAAAAAGGAACCTCTTTCCGGGTTAACTTGGTCAAAGGTAAAGCTATAGAGCTAAAGTTCTTTATGAACCTTCGATAATAGCCAGCTAACCCCAAGAAACTTCGAATTTCTGTCGGTGTCTTTGGTTGTTCCCATTGTAGAACAGATTCTACCTTTGTAGGGTCAACACGAATTCCCGAGGCGGATATTACATGTCCAAGAAAAGATACCTATGGCAGCCAGAACTCACACTTGCTAAACTTAGCGTACAGCTTATGTTCTCTTAGCAAGGTCAAAGCTTGGCGAAGATGCTGCTCATGCTGCTGAGCATCCTTACTATAGATCAAAATGTCATCTATGAAGACAACAACACACTGATCAAGGAAAGGTCAAAAAACTCTATTCATGAGTTCCATAAATGCAGCTGGTGCATTGGTTAGTCCAAACGACATAACCATGAACTCATAGTGACCATATCTTGTCCTAAAGGCAGACTTGGATATGTCACTATCCTTAATAAGGAGTTGATGATATCCAGACCTCAAGTCTATTTTTGAGAAGACTGTTGCACCACGCAACTGGTCAAAGAGATCATCAATCCTCGGCAGAGGATACTTATTCTTTATTGTTACTTTATTGAGTTGTCTGTAGTCGATGCATAACCGCATTGACCCATCTTTCTTTTTAACAAACAAGACCGGAGCACCCCAAGGTGAAGTACTCGGTCGGATAAAACCTCTCTCAAGTAACTCTTGAAGCTGTTTCTTGAATTCTGCCATTTTGGCAGGCGCCATCCTATACAGAGTTTGAGCTATGGGTTTCGTATCTGGGATCAGATTGATTTCAAAATCAATCTCCCGAGGTGGTGGTATACCAGGAAGTTCTTCAGGAAACACATCCTCGAATTCCCTGACTATGGGAACTTCAGCAGGATTGGTCCTTTCCTTGGTAACATCTACCACATGGGCTAAGAATGCATAACATCCTTGCCTCAACATCTTATCAGCAACCATAGCTGATACAAGACAGGTGGGCATAATCTTTCTTTCTCCTTGAAAGATCCATGTGCTGCTTTCATCAGCAAACACAGCCAACTTGGATTCACAGTCCAAGACAACTCTATACCTTTCTAAGGTATCCATCCCAAGGATTATATCAAATCCCTGCATATCAAGTGGTATAAGATCCACTTGAATGCAATGGTCAGAAAAGAAGAGGATGCAGGGAGAACATATCTCCTGCAAAACGGCAGACCCACTCAACGGAGTCTCCAACAACAAACTATCTGCTCTATGACTAACAGTCATATTGCAGTTACGAATCACTTCACGAGTGATGAAAGAGTGCGTAGCACCCGGATCAATCAAAACAGCTACAACACAGGATGTAGACATATCAGCATATAAAAGTTTCATCTGACCTGCCACTACCCGTGGATTGACCACTGCCTCAGGTGGGTTCATAGCATAGAACCTCGCAGTCGCCTGGTGTTGAGGTGGTGATAATGATCCAGCTTGTGACGCTTGTCCACGTCCTCGAGCTGCTCCTTGATGTTGTCTATTCTGAGATCCCTGTTGATTCTGTCTCGGGGGTTGTTGTGTCACACCGACAGGCCTAGAACGGCAATCCTTCATCAAGTGTCCCACCTTACCACAGTTGTAGCAACTCCTCTCCTGTTGTTGTAGTCTGGGTGGTCCAGTAACTGACACTGATGTAGAATTGTGTGTCCCTTGAAGCGGTTGACTCCGTCCTCTACCTCTGCTTTGTGTCCATTGAGTTTGAAAACTCGATCTGGGTGGTGGAGGGTTAGGTGCAGAGAATCTAGGTTTCTTGGAATCCTTAGATGAAGAACCCTGGAACTGTGGATATCTTTTATGGGTTTGTCTTTTCTCAACCACAGATCTCTCTATCCTTCGGACTGACTCAACGAAGGTAGAGAATCTCTCTCTGTTTTCTAAGGCAGACACAGGGGTTGACATATCAGAATTCAAACCCTTTTCGAATCTTCTGATTTTTTCCTCATCCGTAGCAGCCATGTGTGGACAGAACCGCAACAACTCCATGAACTTAGCTTCATACTCACTAATGTTCATCATACCCTGCCTTAGTTTCTCAAACTGAGAGATCTTCTCATCTAGGAAGGTCTTTGGAAAATATCTATTGATAAATTCCCGACAAAACTCTTCCCATGAGAACTCTACTCCAGGTCTCTTCTGCTCTTCCATGTTCCACCAGTGACCAGCACTGCCTTTGAGAAGATAGACAACATGTCTAACCTTCTCAGCTTCCGGAATCATAAGAATCCTGAAAGCCTTCTCCAACTCTGTCAACCATAAGTCAGCATCTGCAGGGTCGGCAGTTCCGAAGTACTCGGTAGCTCTGACATGACGAAGTCGTTCGAATGTCTTACCGATACCTTGTGCTTCAGGCTGGGCAGGTGCCCTAGGTGCAGGAATGGGCATCCTATCGGTTATATGTGTCATGGCAGTCATGAACTGCCCGAACATCGTCTGTACAGCTGGATCACTCATGTCAGCTGGGTCGAACTGGGGTGGCTCTCTTGGCGACTCAGGTGCAGGTTGTTCTATTCTCGGAACTCTTGCACCGCCTCGAGGTGCACTAGCACTACTCTCTGCCACATGCTCATCACGATGTTCTGACATTCTTATGTATCTTCTTCTCCTGAGGAGCAGAAGATTCTATTAGATGAGGAAGGAGTACTAAAGGTAGACTCGACATCCTAAGTCCTATGCCTCTGTAGACTCAACTGAACCTGGAGCTCTGATACCACTAGTTGTGGGCTCTGATCTCCAAACCATGACATAAACACGATTAAAACTTAGCGGAAGCGAATCGGTAATCAGCGGAAGACAAAAATCACGGGAAATTAAAACTTTTCGTGACAAGAGCTTGAATCCATAAAAGCTTCTTTCATAAAGAGAGATAAACTGTTTACATCTCAGGATAATTACTTCTCGAGTAATTATATACATCAAGATACAAAATCTCAAGATTACTATACAAAAGACTCCAAAACCTGAGAGTACAGAGGACACATAGGACTGACTCTAACTACACCATATGGCAGGACAATCTCCACCTGAGATTACTGCTGCCCCTGATGCTGCTGCTGAGACTGATCACCTGTAGGCTGGTTCCTTCGTCTCCGACGTCCACCTAAAAAGTTGAAGCCTACGGAGTGAGACAATTATACATAATTGTCCCAGCGAGAGTTATAACTCTTCGCCAGAAGCTTTATTATAACATCAAAGAATATTTTAAGCAGTAAAGCCTTCAAAGCATTCTGTAACAGTTGTAGGTATGACAAGATCTCAACCATTTAGGAGATATGGAGAATATAAACACTATTGCAATGTAACATCAATCAACTAACTTGGAGTTATCTCTAACAAGTTATACTACATGGTTGATTATGTTTTACAAACAACATTATGCCCTGTGGAGATGAGGCTTACCACTCATACTCCAACTGATCGCTGAGAAGCCGCATCAGTATCATACATAGGTCATTAAGAGAGCCGGATTCTCATGACCTTCACCTTCCTCAGTCAGTAAGAGGATCACTTGTAGGACATCTCGTGTCTCTACTTAATATAGCTCACCAGGGTAAACTGGTCCTTCGCTATTCTAGAGTCACAGTGGCGTTCTGTACTCTCTTCGTCATCAAGAGGTTTCATATTTACCTACCACTGATACGGATATATGTGCTGTCTTCGTCATCAGGAGGTTTCATGTTTACCTACCATTGATACGGTATGGAATTATAGTGAAGGATGGATGGATTACACATCTACATCACTTTTCTACACTAGGATGTAAGGTTCTACACATCCATGTACCACATACTCAAAAGTATGTGCTCCAGGAGTTCCCTGAGGAAAACCTGTTTCACCATCATTTAATTTCTGACAATGGTGGATCTATGATCAGGGCTCTACATTATACTTGATTAGTTAGGTACATTCAGTATTCTTTAACAGCATACATTGTTCTGCAAACAATAACAATAGCATAGCAGCTATAAAAGAAGAATACTAAATGTAATAGGCCTAACTCATATCAATCATCATTTCTCATTATCCTCATCACAAGTCATCTCTAAGGCATGACTTTGATGGTATTCATGGCTCTCACAGCCCATTATCAGCATAGGATGCCACTGGCAAGGCATCAGATTACTTTACTTATTCATAAGGCTAACAACATGCCTTTAATGAATATAACATCAACATCCATACCTGGATATGATTACCTTCTTATCAGAACCTGCATGGTTAATACATCTGATAAAGGTAATACAACAATAAGGAATGTACTTCCTACTCTTGTCATAAGAGTTAAATCTTTAATTCAAATCAAATAGAGTTTAATACTCAAAAGCATGCCATTACCCTTGAATTAGGGTTTACTATTCACATTACATATCATCACCCTTGAATTAGGGTTTACTATTCACATTACATATCATCACCCTTGAATTAGGGTTTACTATTCACATCAAGGTGAATTAAACTCATAACATCATCATGTATGAGTAACATCTTCATTGATGCTCTTGGATTAGTTAAAGGTTCATCATTTATCATAATTAGGGTTTCTATGACCTCACCCAGGTGGACCATACCCTAATTATGCTCACTTGTGTGCATTGGAGATGCTTCAATTGAGTTTCCACTTAAAAAGGGTATTTTCTCTCTCTAGAAGTACTTTCTCTCTCTAGAAGTACTTTCTCTCTCATCATAAGGTTAAGTGATGTCAACATTACTCTAAAACAGGTTGGATTGAGTCATCATAGGCTAACGTAGCCAAAAACATCACCATTACGTGAATTAGAGTTACTTTCTCTCTCTAGGGTACTTTCTCTCTCTAGAAGTACTCTCTCTTTCATCATACTAATGGTGGATGATAACATTAGACTAGATCAAGTTGGATAGAGTCATTATGATTAAAAACATCATTCTCATGTAATTAGAGTTTGAATTGAGCAAAGTATAACTTAATTGACCCTTCAGGGGTATTTTGGTAATTCCCCCCATTGATCATCATTATGGTCAAAAACCTTAGTCAAATAACCCCTTACTATCCTAGATTATCATTAGGGTTTGATTTGGGCAACATTGGACCATTTATATTATGAATTGATTGAAAGAAGTCAACTTGGAATCACATTGATTGATTTCAATCATTAATCATCAATTGAGTTGAAATCGGTTGAAAGTGTTGACCGTTTGCCCACTTTGACTTTCCAATACCGCGAGCCTCTTTCTAACTCCAAGACCGCGATCCCCCTTAGGCTTCAAGACCGCGAAGCCCTATCATTGGTTCAATTGATGTTGAGACCGCGAAGATCAAATTGGAGTTGAGACCGCGAAGAGACGTTGACCGTTTAGCTACTTTGACCTCAGGACCGCGAGGCCCTTCGCGGTCTTGAGACCGCGAGCCTCCTCTCGGTCTTGAGACCGTGAGCCCCCTCACGGTCTTGAGACCGTGAGCCCCCTCACGGTCTTGAGACCGCGAACCCTCTCACGGTCTTGAGACCGCGAGCCCTCTCACAGTCTTGAGACCGCGAGGCTCACATGGTCTCAGCCGCTTGGTCCATCAACAAAATCAAAGATACAATCGATGATGTTAACCGATGTTGAAGCCCTCAAAAGGTCAAAGTTATGTTGACCACCTATGGATTGGGTCAACTAAGGTTATGCTTAACCAATTGGTCATTCAATTGACCCTCAATTGTTGACCAATTAGGATTGAAATCGATTCAATTAGGGTCTATCAATGTTCACCCATCAACACTCCACAATGTGACTCAACACAAGGTTGAACCCTTCAATTGAGCTCCAATTGGGCCCAAACTTGGCCCAAACGGTCTTGAGGTCATGTGGGTGGACCCCACATGGTCTTGAGACCGTTTTCCCAAGGTTTCATCAAAATCTAAGGTGATTTGATAGGGGTTGAACCATGATTGAGCCATAAAACAGAATTTTGATTAAATTGATAACTTATTTGCAATTAGGTCCTCAATTGGTCAAATTACTTAACCCTAGACCTTCAAACGGTCTTGGGTAATTGTCCTCTCGGTCTTGAGACCGTTTGCCCATCCAATTTTGGATTCTAGTGCAGATTCATCAAGGTCTGACCCATTGAGTTGATGATCATGTCAATATTTAATTGCAATGTAATTCGGTGTAATTGTACCTTCAATTGGTCAACTATCCTTGACCCCAGACCTCCAAACGGTCTTGGTTGATTTCCCTCGCGGTCTTGAGACCGTTTGGTGACCCCCAAACGGTCTTGAGACCGTTTAGGTCAATCAATCCTAAAAACCCTAATTAGGTCACCATAATTTCAGTACTGATTTTACCTAGGGTTAGCCCTAGTATTCACCCTTCAACTCTTAGCCCGTTTGGAATTAGACCATAAAACTTGGTGAGTTGTTAATTAACATATTTTTGAACAGTAATATCATACGGTCAACGCCTGGTAAACGACCTTACACGGTCTTGAGACCGTTTGCCCAAAAAGGCAATTTCAGACCGTTTGCAAATCAGGAATAAATTCAAATAAAGTTGTTACTTAAAAAGGTCATATCTCCCGATTCCTTTGGATTTAGCCTCCCAAATTTTGAGGGTAATTAGCCTATATAATTAGAAACAGACTTCTTATACGGTCCACGCTCGGTCAACGGGGACAAACGGTCTTGGAGACCGTTTTCCTTGTCGCGGTCTCGAGACCGTTTGCTCACCTCGCGATCTTGAGACCGAGAGAGCAAACTTTTGAGACCGTTTAAGGAAGTGAAAAGCGGTGGGTTTTTCTTGGAAATCACGCCTTAATCTCCTAGCTCAAGAACAGTACGAATATCCCATGGATTTGCTTGCAAAATAGCAGGGAAAAGTAGGGAAATACTAAGAGCTATCATCAAAACGCATATAAAGATGCACATAGTAAAGCATGGGTTTAGAGTTATAAAACCCGCCTAAAGCTTGCTTCTTGAGCTCCAAGTTTTCAAGCTCCAAGCTCTAATGGCGTCCTTGAGTTCTTACAGGTTGGCCAAGGTGAAAACGCCAAGGAAGGATGAAAAGAGACGGCTAGAAAGGTAGGGTTTCAAGAGTTAGCCATGAAGATGACCTTGAATTCGAGTTCTAACCATGGAACTAAGCAAGAAGAGGGGTTTAGACCTATCTTGCACCCCTTGGTCGTCCTCCTTAGATCCAAGGCAGTCCTTGGTCATCTTTGGTGAAATGAAACAGTAAGGGAACGAAGGGTGAGTTCCCTTGCAACTAAGGGAAGGAGAGCTTATATACATGGGGTAGGATTTTCAACATTAGTTCATAAGTTGTCCATAATTCCAACTAGGTCCCTCCTTCTTTACTTGATCGTCCTTTCCTCTTTATTCTAAGGACAAACCTTCTCTTAAGGTCTTAGGAAAAGAAGGTAAAGGAGAGCAAGCTAATAATGAGGTACATACATAAAGAAATATTGCACATATACCCTGATTATTCAATCACAAGGCATATCTCATAACTTGATAATTCAATTGAGGTGACTTCCTCATCATTTCTTCTCTTAATGATGGCAAGAGTCTAAAAAGATACATTAGATGACATATTTCACAATTTGTATCCCTTAATTTGGGTAAATTGCATTTTACCCCAAACTAGGGTTTCAAGCACCGGGATTGCTTCCACAGCTGCACCTTGGTGCCTTAGCTTGGGAAATCCCTCAAACTTTGCGAAATAGATTTCTCATGATGTCTCAACATCAGAGGAACATCTCATCATATGCAAATTGCAAGCCAACCCTTTTAACTGGGTAAATTGCACATAGGTCCCTGTATATCAAAACAATGCTACTACTTTAAATAAAAGGAGCAAATACTGAGATATATGTTTCTGAGAACTTAATTACATGCTCAGAATTAATCACAAAGATTTAATTACATATTTAGGCAAAACACCTAGGGTTAACTCATAACCTAGGTTAGGGATGTTACACCTCACATGTCCATCATCCATGCGGCGGTGTGAGCTTTTCAATGGACGTGAAGCTCGAGGAGACCTCACGGCTCGTCTGGAGGCGGCGAACACCCCATGTCGACGGACGGAGACAGCAATGGAATCCTCCGTGATCGAACCACAGAGGTTCTGCGCCGTCACGAGGAACCCTAGCCGGACTTTATTCCTTCTCCGGCAGCCATAGATAGCGAGGTCAACAACCCTGGACCCTCAACCATGTTGTGCATCTCGAGTGGGCAAGGAAGAGCGGAAACTAGATCCTCACAGCATCACCTAGGAGTCGAGAAGGATGACGGAGATAGGGCCGCCGGGTGTAGCGGTGACTTGACCAGCCACCGCACTCCTGTTACCCACCTTGAAGGTGACGAAGCGCCTAGTGGAGGTTCAGGTCATCGTTCACCTAGCTCTGTCCTCGCGGCGGCACCTTGTGTCTCACACACAGAGAATATTATGAGGCGAAACCTCCATCATCTAACCTTGCATCGACGGTCGCGGAACATAGGGGCACCTAACCCCAGATCTCCATCTTGCGGCAGAGGTGGTCGGAACCATGTGGCTCCGAGCTTTGAAGGACCATCGTCGGCCGGAAGATAGGTCTGCTGCCACCTCGTCGCTGCTTCCTTCCTGACGCCCTAGATAGCCCTCAGAACCAGCGATCGCGGAGCCGAGAATGCACGACGACGTCGGCTGCGCTTGCGTTCACACGAGAGAAGAGACAACGGGAGTTGGGTCTGGAGAAAGCCTGGTTGAACCGGCCGGCTCAGCCTTTCCCAAAGCTAAGTATTGTGCCCCGGAGGAGCCATGTGGCCGATGGTGATTGTCCTATAAGGTAAACGATTTAATAAGTGCTCAGAACTTTAATAATTCCTAGTAATTAGCACGTTTATCATAAAAATACAAACAAGGTACCAAAACGTTCAGAAAAATGAGTAGAACAAAATGAAACTATAATATCAGTCTTTTGTTGCACTAATAATAGTTATACCATATAAGTTGTGAAATGCTCATTTAATGGATAATAAATAGCAAATGATGACATAAATCATGGGAAAATATCAGTAAGTCCATAATTACATATAGAATGCATATGATCCTAGATATGTTCATGTTGATGCTCAAAAGCATATAATTTTATTAATATGTCTAATTAGGGATAATAACCCTAATAAAATGCAATAAATGCATACATGGTCAATAAATGATGAAATTCACAGAGTAAACTTATATCAGTATATTGAACCTCAATTTTAATTATGAGATCATCATGATGAACAGAATCTATGTTATATGAAGATGAATCTTAATGCATGTTATAAAACCCTAATCTAGGTTAATGATGTAACCTAGGGTTAATATGTTTACAAAAATAGAATATGGAACCTGATATTCAGATAATGAATCATAATCTGGAAAATGACATCAGTAAGATAAATATAAGACAATAATGCAAGTAAACGTTGGAATATCCTAATGAGATAATATAAACCCTAATGAACACGACTAGGGTTAAGATGATTAGAATCTGATGATAGTATGTGGTCTTGTCTTAATCAGGTGATGACCGGACTTCTATATGATCAAAGATATTTATGAATCTCTAAACTCAGGTACGTGGGATTTACTAAGTATAAGACTAGTTTTCATGAATGCATAATGATATGATGTACTTTGGATGCTTGTGTTTGCATATAAATTCTTGGATGTGTATTAGTAGTATATGCTCCGCAAAACTTTACAGAACATAAAAGAATATGGATGGTTTATAGCTACTGAGTGGATATATGCTCTCTCTCTCCCTCAATCCTCTCTCTCTCTCTTCCTCTAAATATAAGGTCGGCACTCGGTCCCCATAGCCAAGGGGCGGGGAAAAATGAAGTGCGACATCTCTCTCTCCCCTCTGAATATAAGGTCGACACTCAGTCCTTATAGCCCAAGGGGCGGGGAAAAATGAAGTGTGACACCACTTAGTAGTACAAACGCATCAAAAGGCATCTAAAAATGTGTTTACCTGATTATCGCTTTAACTAATGTTTTCTTTTAATCTTTCTTTCTCAAGTTATTTCAATTATGAAAATGTATTAGTATGTATCTTTCTACCCACGTACACAACACCTTGTGTGTTGATTCATTGTTTCACGTATGTTTTAGGTTCAAAGATAGCGTGGGATAAAAGACGTGAAGTGAGCAGTGTTCAGGTTGTACCTATTGTCTAAGATCCTGTTAGCATACATGTTCAGACTTGTAGAATTTTCATTCAATATGTAACTGTAAATCATGTTGTAATAATTCATATTGTATAAATATACATGTGAATGTTGAGTATGTTATGGTTGTACGTTCATGTATACGTATTATGCTTCCGCATCGCTTTCTGATATGATTGGATGATGTTTTCGGATTATGGGCTCTCATTCCCAATAGGGTTTGGAGAAGCCAAAATCCGGGGACGTCACATAATATGTGCACATAATCATATGTAATCAAATAATAAGATTGTGTATCTTAATCTAGAACATAAGACCAGTAACTTAATATCAAGAAGATAAGACAAGAAATAATGATGGGAATACGATAAGGAGTTAAGTAAACCCTAAAATGGACATAACTAGGGTTAATGATGATGATAACCTAATGGTGATATGCGATCTTATCTTAATCATGGTTTGACCAAGAGTGGTAGTTGAATCCAGGAATATATGATGATTAGGTTATCTATGATCAAGGTACGTCATTACTTCTTACTTGGCTTATTATACAATATGCTTGTGTTATATGTGTAGTAAATACTTGGAATATGATATTGGATGAATAGATTGTTCTTGTATGATATCTTGTTTGACTTTCCATACTTATGGCTATGAACACATGAAACATAATATATTTGGTCCATCATAGAAATCACTAATTATCTTTAGTAGCATAGTGTTGGAAAGTGATCTCAAACTCTTTGGTAGTAGATCACATGTATAATGATCTCAAACTCTTTGATAGTAGATCACATTTATAATGATCTCAAACTCTTTGGTAGTAGATCATAAGGCCTTCCATCTTGATCTCTTAATGGCCAAGATGATGCATTATTCCCTTTGGTGGTAAATTCATGGTTAATATGATGGAGAATATGCCTAAAAGATATATGTTCACTTTTTGTTAACAAACTTTTGTTTTAGTACTTGACTCTTGTTATAATTGTCTATTACTACCAATTTTAGTTTTATTTTATTGCCAAGATATGAAAAGAGGTCTAATTAAAGGCACGCAAGTGTACTCAATACAATATTCTTGAATATTTGTGCTGACATGTACCACATGGAATCTTTTGTTTAGGTTGTGGACATATGATCTTGAAGATTCAGGATAGTTGAGAGTTGTGTGGTGAGCTGATGTACATGTGGACCTGTTGTCTTAAGATCCTGTTGTGTAGTGGCAGTACATGTACATGTATACGTTTTTTGTTTAATATGTAATATCAGATGTTGTAACAATTCATGTTGTAATTATATGTTGAATGGTGAACATGTGTTGTATGGTTTTATTATTGTTCATGTACATGTGCTACTATTATTTCCTTCTGACTTCCTCTAATTTTCTTTTTCTTAGCCTAGTGTGGGTGGTGCTCAAATTGCAATTCTCTTTGAGGTGAGGTTTCAATTTGGACGTCACACATCAGATTAAGTTTTAGAAAATTCAGGGACGTCACAATAACAACCATTCAGTTGCTCTTCCCCTAAGCTTAACATCTATAATGTCCTCAATGTAGAAATCAAATTCAATAGGATTGAAACTGGGTACATGTAATCGTGAAAAATAAAAAAGGAGGGCCAATGCCCTAATTAACATCATGAAGATGTTGTTCCAAAGTGTCATCATCTCCAATATCTTGGAAAGAGGGATCGTGAAGAGGCAGCGGTGGCTGTTGTGATGGCATAGCGTTATGACCCTGAGAGATATGCTGTGAATACATCATTTATCCATCGAATACATCTTTATACAGTGTTGACTGAGCTGATCTATATGGGCTTTCTGCTGATCAAAGAATTGTTGAACATACCCGTATAAGTGGTGTATATATGGTGTGGCTCAGCTATACTCAGTCTACGTATTGGTGGAAGGTGTTGGAGGTGGAGCTACATGTGTCTCCTATGCAACAGACTTAGGCCTATCAGCTTCATTGGCATCATCACTGTCATCAAAAGAGAATTTCCAATTGTTAGGATTTGCTAAAGTATGTGCTTCCTAATCTGGTAGTACAATGTATCCCTCATGATTATAAAAGCATTGTCTGTACTTTGAGCTATCATTGGATATCTAGCAATTATATTCAAAGAAAAAATAAATTTCATATCCAGTTTATTATTCCCAAAAATAACCTCCATACTTGACGAGTCTACATTTGATTTATATGTATTATGGGTGATTGATCCCCCAATCATTATGTCACATGTAGAATCACTCTACTTTAATTTTTTTAAATACTTATCAACCAACATTGACTTTATAATTGTGTAACATTGCCCATAAGAAGAATAAGTCTTGTTTCCTTACCACCCCTTGACTTTCCTTCCCAGAAAAAAATGCAAGTGCTAATAAGTTTTTGAATATATAAAAGGATTAGATAATGCATGTGAGATGCCCTAGATGAGGTTTCTTGGTGGTAAGTTTCTTCAATAATATTACCTCATACTTCATGATTATCAAAGTTTTAGACATCACAATGCTTCCACCATTACTAAAAACTAATAAATCACAAAACTTCTTGAAGGTGAAACTGTATAGTTTATTAAGGAATATATAACAGATAATATTGAAGGGTTCAAAAGGATTCCTTTGTGAAAAACCACTAGAGGGGGGGTGAATAGAGTTTTTTAAATATTTTAACAATAATTCAACTCAAGCAACCACAATTGAAACTTGAAGAAGGAGGCAAGGTGTTTAGAGTGGTTCCACCCTTAGCAAAAACTAAGGGAGTCAGTCCACTACCCAATTGTTTTCAATTGGGATTTTGAAAGTATTTAAATTTTATTACCTCACAAGGATGTTACATAAAATTACAAATACTTTCACCACCCTTTGGATAGACTTCACCTAGAAGTAGTCCCACCAACCTCGAAGCAACCTTCCTTGAAGTAACTTCAAGCTCCCCCTTGAAGTAGCCTTCCTCTTGAAGTAGCTTCCCATTGAGACAACCTTTTTGAAGTAGTCCAAAGTCCTCCTTCTCCACCGAGAATATCAAACCCTCTCCAATCCATATCTTCCAACCCTAGGAGTAGCAAGGAGAGTACAAGCAATAAGAAAGAACAAGAAGGGAAAATGGAAATTACAATTACCGTAGTAGCACAAGGCTTGATTTCCTATATAAAGCGTTTTGATCTCCTAACCAATGTGTATAGAAGTGGAAGTGTAGTGGGTAGGAGATGCTAGCCTGTAGGACATGAATTTGTAGCAATGGAAAGGATTAGAAAATGCTAGAGTTTCTCAATTGCTCACAAGAATAGATTGCCAATTGCAAGTATGTATGCTCAAGTGTTGCACAAGTGTATTTTGAATGTCCTAAGGCATGTCCTATTTATAGAAATGGCCTATAAGTTCTTAAGGATGTTCTAGACACTTTCTAGGGGTTCTTAGTGCTCAACTACCTGTTAGTTGTCCACTAATTGCTTTAGCAACGACTAGTTTATTAATTCTGAAAAGTGCAGATAGAGACAATCTCGGTTGAGAAATTTGTCGACTGAGAGTCTGTCGGTCAAAGTTTTTGTCAAACGAGAGATGGTTTGGAGAAAGTGTATATAACGTTCGATTCCAACTCCCAACTACCTTGTCTGCTGTGTCTAATAGCTATAGAACCTATTAGAAGAGTTAACCCGGGAGACTCTCGGTTGAGAAGTTGCTCGACCAAGCTTATCTCGGTCGACAAAGAGTTCGACCGAGAGTGTCTCTATTTTGGTGGTTCTAGATGAATATTAAGTGTGTGTATGAGTGTGCAATTCTGAAACTATTATAGGGGATGACCTATCTAAGTTTTATGAGTGGCTGGGGAAGATCTAAACGATTGTTTTACATGATATCTAAGTACTTGTACATTATATACTTGTACAAGTTTTTACATTTGATTACAATCATGAAATTTACAAATTGTGAGCATTTATATCTCCTAAGGTTGTATCATCCACCTAGTTCCTGCAACACTCAAATAGCACATTAGATCCACAAGAATCAAATATTTGTCATTTTTAAAACAAAGGGATTTTGATGATGTCCATTTAGCCAACAATATCTCCCTTTTTGAAGATGACAAACATTTCTAAATATAAATCAAATAATCTTAAAATGAGTTGAGTTTCATACGTGAGATTTTCCGTGTGTATTCCTTCTCTTGTTTATAAAATGTGTGCGCATTATTCCCAAAGAAGTGTGGAACATAAATTCCAACTCTTAGGGAATATATCAACTTTTAATGTAAAGCCAAGAGATTATGAAACTCATTGATTGAGTATTTAAGATTTATACTATTTCTCCCCCTTTTGTCATTTCAAAAAGATAGCCGTTAAAATCAAGTGTTAAAACTCCCCCTTAATTGGTGCTCCCCTTTCAAAAAGATAACGATCAAATCATTTTAAAGGATGTCCATTAGAAGCCAAAAATATAAGGATAAGAAAAACCAACCGAATTAAGAAGCACAAATGTCAAAGAAAACATCTTCTAAGGGAGTAATGAGTAGTTTCTTCCTTATTTTATTGAATTGATCTAATGGAAGTAGTTTTGTGAAAATATCAGCCAATAGATCTTTTGTATCAACATGATGAAGGGATACATGATTTTTAGAGATACTATCCCTTAGAAAATGATGACAGATTTCAATATGTTTGGCACAGATGTGTAAAATAGGATTATGTGCCAAGTTTATAGCACTTGTATTGCCACAAAAAATAGGCGTGGATGAAAATGTAAAACCATAATCATTTAAAACTTGTTGCATATAAAGTACTTGAGCACAATAAGACCCGACTGCCATATATTCAGCTTCAGTTGTAGAGAGGGCAACCGTGTTTTCTTTCTTGCTAAACCAAGATACTAAGGCTCTTCCCAACAATAAACAACTTCCACTTGTGCTCTTTCGATCAATTTGACAACCATCATAATCGACATCAGTATAAGCTTTAAAGTCCAAAGATTGTCCTTTAGGATACCATAGACCATACCTTGTAGTGCCGGATAAATATCTTAAAATCCATTTGACTACTTGAAAATGAGTTTGCATAGGTTGTGATTGAAATTGAGCACAAAGACCAACAAAAAACATGATGTCCGGTCTATAAGCGGTTAAGTAAAGCAAGCTACCAATCATGGCCCTATATAAGGAATCATCAATAGGTTCCCCATTTTCATCCTTATCAATTTTAATAGAGGTAGCCATTGGAGTGGTAGCATGTTTGCAATGTTCCATTCTAAAACGTTTTAAAAGTTCATTTGTATATTTCTCTTGGCTTATAAAAATCCCGGCGGGCGTTTGCTTTATTTGAAAACTAAGAAAGAAAGTCAATTCTCCCATGAGACTCATTTCAAATTCCTTTTGTATAATATCACTAATTTTTTTACATAAAGATTCATTTGATGCACCAAAGATAATGTCATCAACATAAATTTGAACAACTAGAAATTCAGATTCATATGTTTTAAAAAATAAAGTAGAATCTGAATTTCCAATGGAAAAACTGTTATCAAAGAGATAGTTTTTGAGCCGTTCATACCAATTTCTAGGTGCTTGTTTTAAACCATAAAGTGCTTTCTTAAGTTTGTATACATATTCACCTTTTTCCGGAATTTCAAAACCAAGTGGTTGGGCAACATATATTTCTTCTTGTATTATTCCATTTTGAAATGCACTTTTGACATCCATTTGGAATAGTTTGATGTTTTTATGGGCAACTATAGCTAGTAGCATTCTAATGGCTTCAAGTCTTGCCACTGGTGCATAAGTTTCATCAAAGTCTATTCCTTCTTGTTGATTATACCCTTGTGCTACCAACCTAGCTTTATTTCTTACCACTTCCCCGACTTCATTTAACTTATTTCTAAAAACCCACTTAGTTCCAATAATGGTCTTATCTTGAGGTTTAGGAACTAAGTCCCATACATCATTCTTAGTGAATTGGTTTAATTCTTCTTGCATTTCCATTATCCAATAATCATCTTTTCGAGCTTCAGTCACCTTCTTAGGTTCAATTATAGATACAAATGCCATATTTGCAACATCTCTAAAAGATGAACGGGTTTTTATTTTATCATCAAGATTTCCAATGATGAGTTCTTGAGGGTGATCCTTAATGAGTCTAGGAATGGGTTGTTGTTTCTCAACTTGTTGATCATTTGTAGCATTTTGATCATCTTTAGTTGATATGGTTAGATTTTCTACTTGATGAGTAATATCAACTACATCATAATTTTCAGTTCTTAGTTCTTCATGAAAATTAATGTGAATGGATTCTTCAACTTTTCTAGAGATAGTGTTGTAAACTCTAAATGCTTTACTAGAAGTTGAATATCCCAAGAAAAAGGCTTTTTGTGATTTAGAGTCAAACTTTTGTCTATCATCTTTTGTGTTCAAGATATAGCAAGTTGAGACAAAAGTATGAAAGTAGTCAACCCTTGGTTTCTTAGTATACATGATTTCATATGGTGTTTTCTTCAAATAAGAGTGTACGGTTACTCTATTTAGCACATAACAAGCTGTGTTTACTGCTTCATCCCAAAATGTTTTAGGTGTATTATGTTCAAGCATCATAGTCCTAGCCATTTCTTGTAATGACCGATTTTTCCTTTCAACTATGCCATTTTGTTGTGGAGTGCGTGGAGCAGAAAAATTGTGAGTGTAGCCTTGAGATGTGCAGAATTCTTCAAATAGATGATTATCAAATTCTCCACCATAATCACTCCTAATTGTGCATATTTTGTTTTGTAATTGATTTTCAATCTTTGAACAAAATTGTATGAAAACTTGAATAGTATCATCTTTATTTGCAAGAAAATGTACCCATGTATATCTACTGTAGTCATCAACAATAACAAAGCAATATCTTTTCCCACCAATAGATTGTGTCCTCATAGGTCCGAACAGATCCATATGAATAAGTTCTAGTGATCTACTGGTGCTAAGCATGTTTTTGGGCTTAAAAGAAGTTTTAGTTTGTTTACCCAAAGTACATGGTTCACAATTTTTAGATTGATCAAAAGATAACTTAGGCAAACCATGAACAAGATCATATTTAACTAGCTTTTTGATAACATATGAACTAGCATGACCTAATTTTCTATGCCATAGTTGTAAAGAGTTTTCTTTTACAAGTAAGCATTTTCCAACTACAGATTGCATAGAGTTAGGTCTAAGGATATATAGATTTCCAACTCTTTTTCCTTCATAAACAACATTTGTAGTATTTTCTATTAGTAACTTGCAGCAATTTTTGTTGAATAAAACATCATATCCACTATCACATAATTGACTGATACTTATTAAATTATGGTGCAAAATATCAACAAGTAAAACATTCTTTATTTCAAGGTTTGTACCAATATTACCTATTCCAACAATTTTACCTTTACCATTGTCTCCAAAAGTGACTGTTCTGCTTTTCTTTTCCTCAAAAGTTTAAAAAGCATCCTTGTTCCCGGTCATGTGTTTGGAACATCCACTGTCAACTACCCAATCCTGCAATAAAATCTAGGTTTTGGTACCCATGTGATGGTCCATTATGGTTAGGTACATTTAATAACAAACAGAACATGTTTTAACAAATTAAACTGAACAAATCTTCATTCGGTTGACAAATATTTCGATCAACAGATGGCTCGGTCGAACAATTTGTCGATCGAGAAAGTTTCTGTTTTATAGGTTGAAACTGAACTAAAATAGAAATGTACTTGGTCGACAATTTCTCAACCGATTTTTGCTCCGATCGAACATTCTTGGACCGGAATAGTTACTATTTTCACTATAAATTCTACTGTAGATTTTAGATTTGTCATAGGCATTCCCTCGGTTGAATATTTTCTCAACCGAGGATGTCTCGGTCGAACTGTTTGTCGACTGAGAATGTTTCTGTTTGTTTCAGTAAATTGCTTGTATCAATTTTGAATTTAAATCAATACATTAAGCTATCTACTTGGTTGAGATAAGACATTTAGATGTTCAAATGAAGTGTTAGATCATATCTCAACTAAATTACATTCAAATCTTCTAAGTTTGAGGTTTGGGGACCCAAACAAATTAAGAATCCTTCTTCTTATAAGGGCATGAAAAAGAATAATGTCCAAGACGCAAGAAATAATGACAACAAATAGAATCAATTTCATTTCTCTTTCTAGGATTTTGAGTTGTGTTCTTAGTACAAACATGATCTTGTTCTTGGGTGCTTGAGTTCTCCTAGGTTTAGGTTGATAAGAATTTTCTTTTGGAACATATCCTAAACCTCTTCTTCCATTGTAACTAGAAGAATATTTCAGAATATTATCAAGAACATCATTGCCCCTTAAACCATTAATTTCTCTTTGTATTTTAGCAATCTCATCCATGTTCTTATTGATATCTACCTTTGCTTGATCTAGATCATATAATAAAGAGTTTCTTTCCCTAACGATAGCATCATAATCTAGATGATTACATAGGATAGGTTGAGTCTGAAAATTATTCAGTTTTGCAAGCAAATCAGTCTTTTCTTGAGAAAGAAGATCATGATTTGTTTCTAAAGTAAGCAACTTCATATTGCAATCATTTAAAGATGATTTCAAAGTCAAAATTTTAGAAGCAATACTGTCCTTTTTGAAAGAAAGATTATTCAATCTAGCATATAGATCCTCATTAGTTTTAGTAACCTTCTTTAGTTTCTTTTTACAATCAACATATTTGTCATGAGTATCTTGTAGACTAACAATTAGATCTTCTTTTGGCAAATCAAGAAGGCTTACCTCTTGAGAATCATCACTATCATCTTCTTTGGCCATAAGGCACTCCACATTCTCTTCTCCACTTTCACTATCACTTGACTCATCCCATGCAACTTTGTATGCTTTTTATCCCTTCTTCTTGGATGAGCTTTTCTTTCCTTTTGCTTTAGGACATTCATTTTTGAGATGTCCCTTCTTTCCACATTCAAAACACCTAGGAGGGGAAGAAGAAGAACCAGCAACTTTGTTAGATCTACATCTTCTATATTTCTTACCATTAACAATTAGAGCTTCTTCTCCTTCATCTCCATCACTTGTTTCATCGCTTTCTTGAGTGATGATCTTTGAAGCTTTTAGGGCCATATCTTTCTTTCTTCCTTGTTGAAGTTCACACTCTCGTCGTTCTTCTTCCTCCAAGGTTGCCTCATGTGCTTCTAAGTTGCCAATGAGTTTCTCCATCCTTAGTCGGGTGATATCATTTACTTCTTCAATAGCAGTGAGATCATTTACTTCTTCAATAGCAGTCACCTTGGGCTTGTACTTGGGAGAAAGATACCTAAGAATTTTTGATGCTTGATCTTCTTCACTGATTACTTTGCCTAAAGCATTTAAACCATTCACAATAGAAGAAAATTTTGCATACATTTCACTAATAGACCCATTTTGATCCATACGAAACTGTTCAAATTTTTGCTTAAGCATTCCGATTTTAGAATTCTTAACTTGAACAGTTACTTCATAGGTTATAGAGAGTCTATGCCATATTTCATATGTTGTTTCACAATTTTATATTCTATTGAATTCACCAACGGAAATTGAACAATAGAGTATACTTACAACTTTTGCATTCATTTGGGCTGATCTTACCGTATTAGCATCCCAATTTGCATACTCTGTTTGAGGAAAGTCATATAGATTTGACACCATCCTCCAAAGATCCTAGCTAATTACCTGGAAGTAGAACTGCATCCTTCTCTTCCAGTAGGTGTAGTTAGTGCCATCAAAAGGTGAAGGTCTAGCCACGAGTGTCCCTTCCAAGTTGAGGTTGTTGAGTACCCCGTCACCCATTCTTCAAGACTTTGTTAGAGTTCCTTGAAGCCTTGCTCTGATACTAAATGAAAAACCACTAGAGGGGGGGTGAATAGGGTTTTATAAATATTTTAACAATAATTCAACTCAAGCAACCACAATTGAAACTTGAAGAAGGAGGCAAGGTGTTTAGAGTGGTTCCACCCTTAGCAAAAACTAAGGGAGTCAGTCCACTACCCAATTGTTTCCAATTGGGATTTTGAAAGTATTTAAATTTTATTACCTCGCAAGGATGTTACATAAAATTACAAATACTTTCACCACCCTTTGGACAACCTTCACCTAGAAGTAGTCCCACCAACCTCGAAGCAGCCTTCCTTGAAGTAACTTCAAGCTCCCCCTTGAAGTAGCCTTCCTCTTAAAGTAGCTTCCCGTTGAGACAACCTTCTTGAAGTAGTCCAAAGTCCTCCTTCTCCACTGAGAAGATCAAACCCTCTCCAATCCGCAACCTCCAACCCTAGGAGTAGCAAGGAGAGTACAAGAAATAAGAAAGAACAAGAAGGGAAAATGGAAATTACAATTACCATTGTAGCACAAGGCTTGATTTCCTATATCAAGCGTTTTGATCTCCGAACCAATGTGTATAGAAGTGGAAGTGTAGTGGGTAGGAGATGCTAGCCTGTAGGACACGAATTTGTAGCAATGGAAAGGATTAGAAAATGCTAGAGTAGCTCAATTGCTCACAAGAATAGATTGCCAATTGCAAGTATGTATGCTCAAGTGTTACACAAGTGTATTTTGAATGTCCTAAGGCATGTCCTATTTATAGGAATGGCCTATGAGTGCTTAAGGGTGTTATAGACACTTTCTAGGGGGTTCTTAGTGCTCAACTAGTCATTAGTTGTCCACTAATTGCTTTATCAACAACTAGTTTATTAATTCTAAAAAGTACAGAGAGAGACAATCTCAGTTGAGAAATTTGTCGACTGAGAGTCTGTCGGTCGAAGTTTTTGTCGACCGAGAGATGGTCTGGAGTAAGTGTATATAACGTTCAATTCCAACTCCCAACTACCTTGTCTGCTGTGTTTAACGACTATAGAACCTAGCTATTAGAAGAGTTAACCTGGGAGACTCTCGGTCGAGAAGTTGCTCGACCAAGCTTGTCTCGGTCGACAAAGAGTTCGACCGAGAGTGTCTCTATTTTGGTGGTTCTAGATGAATATTAAGTGTGTGTATGAGTGTGCAGTTGTGACACTATTATAGGGGATGACCTATCTAAGTGTTGTGAGTGGCTAGGGAAGATCTAAATGCTTGATTTACATGATATCTAAGTACTTGTACATTATATACTTGTACAAGCTTTTACATTTGATTACAATCATGAAATTTACAAATTGTGAGCAATTAGATCTCCTAAGGTTGTGTCATCCACCTAGTTCCTGCAAAACTCAAATAGCACATTAGATCCACAAGAATGAAATGTTTTTCATTTTTAAAACAAAGGGGTTTTGATGATGTCCATTTAGCCAACACTTTGCTCCTTTTCTATTCTAAAAGTTTTCCAACAATTTTCAAGTCAAACATGGGAAAGTGTTGGTTGCAGAGCAACAAATGTTCAAGATTCCCGATTCTTCAAAAAATGTCGGTACTTCATTCAAAAACCCCAATTCTTCCATGGTATCAATGCAAGCAAAATTCATAGTCAAAACATGATGTTCTAGCAATTTCAGATAAATGGTGTCTTCTTCCTCTGTGATATCAAATTGTGTGGATGAAACATAGGGTTTTCCAGCTATAGAGGAACTCTCACCCCTTTGTCACTTTGGAGCTAGCATCCTTAGTGTCATCTCAGAATATTGCAGAACTAAACAATGTAAGAATCAACAAAAAGAGCACAACTGAATGCAATACAAAATTAGGTATGTCCATCATGGTGTGAGCTTTGCTCGATCAGAAATAGAAGAAATATTCAGAAACTTGGAGTGGAGGATGGCAAAAACTCATCTTAAGTGTATTGAGAGGAAAATTGGAACTGTGGCGAGGTTGACTGAATGGATCGACTGCTTATGGGTGATGGTGATGCTGGTAATGGTTGATTGGGGAGGCTTGCTGACTGAGGAGATCCAAAACTGATTCAGATTGAGTCTAAGTAGCATTGTCAAGGTGGCTTGAGGTGGGTGGACTTGCTCCTCAAGTAATAGAAATAGAAGCCTCAAGTTGTAGAGATCGACAACTCGATTGGATGAAGACCATAAAAAATGGAGGAGGTTTCTCTTCGAGGGTAAGTCAAGCTTGATCTATGAATATGTGAGCGATGAGAGAGAGAAGCCGATGACATTGAGATTCCTAAGAAAAAATGGCATGAGGCAAAGTGAATATGACATAGGGATCAAGGCTATTAACTTAAGAGTTTCAAAATAGGGTTCAAACCCCTATTTGAAACTCATGTACACATTGTGTAGAAAAATAACACGCCATATTGCTAAGTCATAATGACCACTATGAATTTTATTTTCTCCAAAATTGCTTGTAACATGATGTGTCAAGACAAAAATACACCATGTTTCTCCTCACTGTGAAACCCTATAAATTTTCAATATTCAGACTGACACATAGTGTTTAGAGATGGAACTTGTCGTGTTTATCTCCATGTGACTTAGATAATTGAGATATGTTTCAACATGCCATGCTAAGGCAGACACACACAGTGTCTCAGTGTCTCTTGGATATAATAATGTCTAAAATTGAAGGTTGGAACCCACATACTATGTCAAGATAAGTACATGCCGTGTCTCTCTCTAGGTGGAAAATTGGGAATTCATTACAAAAATTGACATGCCATGTTTCCTATGGAAATGTTGTGCTTATCCTTTGTGACAACTTCTAGAATTTTCGGATTTGGATCTACACTCCATGTCAGGATAAGTGCACACTATTTTGTCCTTACTTAAACTTTTTGGAATCTTATTATGATAGGCACATTTTGTGTTTACTAGACAACACATTGTGTTGTAATAACTCTTGTTGCAAAATGTTGTACTCCTTTCATTTTTAGTTGAACCTACACTAATATTAAAATATGAACTCTAGAGGTCTTAAATTATTACATCCACCATGAAAAAATCTATTGGAAAAAACAAAATTTCTTTAAGGAAATAAAATGAAATAGATCTAAGCAAAATGATGGGGTCATATCCCAGAAATGTCCTCCATTTAGAGTTTGGAGTGAGACTTTTCATTGTCTTTAGCTTGGATCAGAAAGGAGGTATGTGATCCCATGTAAATATTCTCTCCTTGAGTGTAGAGCTTGCATCTTTGTGCATTGACCTTGAAAGTATATTCTTTTCCTTGAAGTTCTATGACTCCATAGGGACAAAAATTTTGAACTATGAAAGGTCCCAACCACTTAGATTGTAGCTTTTCTAGAAAGAGATTGAGCCTGAAATTGAAGAGTAAAACTTGGTCTCCCTTTCATAAGTCCTTCCTTTTCATATTCTTATCATTCCATGTCTTTGCCCTATCTTTATATATCTTTGCATAATCATAGGCATCAATGTTCTTCCAATTCATGGAGCTACAATTGTCCTTTCTCTCTGGCTTTTCTCATATCAAAATTTAGGAGCTTGATATCCCAAAAAGTTTTATGCTCAAGATTAGGAGAAGATGGAAAGACATTTCCATAAATAATCTAGATGGTTTTGTACCAATAGTTGTCTTGTAGTCTGCTCGATATGCTCACAATACGTCATCCAACTTGAATACAAAATTCTTTCCCTGAGCTAGACGCTATCTTCTCTAGTATCCCTTTCAACTATCAGTATGAGACTTTGGTGTGCTGGTATGTTTGTGAATGATATAGAGTTCATATCTTATGTTTGAATCCATATTTTCTAAATAGGTTGTTGAAGTTCTTATAATTAAAGTGGATGCCTCCATCTAAAATTACATGAACACAAAATGAGGAAATATAATCTTTTGAAATAGCTTTATCACGAATTTGGCATCATGAGCTTGGGTAGGAATCACCTTTACCCATTTCAACACATAATCATTAGAAACAAGAATGCATTTATACCCGCAGGATGACAAGAATAAAAACATATAATCAAAACCCCAAACATCAAAGACTTCAATATCTAGAATTGACTTGAGAGGCATTTGATTTCTTTTTGAGAATCATATTGTTCTTTGTCATCTATCACAAGCTTCCACAAATGCATGAATATCAGAGAATAAAGTAGGTCAACAAAATCCTACATGAATAATCTTTATTTCCATCTTCACTCCTACAAAATTCCTCCAAAACAAAGAGAAATGACATTCAACTATAATACTTGGGATTTATTTATTCAGAATACATCCCCCAATTAGTCCATCAATCTCTTGCTTGAATAACATTGAATCATCCCGATCATATAAATTCACATCATGGAGAAATTTCTTCTTTTGTTGAGAGGTAAGATCTAGAGGAAGGTGTATGGTTGTAAGATAGTTTCCAAAGTCTACAAACCATGGTACATGGAAGAAACTGACATCATCTGGCTTCTCAATAGGAAATCAATCATCAATACAAAGAGGATCATGTGCAAAAATATTGATAAGTGAAAGGTGATCAACTAAATTGTTCTCCATTTCTTTCTTATATTTGATCTCTAGATGAAATTCTTGCACTAACAAAATCTAGGGAATAAGTCAAGGTTTTGCATCATTTTTTCTCAAAGAGTTACTTAATTGTAGCATGGTCCATATAGACCAATACTTTGGAGCCTACAAAATATTGTTGGAATTTGTCAAAAGTATTCTCTATTGCAAGAATTTCCTTCATAGTGATTGCATAATTGATTTATGCTCCATGTAAAGTTTTTCTTGCATAGTGGATGGAATGGAGCTTGTTATCTCATCTTTGTCCTAGAACTGCCCCAATTGCACAACCACTAGCATTGCACTTGATTTCAAATGGAGAACTCTAGTCAGGTGGCTAAATAGTAGGGGATGATATAAGAGTATCTTTTACTTTCTAGAAAGCATCTTGGCAATCTTCATTGAATATGAATTCAACATTCATTGCTAGTAGGGAACATAGTGGATTTGTAATTTCTAAAAAGTCTTTTATGAACTGGCTATAGAATCATGTGTGTCGCAAGAAACTTTAGACCTCTTTTATTATTGTTTGTGTGGAAATCTTTTCAACAACTTCCACTCTTGTTCTATCAACTTCAATTCCTTCATTTGATAAGACATAACCAAGCACAACTTTAGATTGCACCATAAAATGGTACTTCTCCCAGTTTAGAAAAAGATTAATCGGTTTGCAATGTTGCAAATTGTTTGAAAGATTTATCAAGCAATTATCAAAGGAATTATCATAAACACTGAAAGCATCCATAAATATTTCCATGATATGTTCAATGAAATCAAAAGTTATGACCATCATGCTTCTTTGAAATGTAGTGGATGCATTACGCAATCCAAAAGGATTCTTCTATAGACATATGTTCCATAAGTGCATGTGAAAGTGATTTTTTATTGATTCAGTGGATAGATAGAAATTTGAAAAAAATCCAGAATATCCATGTAAGTAGCAAAAGTATTAGTTATTTGCAAGTCTTTCAAGCAAGAGGTCAATGAAAGACAAAGGCAGATGGTCTTTTCTAGTGGCCTTATTTAACCTGCTATAATCAATACACATGCACCACCCAATAATTATACATGTTTGGATAAATTTGTCCTAGTATCCTTTATAGTGGTTCCACTTTTCTTAGGTACATCGTGATTTGCGCTAACCCATGGGTTGTCACTACTTGGATAAATTATTCTAGAATCTCCTAATTTATGAATTGCTTTCTTTACCACCTCCAACATGGTTTGGTTTACTATTCTAGGTGGCTCAATGCATGATTTGGCATCATTCTCTAAAGCTATGAATTGCATACCAATAGAAGGATTGATTTCTTTTAAATCATCAGTAGAATATGCAATTATATCCTTGAAGAGCCAAAGTTCTTCAAGAAATTTTAGGTTAATTTAGAATTAATTATGATAGGAGTAGATTTTGGATTCATAAATGCATACCTCAACCCCGGTGGAAGGGGTTGAAGTTCTACCTTTTTCTCCAATGTTGTTGTGTCATTTGTCTCACTACTACAGAACCTACCTTTAGTGTCGGTTATTTAAGGCCTTTAGTGTCGGTTTCCGAGCGACGCCTATGTGGGCGACACTAAAAGGTCACCCATTACGCGTCGGTTCCAGGACCGACACCCAAACTCTTCGCGCGCGACCGAAAACGCGCCATCAGGGGACTATAGGCGTCGGTTATTAGATAAGAAACCGACGCCCAAACCCTTCGCACCACAGAAAGGGCGCCATCTTGGGCGCTATCAGTGTTGGTTATAAGCCAACAACCGACGAAATATATCTTCGCGCCAAAAGAATATGTGTCGGTTACATTTAAATAACCGACACTGTAATGTTATGTGTCGGTTGTTTACAACTACCGACGCCTGTTATTGGCGCCAACTTGGGCACTATCAATGTCGATTTGTAGTAAGAAACTGACACCATATATGTTCGCGCCACAGGAAATAGGCGCCGGTTATATCTAAAAAACCGACATTACATCATTGTGTGTCGGTTTTTTACAAATAACCGACGCCTATTTTTTTTTACAGACCTGCAGACCTGCTGTGGCTGGTCGCAGGATGAGAAACCTATAGTTCAGTTAACTGAACTGCAGGTTTTACGACATCCATTGATATCAGCCAACAACAGGCCACAAACCTACAAATTTAACAACAAAAATATTCACACATGCATTTAGCAATACAACCTGCGATTCCATTTTATTTTCACACATTTAGAAACATTCATGTAGCTAGCAATCTGTAGTTCCATTCATTCACATTCACACATGTAGAAACATTCATATAGTAACCATCACTTTCATTCATTTTCACTCAGACACATGTAGAAACATCTAGACATGTAGAAACATTCACACATATTATAATTCAGAAATTCATTTACAAAATCCCCACTATTTGTATGATTGTTGCCCATTCTTCTCTTACTTCATTTAATTCTCCCATCGTATAGGGAGCATGTACATCTGGTAAGTCCGTTCCTGTAGTGGGGTCAGCTTTAAACACCTGTAAAGAGAATGATGTATATATATAATTAATGAGCTATAAATAAGATTGATATATTTCATATTATCTAATGAGACTATATAATACCTGAGCAATACAATCGATGTCCATACAACATGAAAGACTAACACATATATAGTACATAACAACAACAGCGTCGAATTTACATACAACACTAGCTTAGTACATATATAGTGGGACTTATAAGGTGACGATCCCACCTGGTAAAACAGGTTACCGACAACTACATGTTATGACTGGGAGGTCGTGATTCAGCAATAGTATGCATTAGCAGGAGGACAAACAGATCACCATATGTTTGTCCTCATATGGTGATCTGTTTGTCCTCCTGCTAATGCATACGTTGCTGAATCACGACCTCCCAGTCGTAACATGTAGTCGGTAACCTGTTTTAGCAGGTGGTATCGTCACCTTAGTCCACTATATATGTACTAAGTTAGTGTTGTATGTAAATTTGGAGCTGCTATTGTTATGCACTATATATGTGTTAGTATGTCATGTTGTTATATGGATATGAACCACTTGTGTGTGCTGCACTTTATGTATTGTATCTGTATCATGCTTCTCTTCATTGGGGCTTCTTCCTGCATATCCTGCATATCCTGCATTGCTATGTCATGTCTGTCCTGCATAGCCTTCTTCCTATATTTATTTTTCAAAGAGAATACATCAAATCAGAAAATGATATTGAAACATCAAATCAGAAAATGATATTGATATTAAAAATGTAAACATTTAGCTTCAATAAAAAAATATAAACATGCATGCCTCTAAAATTGTGATCTTTTATCAATTAACAATCCTTCATTGTGATCTCCGCGCACATATAAGTCATCATTAGCTTCAATATTTTTGGAGTTGGCAACCCAACTGAGAATGGACTGGAGTCATCATATTTATCATAGTACTCTTCTTCATCTATAGGATCTTCAATGAACTGTCTTTTACCATGAAGAATAACCGACCATTTATCATTTACAGGATCATCGATATAAAATACTTGTTTCGCCTATGATGCCAATATGAATGGTTCAGCCTTCTCGCCAATCTTTTCAAAGTTGACTAAAGTGAAACCCAATTCATCCACTATAACTCCTTTGGTGTTATCAACCCAATTACATTTGAAGAGCGGAATTCTGAAATCTATGTAGTCAAATTCCCATATCTCTTCAATGACACCGTAATATGACATTTTAGCTTCACATGGACTCTTATCCTTTGCACTTGCAAAAAACATAGTCGATGCTTGAAGGGTGACCCCACTGTTTTGGACGACACTCTTATCATCTTGGCGCTTTGTGTAATATGTGAATCCATTAATGTCATACCCTTCATAAGACATAACAGTCAACTTTGGTTTAAAGGCGAGGCATTTGATGGTTTTAGTAATATCATCTGGTGTTTGAGATAGTTGATGTAAGACTTTATCTTCAAACCACTTAATAAAAGTCTTGTTATGCTCTCTAGCAAGCCACATTGTATTTGCTCGAGGATATTGTCTTTTGATGAAATTGGTATGTTCCTCGATATAAACGTTCACTTCGTCCATGTTGTGTAAAATATACAAATGACCTTGTTCCAACTGCTCACGGCTGATTACTTTCACACATGATCCCAAAATTCCTTTGCCAAATAGCTCGTCAATATTCTTGTCATTATCAGGAGTGTCATTACCACTGAGAAAGTCATTGCAGAAATCCATAACCTCTCTCGCCACATAACCTTCAATAATACTCCCTTCAGGCTGATAACGGTTTCGAACATCACCTTTAAAAACGCTCATGTATCGTTCAAAGGGATACATCCAATGCAAGAAAATCGGGCCAAAAATTTTCACTTCCCTAGTCAAGTGGACAACAAGATGTACCATGATATCAAAGAACGAAGGAGGGAAATACATCTCAAGCCGACATAGGGTAACAACCACTTCTCTTTGCAAATTATCGAGAGTCTCAGGGTCAATAACTTTGCTGCAGAGACTGTTGAAAAAGAAACAAAGTCGGGTGATTGCAAACCTTACATGCTTCGGCAATATAGATCGAATTGCCACGGGAAATATTTGTTGCATTAGAGTGTGACAATCATGAGATTTAAGTCCTATCAACTTCAGATCTTTCATTGATACCAATCTACGGATGTTGGATGAGTAACCATTTGACACCTTAACATTTATCAAGCATTCACAAAAAGCTTTCTTCTCTTTTCTAGACAACGTGTAACATGCGGGAGGTAAGTATGTTCTTTTACTACCCATTTCACGTATTTCTGTTAATTCTGACCTTATTCCCATTTCACGTAGGTCCAGTCTTGATTTTATCCCATCTTTAGTCTTACCTGGTATATTTAACAGAGTACCAATGATGCTATCACAGACATTTTTCTCAACGTGCATTACATCGATACAATGTCTGACTGTCAAAGAACTCCAATAAGGAAGATCCCAAAATATTGACTTCTTCTTGAATGAAGAATTGTCACTCCGTGTAGTACCTTGTGATCTCTTACCAAATTCATTGACAAAGTCTTTTATTCTTTCATAAACAACCTCCCCTGGTATAGGTTTAGGTGCACTGCGTTCCTCATTCAATCCATTGAATGCTTTGCGCTTCCTACGATACGGATGGAATTTTAGAAGAAACCTTCGATGACCGAGATATACATTCTTACCGCCATGTTTTAGTCTTGTTGAATCAGTGTTCTCTTCACATATAGGACACGCTTTAGCTCCTTTGACACTATATCCAGACAAATTCCCATATGCTGGAAAGTCATTAATAGTGCAAAACAACATAGCATGCAAACGAAATGTCTCTCTTCGTGAAGCATCATAGGTCATCACACCTTCACCCCAGAGTTTTTTAAGTCATCAATCAGAGGTTCAAGATAAACATCGATGTCATTTCCAGGTTGTTTAGGGCCCGATATCAACAACGACAACATTACGTACTTATTTTTCATACACAGCCAGGGAGGAAGATTGTATATAACAAGCATGACTGGCCAAGTGCTATGTTGACTGCTCAATGTCCCGTACGGATTCATCCAATCTGTACAAAGCCCAAGTCTTAGATTCCCGACTTCTTCACCAAATTCAGGGTACAATTCATCAATCTTCTTCCACTGTGGGGAATCAGACGCATGTCGTAGGATCCCATCATTATTTTTCTTAACATCTACATGCCACCTCAAATTCTTCGCATCTATCGGATTGGCAAACAAGCGTTGAAACTGTGATATTATAGGTAGATACCACATCACCTTGGCAGGAGAACCAGTTTTGGACTCCCCCGAAGTCGTCAATTTATACCGTGACGCACCACATTTTGGACAATCTTTCAAATCTGCATAGTCCTTTTGAAATAATACACAATCATTAGGGTATGCGTGTATCTTCTTGGCATCCATTCCCATTGGGCACAACAATTTCTTTACCTGGTATGTTGAGATTGGCAGCTCATTTCCTTCAGGAAGCATTTCTTTCAACAAAGACAGCAATGACGTGAAGCTTTTATCGCTCCATCTATTGTTAGCTTTCAACTTATACAATCTCAACACAGCGTTAAGCTTCGTAAACTTAGTACAACCTATGTATAACGGCATCTCAGCATCATGCACAATGTTTCTAAAAATGGGAGGTGGATCGGTGTGCTCTACCCCACAACTATCCAGCATCACATCAACGATGTCTACTGGAACTGGTTCATTCACATCTACGTCATCGTAGGCAATTTTTTCTTCCATACAAGCACTGCTATCGACATCCACTGGTTTCGGGTTTGAAATCTCTCCATGCCAGTGCCATTATGTATAGACTTGTATAATCCCGTTGCACATGACATGAGTCATGATTTCGTCACCAGTGTTGACTTTCAAGTTGTTACCGCAATGTCTACATGGACAGTAGAACCTATCTCCAGGTTGTTTCCTATGTTCCTCGGAAAATTTAATGAACTGGTGAAGACCAGAAATAAACTCTGGGGTGCACCGATTGCGAATGGACATCCATGATCTATCCATTCTATGATCAAAGAGAAAATAAGTATATATTAGGACAAGATTAGGGTCTAGGGTTAACAAATACATGTGATGTCATTATTATATATAATAAATGTGTACCACCTATCCATTCTTGAACACCTAATCTCACTAGTAAGTGTATAATGTGTATTGGGTTTTCAAGAAAATTTCGGCAGCATTTCCCCGCTGTTCTCCAAGTACATATGTACTTAGAGAACAAACGGGGAAATGCTGCCAAAATTTTCTTGAAAACCCAATACACATTATACACTTACATCCTAAGCGAGATTAGGTGTTCAAGAACAGTCCCAAACCGGGGACTATCCAAGATTTACTCCTAATGAGTAAATCTTGGACGGGTTTCTAGGCCAACAAATAATGTATTGTCATTCTTATACCTAAAATCCTAGTTCTTCAAGTTAGGGTGATTATTGATGTCTTTAAAATAGTATGTCATATTAAAATAGACTAAACAATATGAGAAAATAGTAGTGTAATCATGCAAATGGGAACATTCATGGGAATACACACTTCAGTTATAAGCATTCATGTAGCAACTTTCAGTTCCATTCATGGGAACACACACTTCAGTTATAACAATAACTAAACAAAGGGGTTGGTGTACCCCTAAACATGTGCATAATTAAAAAAACTATTAATACAGACAAGTCTAGATAGATAGACAACTAAATACTACACCAACATGGTCCCGCATGCATCAGTAACTTCTTTTTGATGATGAAGCTGTGTCACGAAGCTCCTCACTGTATTTAGACGAATCTGAACTGACAGGGGCCTCAGATTCAGATTCCTCATAGATGATATCCGACGCCGTGCGCTCATACCGCAGAAGATGATCGGGGGTCTCGCAGTTGCTGTTGGTTATCCAAACTTTGATGGAATTATGGCCAACTGGACGGAGAAAAAGCCTATTCCAATGGGCCACATGCAGCTCTCCAATCCAATCACGCCAACCGGATTTTGATACAAGATTTCCCGCCAAATCATACTCAACCTCGATAACATGTGAATAATTACCAAAAGTTAGGGTCACTTTACCAGGCATGTAGTGTCTTCCTTTTAGAAAACGCCAATGTTTGGGTATGACCAATTGGTTTAAGGAACGATCATCTAGGATGATGTCCAATTGTTCTTCAATAGGGAACGTTAACATTGACATAGAGGCCCAGTTCATAGTGACTGTTATGGGTGGACAGAGACTGCACAATATTAGTATTAACAAAGTGTAAGTTATATATTTTCAGAAAAAGTTGTATAACATCAATTAACCTTTTATTGCTTGTCATAACCAACTTTATTGTGGTAGACATGATAGCTTGAAAAGAAGTCTACAAATGTACTTAGAGAACAAATGAGTAAATGCTCCTAATGAGTAAATCTTAGACGGGTTTCTAGGTGCTTACTAAAATAGAACCATTATATGGAACTAATCCTACATTATACACATACTTTTCCTGAGTAAGATAACGTGCACTTCATGGAATTATTAAGATCTGAATATATATAAGTTGTTTCTACCTACTTTGATGGGATTTTATAACATTCGAGTCTTCCATTTATAACATTAAGATCTGAATATATATAAGAATCCCATTTGATACACACGATTGACAATCTTTCACGATACTAGGAAAATACACTAACTAGATATTCATTTAGGTGTTAGACATCAATATGTGTATGAGCCCTAATTAAAAATGATTCTCATAAGAAGTAAATAAATTAAAAAAAAATGCCCAGCAGCAGGGTGACACCTTGAGGGAAGATGAGTAGAGGAAGAAGAAGAAGGCAGGGCGGGCACCTTGAGGGAAGAGGAGCAGCGGCCGAGGCAAAGTCCTAGTAGCTTCCGGCGGCGAAGAGAGGAGCGGCGGAGAGGGCGGCGAGGCTAGGAGACCTAGCTTCTACCGGCGACGGTGGAGAAGAGGCCGGCGGGCGGAGAAGAGGCCGGCGGGCGGAGAAGAGGCCGACGGCAGAGGAGAGGCCGGCAGGCGGAGAGGGAGGCCGGCGGATGGGCGGAGAGGGAGGCCGACTGCTTCTCGCTCGACGGCGACGAGCGGAGAGCACAGAGGAAGGAGCGGCGGCGGCGACAGGGAGCAAGGGAAATCGTCGGAGCTAGGGAAATCGGGAACGAAATAGGGAAATGGGAAGAATCGTTCGGGCAGGGTGAGCTATTAAGTTGAAAATACGTGTCAGTTATTTAAAACACCGACAACTAAGCCAACAATGTCGGTTCTTTGCCACAAACCGACAACTATACTAGATTATAGTCGTCGATTTTTGATTAAGCGACAACCGACAACTATTCCTATCTCACAAATACCCTTTAGTCGTCGGTTATTTAGTTACGAACCGACGCAATATGTAAAATATTGGAGCCAATTTTTTCGCTGGAATTTTGGATTTGGCGGTTGATTTTAGGTGTCGGTTTTTATTAATTAACCGACACTTAATAAAAGCGGTACCCGTGTCTGGTCGACCTTCACGGATTGGATGTCGGTTTCTGTTCAAAACCGACACAGTAGGGTTTATGTGTCGGTTTTTGTATACAACTGACACCTTGAAAAGTGACTTTATAAGCCATTTCTGTAGTAATGTCTCCTTTGTTATGATGTTTCTTCAGAATTTGAGCTTTTAGTGGCTCCTAAAATTGTTTTGTAAGGATCGACCTACAATATTGTGTTGTCATCTTTATCTTTAAAATCATCAAAATTTAAATTGGAAAGGGTCTTATCATCATATAGCAATGTGTCAATACTATCAATCAAAGAAAGACACTCCTTTGTGCTTGGTGCTTCCATAAAATCATAAATAAAAAATTCAATGGCTTCATCTCCAACTCTAAGGGTTAATTCCCCTTATCTACAATGCAACCAATAGTTTGTAGGAATGGTTTCCTAAAAAGAATATTATTTACATTATCTTCATTCATATAAAGAACTATAAAATCACAAGGAATGCAAAATTTCCCTATTTGTACATGAACATCCTCAATGGTTCCTATTGGATATTTGATAGACAAGTATGGTTGTTAAATGGGCATAGAGGTGTATTTCAATTCTCCTAAATCAAGTATTTTCCATAAAGAAAAAAAATTACGCTTATACTAGCACCAAGATCTACCAAACCTTCATCAAAGGTTGAGTCTCCAATTTCACAAGGAAGAGTGAATGCACCAATATAGTCTGGATTCTTTCACAACCTATTTTGAGTGAAAGAACTAAATATTTCAAAAAGAATGACTATCTCAACTTGATCAAGCCTCATCTTCTTTGTTAATATCTCTTTGAGGAATTTAGCATATGATGTCATTTCAACAATAACCTCTTCTAGAAGGAGGTTGACATAGAGCTTGTTTAGAATATCCATAAATTCTTGAACTTGATGCCATATTTCTTATTAACAAACCTGTGAGGAAAAGGGGAATTGGGCTTGCTAGAAAAATTACCTTGTTGAGAGTTTCTTGCATATTTCTTTTTTTATTTTCAGCTGCACCATCTTCATTGGTATCAACAACTTCATAAGATTTACTCTTTCATGGTAGGGAAGATCCTCCTATGACAGTTCCACTCTTTAAAGTCATAGACTTGTAAGTCTACCTTGGATTCATTTATGGTTGGCTAGGCAAGGAACCCAAAGGTGCTGATTGACTAGAAAGGGCATGTTGGGAAAATGGGCTCCTCAACATACTCATATGAGTAGAAATACCATCCACCTTAGAAGAGATTTGGTGAATGGAATCCTTCATGAGATGTCCTTGCAAATAGAACTCATCATTTTCTCTCATTTGAAATGAAACTTTTCTTCTAGGTGGGACTCCAAGTTAGACTTTGGCTTTTGTTGTTGTTGATTGAACTTTTTGTTTGCACTGTTGTTGAATCATGGTGGATTGTTACTCATGTGTGGCATGTTCCCCATGTGTGTTTTCTATTGGACATGTTGTTGAGGATTTTGAGGTGTTGTTGTTCTGGTAGGAAAAGCTAGGATGATCTCTCCAGCTTGAATTGTAAGTATTTGAATATAGATTGTTGGGTTGTTTGCTCCCATAATTCACTATCACATTGCACTATTCCAAGGTTTCCTCAGATGGAATGAAATAAGAATAGATTGAAGAATATACCTTCCTAGTAACTTCATTTTATTCACACATTAGATTGATTGGATGAGAAGTTTGAGTGCTTAGTTTCTCAAACTTTTGAGACAAGGCATTTAGCTTTGTTGTAATTAGATCTACTACATCAACAACATGTGTCCAACTTATTTCCCAGAATAAATAGAAAAAGAAAAAGGTTGGTTGTTCCTTATAGTTCTCCATTCTAAATGATTAATTACCATTATCTCAATAATGGCATAAGCTTCTCTATAGGATTATTTAGCAAATCTCCATTTATACAACATCTATGTACATCCTTGTATTATAAAATAAGACATTTTAAATTTTTTGAAGAAGAAGCCGATTGCTTAGACCATGGTATGGACAAAGACATTAGAAGTATTTGAACATCTCCCATGTTTCATAGATAGTCTCTCCACCCCGTTGAAAAAAGTTACTGAGCTGGATCCTCAATTGTGCAATCTTACTTGGCGGAAAGTATTTGACTAAGAAAACCTTGAGAGGTTCCTCCTAGTTGTATATCAAATTTCTTGGCAAAGAAGAGAGCCACTCCGTCACTGTCTTTCAAAGTGAATGGTAAAATAAGAAGGAGAATCCCATCAATAGGAATACCATTAATCTTTAAAGTGCTTAGATATTGTAGAAATCCGGCAATACGGAGATTGGGATCCTCCATGGGTGTCTCTAAAAAACAATTTTGTTGTATAATTTGCATGATTATAGGACTGATAGGGAAGTTGTTTGCCTCCATTTGTGGGATTTTGATAGAACCACTTATATTTATTGTTGTTTGAACAACAAACCCCTTAAGAGGACGATCGTCATCCATGATTGATTCTTGGCGTTCGGGTGAAGATGGTGGTAAAGAAGCCAATGATGGTTGTGAGCCCTCTAGATCCAAATGGGTTTTGCTCCTCCATGCTCTCTGATGATTGCTAATAGTGCATGGGCATATAAATATGGATGGTTCAAGAACCCTCTTAGAATTCCACATACGGTGCTACAAATACACAAGGTGAGTGAGATACTCAAACAAAAATGAAAGATATGACAAATTGTAAAGATGATGGTGATAATGATGGTAGACATATTATTGGTGAAGGTGTGATCGAGACTTTCTTACTATTAATCACTTCTTATTCTAATAGAATTATTGATACTCCCGGAGAATGGAGCTAAAAACTTGTTAAACTGTATGCACAAGTCTTAAATTTATAACTTGAGCACTACCCCAGAAGTATATGAGTGCATGTAGTATATTCGAGATTGTACAATGATTACGGTTATGTTAAACACAAGAGTAGTAGATTTCAATAGTCTAGGATAGTTTACAAGAAATTAATTTGGTTTTATACATGCACACTAAACAAGTTAGAATGAAAGAAACTAAAGTAAAGATCACTTGATTTGAAGATCACAATTATATTTGAAGGTCTTGAGAACAAGATTTCACTTCCACATCACAATATGATGAAAAATGAAACTCAAATATATTAGCAATAACACAAGGGAGGTTTGTGTCTGATACTCTACCGGTAGTATAGAACAACTCTAACTTTGTATATCACTCCCATGCATATACTCTGATTCAAACTACAAACCTTTGTTCCCCAACACTTTCTGGCCACAGAGTGTAGCTAAAGTAACATCTCCTTACTCCTATGCATATCTTCCCAGATTACACAAGGAGCATATAACATACATACAAAGTGTACAATCAAGTATGAAAGAAGAAACGAACACCAATATACCTTAGAATAGTGATACAACTAGTATTATATATGAAATTTGTGTTCCATAAAGTTATGACATGGGAGTTACTCCCTCATGCCCAAGAAAAAAGAGTCTACTCATCTATGGCTAGAAAATGTAAGTACATGTAGCAAAAAATAGTACAAGACATAGTGAGAGAGAGAGAAATGAATGAAAATATCCAAATAAGTAGTAGAATGGAGGAAGAACTCAATCTCAAAGTTGAAAATCTATCCTTTCTACTGCTCTATCTCCAACAACCTTCTCTTCTGAGTGGATGGAAAGGAGAGTAGAAATCTCCACTGTAATTGTCAAAGAAGAATTGGGGAAGAAGGTGGTCCTCTCTCGAGTAACCGCTCCATATTCTTCAAAATCACATACAACTCCTCTGGGCTGTGCTCTGGTTATATTTTGCTTCTAATGATCCATGGTAACTGTTCCAAGTTAGTCCAATTCATATCTAATGGTGTGGAGAAGTTTATCTTTTGATTTAAAAAGAAAATGTGAGAACACGTCGTGCGGCAAGTTAGCACGACATGTTACATACAGTTTCTGAACTGGAACTACCTCGATCGAAGGTGACCCAACATGTTACTAGTGGAACACGATGTGTTGCCTGATGTTAGAAAATTTTGGGAAATTCTAGAATGAGTGACTAATGTGTGTCAATATGTCAACACACTGTGTTGCTTGGATTAAGTGACTCATGACTTTTGTGGATCTAAAATGACACTACATGTTTTTTGTCTACACAACGTGTGGGTTTCTTGTTGTACTGAGCGATCTTCCTACTATGGAAACACTGTATTGGCTGATCAACATGGCATGTTGCTCTCATAATTTATAGAAATTTTCTTCAAACTTTGAGATTTTTTGGAGATCTTGACAAAGGTCAAATTGTTATGAATTAACCCCTAGTTCGGTGTCCAATCATGGTACCTGCAAATTAAACTATGTAACAAATCCAAAACTAAAAATGTGATAAATTTAGCATGATTAAGAATCATTTTTGGGTGAAATTGATTTGGAAATGCAACAAAAATGGTTCATGAGATGATATAAAATATGCACATCAAGTTGTATCTTAAATACTTTGTCCATAATTATATACACCCTTATTATTTTTTTGGTGAATAAGTGCTCCCTTTGTATTACTATCAAAAGACTTTACAAAATCAGTGTCAACATGAAAAGTTGAGCAATGTGAAGAAAACAAAAAAGAGAGAACTGTCTATACACATATCCAACTCATGAGAAAATCATATAAAAAGCACGGAGACTAGGCCAACATGAAGCCGACCTACCAACTCAAAGCAATGATAGACCTCTTAGTCTTCTCCCAAAACGATCTTCATCGAAGTTCTAAAATTTCCATGAACTTGTTAATTTCTCTCTCTCCACAGATAGTACATGATAGCTTAAGAGTAAAGGTGGGAGAACCTATTAGCAAACTGGAATGTAACTTCATCTTGCACACACCATAACAACATATCCTGTGGTGACACCAATGTCAATTCATCAATCATTTTTTATAGAAAGTATTATATATCATTTTGTAGCTACCTAATGTATAGACGATTAATGACTCGTTCATGTAGATGTACACGTGGGGATATTTTAGTATGATAAAAATTGCTATATGTGTTGTATGTTCATTTGTTACATAGTGCTACCTACACTATGATACTATACACACTTCCATGTACAATGAACACCTATAGTTAATACACATAATGTGCATAAGAATTTACATCTCTCTTACCATTCACTACCTTCTAGATCTAATGATTCCTCATATATTTGTAAGTTCCATGCAAGCCATGTAATTCTACAAGGATATATGTATGTAGGCCATTGTCTTATGTCTTTGTCCACATTTCAAAAAATATTGTATATTTAAATTAAAGTTAAATTTCAAACTAACACGAAATAATTTTTTACTATCTAATATAAAATATAAATACATGATGTGCACATGTGCATCTACTAGTATAATCATAAATTATGAAAGACCACATGTTCTTGTTTCTTTTTTGGTCAAGCAAGTGTGGGACAATTTATAACCAACTAAGGTACATGAACATTCATGGACATGCTCTCCCACAATAGAAAGACAAAAAAAGAAAGAAACACAATTCCACCACGACAGACATACCAACTAATACCTAAAAAAATAGAGTAAAAAAGAGCCAACATGGCAACATCCCTCCTAAGAAACACAATCAGAGCAAACATAAAACCTAGATCCATCAAGCATTTATCCATAACTAAAAGACATATACTTATTCAAACATGTACCTACATGCCTTCACTCCTACTAACCATCAGGAACTAATAGGCACCAATGACCTTAATAGATGCAAGCCAATCCAAATCATTTAGGTTTCTTCTTCTTGTTAGATTTCAAATTCCCTCCCTAGTCTTCGTACATGTCCCAAGGCTGAAGAACATGTTCACTCTCCTCATCAGATACTCCCTCACCTTCCAACTCTTATAAGTCATCATCAATAAGGTAACTAGAAGAAGTACATCCTTTCCACATTTTTGCTTTGGAAAGATTATTGCTAGACAACCCTTGTTTCTGTTGAGGACATTATATCTCAATGGATCTTTCCTAGAAACAACACTCATCACTGGAAAAGTGGATTTCAACCCAGATTCCTAGCTACAAGACAAAGTAGAGTCATAGAGGGAAGCATCAGTTACCTTGCCAGCCAACTGAGAACTCATTAATACTGGATATGAAGACTACACTAGCTCCTTTTCAACACCTTTGCCATCCACATCTCCCCCTTCTTCTGTAGATATAAGAATAAGCACCTTTTGAACTTCAGACTCCAACTCAACAACCTTTAGCCAGGATGAAGAGGAATCTTCAATAGGGTTGTTATGCCTAAGTAGCTTATCCTCATCATTCCTACAAACACATGTTCTCAACTTTCCAAACCGTAGCTGCATATCACTTGGATCATTACCCATGTTCCTTTGAGGACATGAAGCTAGCTTGTGCCTAAATAGCTTGCAACCTGCACATCTATTAGGCTTAGTTACGTACGACTCCTTCAGGGATATAGGATCATCATCAATCTGGGTAGCAGTAACTTTAGGCAATGGTGAGGACGTTAGCAACTCTACACATGCTTTTGCCTCGCCAAGATAGCCTGCAAACACGACAAAATCTTCAAAGTCAAGGGGGCGGCCAACTGTGCTTGCCACTCTTGCAATACTATCGGTTGTGTAGGGATATCTAGGGTTCTCCAACCTGAGCCACACAGGAACAGAAGAAATCAAAATTGAGGAAAGAAGTGAAGCAAGGGACCACTTATGAACAATAAAGAGAAGACCACCCATCATCCACGGAGCCACACTGAGGATCCTTTCCTTCTCCTACATCGCCTACATCTTGATGATGAAACCCTCCCTCTATTTCGCAACTATCTCAAAACTACCACTTGGATTCCATTGCCTTCAAATCCAGCTAACAAGGAGATGACAAAAAGGCTTCCTGTCTGTAAATCAAATCGACAAGTGATCATCCCAGGACAAGAACTTCACTTTAGATCTAGTGATTTCGGCAAATTTGACTCCATTCTTCAGGACCGGTTCCACAAAAGGAATGACGACTATGTCTACTACACCCTGGTCTTGTCGTGAGAGTTTGATCCACTTACCACCCTGAGATGAGGATGCTTCTGGTTGTGAAGAGGAATCGCCTTCCTGGCTGTGGGGTTCTGAAGAGGAGTGTTTGGGATCAGATTCTTGCTTAGATCACACCTGATCAATAAAGGCTTCAGAGACAAGAATCGTTGTTTGCACCTCTCCCCCAGCCACTCCAAGACTAGGTAGAGACTCCACTTCCGACATGTGCAAATTTTCACCATTACCTTCATCTCTTCCACTGCCAAGAATCCTCCCTCTCCCTCACCCTTTTCCTCTTCCATACCCCATTCCTTTCCCACCCATACTCAAACGGAGAAGAGAAAACCTAGAGAGAAGGGAGAGCCTCTCTCTCCAAACCTGACCGCGAAGGGCCTCATGTGTTCTTATTTTTGTCCTTTATATAACATGGATATGGAAAAAAGTTCTAGTTTTTAACATTAATGAACTTATTTCAATCTTAGTTTCTTACCGATGACATTCTACCCGAGCGATTAGTTGTAGATGACAATAAACTGTCCTATTTACCTCACCCGTCTTATTATATATGATGTAGTTTCACTCACCATTGGATATAATCTCATTTTTGCTGTTGTGATAGTTGCTGCATTTTTTGGGATTCAATCTTCTAAATTGAAATTTCTATCACTTATGTAATTGATTTTCCCTATAGTAGCATTTGGAATGATGATATTTGGTCTGAAATCTAGCAATAAGTCACATAGAATGTACTTGAACATCATACAAGTTTGGGTGCTGAACGTCATTCTATTAGGGCATCACATCCCACTGTCATAATCATATAGATACGTCTGTGATCTCCACCGTGAAGGAGAAGAGCTTAACCCTCAATTACAAAAATCTGAAATATGCATTTGTGAAGGTTCATATCGACGAGTCAAAAGTTTTTGCAGTCAACTTTATATTAAAGCAGTTTAATCACAAGTTAATATATGCAAGAACTGCCAAAGCACCCGAGCAACTAATAAGGAGCATTCCAGAATGAAAATAGTATGATCAAGCCTTTGCGCAACCGCGATGACCAAGCCAGAGTAACGACGGTGAATCGAAGTTAAAAACACGGGAAACATAACACGGAAACATGGAGCCGTATCTATCTGTAAATGAGTTCCAAATGGTTCGCCGTGCATGCCTGATCAAGTACCCGAATTCGCCAAACCCCATCATCAAGAAGAGGACAGATAGAATCACCAGGTGAAATTTCCCTTCTGATTCAGATGAATTGGGGAGTCCGACGCTGCCCCAACAACCAGATATACCGATCGAAGGAAGGTTTGGGGGTTACTCCTCGGTGATATTCTCGGCGCCCTAGTTGCTAGTCGGAGTGCTAGACGAGGTCGATGACATCCCCGTCCTTGACTCCTTGCAACCAGAAGCTGAGTCTTTCGTCCATGATTTTATCTTCGAAGACCAACACGTAGTCGTCGGAGATGCCGAGTTGGTCGCTGACTCCCTTCAGCTTCGCCTTAAGCACCACGACGTCGTCGAGGGGTTTCACCGAGACGGTAGCCTGCAGATTGCTACTCCTGGGCCGCACAGTCACCGTGATCGGCCCCGACGGCGGCCTCTCAAGCCGGAATCCTCGGGCAAACTCAGGCGGCGCTGCGGCGGGGTCCTGGTCGCCGCCTCCGGTGCCGTTGTTGTCGAGGACATGCAGGCGGATGCACGACCCTGTCACGATGCCGTAGTAGTCGGTGTCGCGGTCGTCCTCCATGGCCTCGTCGCCGTCGTCGCCGACCAGCAGGCGCTGCTGGGCCACGGGAATGCCGTGGATGCGCTCGATGGAGCGCTTCATCTGCAAGACCGTGTCGTAGTAGTAGATCTCCATCGGGAGCCGGCGCCCGTCGGAGGTCATGAACACCACGTCCATGATCAGCAGCTAGCGGCGCGGCCGGGCAGGCGACGATTGCAAAGATTGGAGGTTGGTGCTAGGGCTGAGTGATAGAAGGGGGCGGAGGCAAGAAGACACTGGAAGAACAAGAAGCCATGGGTTGGAGTCTTGGAGAGGTTGGCTACTGCGAGCGCGCGAGGGGGTAATCGTCTAATCGATACGAAAGCAGAGCAGAGGCAGCCGCTGCCGGAGAATCAATCTTAAAAACCCGGAACGCGGTTTTCTCGGAACAGTGGAGAAAAAACCCGAGTGGCTAGGTAGGCCCGGAGCCGGAGGTGGTGGACTGATCGCTGACGCACGCGCGGCTTGTTCGGGGCTGGTCAAAGTGGTGGAGCAGCCGATGGGCCGGCTACTTCTGGTCGACAAGCTGTATAGGCAACCGCAGAGTATCAATCATCTCGGTCCTCAATCGAACTGGAAGACGAAGATTCCAGAAAAAGGCACCGGGAAAGGTTAGCGTTTTTCTATCAAAATCGAAAACTACGAGCCTGTCTTTCTGTCACCATACCAAATCGGTATTCCACATTAATAGAGTGTTTCTTTGAGGGAGTACAATACACCATTCCAATTAAGTAAAATGATTAGCTGGACAGAAGCCTGTATAAAAAAAATCTATCGAGGCATATAGGATGTTTGTTATTTGTTGGAACTACGGATGAACCAAAACTCTATCGATACATATGGAGCCCATGATCGTTGAATAAATGGAAATGGTCATAAAAACAAATTATGATAGCATGACTTTAACTGAGAATGGCATGCATATGGTGTACCGTGGAATTACAGTAAAATGATTTATTAAATAATAATAATTTACGCACTAAAGGCACTATGTGTTTTTCATTATGCTCGCTCCAATTGTGAGGGTACCGTTCCTAGAATGGAGAATTTTGAACACCTAAAGGCTCCTAAGCTACTTACCAGAAAGAGAGAGGGTTCTAAGCTCCACACTCCTAATGACATTATGTACTCTAAACACTCACCCTCCAAGTTTTCAGTGTTTGGTTTTAAGCTAATGAATCTTTTAACTCCTAAGGCTTCTAAGCTAATGAATCCACACTCATTCCCTAAGATGTTAGCTTGCTAGATATTACCCAAAGAAATATGGTTCCTAGGGAAGCCCACAATCAACCTAACCTATTGATATCCAAGAGGATGCAAGGAAGTCAAACTAATTGTGAATTAGCTTAATAACTCGCATGCTAAACCAAAAACAAAGCATAGAATTCCTTCGAAGGAAGCTAAATAATTGGATGCTCGAATGGGAGGGGTGTGAAATATCTACTACAAAGAAGCCATATCTACTATATTTGGAGTTTGGATATCCCAAGAGAAATGTATGATTTCAAGTTACATTCACGAGAAAGAGTCTTTTCATAAAATAAAAATGAGATAATCTAGTTTCCAAGGAATTACCTTGATTTGAAGGCACCTATTGAGGGTCATAGAAATCATGGAATCGATGTTTATACATGACATATGTCCTTAATACAAGTTCACATCACACCATGTGCCTCATAAATGATAGTGTGGTAGAATGGGAAGACAATATCAAAGCAAAACTGAATACAAGATTACATCCAATGTCGAACAAAGCACAATATATAATTGCCATTATTTTCTTAGTGCAAACTTTTTTGAAGTCCTTGTGTGTATCTTCCAATATGTATCCCAAAATATCAATGCACCTCATGTGTCAAGAATACTAGAATTATCTATATACTCATTAAATTGATCAAGACTACAACTTCTCAAGCCTAGTATCATAGGGGAAGCTAGGTTTATAAATTTTGGTGGCTCTTCTCAAAGGAATTTCCAAGAAATTTGGATGTCTACTTTATTTATTGATAACCACTACTATCCATATGAAAAAAGTAGGGTAGCATGCGGAAATGATACACTTTTCAAACATTTGCATGCAAACAATAGATTGTTACTTTTTTTAGTCGTCTAACTCTCTGGTTCTTTTTTTGTATTTTAAAAAAAGAAGGTTTTTTACAATGCGTGTGAAAAAGAAAGAGGAGAATATTGATGAGTGCAAACTCATCATCTTTTTATACATTTTTAATCTTGAATTAACAATAAATTATTAACTATTAAATAGTTTTAGCATTAATTATCGTAGTTTAGCCCTTCTTATTTTAATTGGAGTTTTGACTTGATTATTGTGTATTTTACAAAAAATAGAAAATAATTTGAAAGCACAAAAATTCTCAAAATTTCTCTTGGAAGATGACTTGTACAATTTCCTGCATGCCTGAAATTCATATATACCCAACACCAAAAGTGTCATAATTTTTCCATCTCAAGGCGGAGTTTATTGTGCAAATATGTGTTCGAAAGAAAATTCAATGATCTACTAGAAAATGTATTTTTGGACACACTTTAAACCTTGTTACCAATCAAAATTTGCTCGAAACTTTGGGAATTGAGAATTTGCAGGTAGAGAGTCAAATTTTGAATGGTCAAAAGAAGGGAATCAATAATATTTTCTATTGCCTATTGAGGAAGAAAATTATTCCATTGACCAAGACTCTACAATAGCCTTCATTTAATTCTTTTCTCACCCCCTCTTTTGGATTTCTACCACCTCCTACCCTTATAAAAGTAGGGAGACTCCCAAATAAAAGCATTCCATATTTTGTACTGCAACTTCTACTTTGAGCATTGTTACTTTAATTCCAAGAATTATAATTTTCTTCGGTTCTTCAATAAAACAAAGTTTTCTTCAAGATCAAACACTCTTCTTCTTCTATTCTTAATCTTTCTTGTATCAAGGAACTAAGAGTGAAGAAAAATTAACTATCACTAGCAAAAGGTTCCTTCCGAATTATGCTTTCTAGTATATGGCCCTCTCTCTTCCTTCCATTGCTTCCCCCTCTTTTGTTATGGCTAGTGAGTAGTTTTCTTACAAGGTGAGGAGAGTAGACCCTTATCCATGTGTAACTTAGATTGAAGATTTTATATAATTTCATTAGATTGATGGTTTTGGTTTGGAAAACTACCAATTTAAACGATTTGATCTCTCATTTTTATCGTACATTAATATTGGCGGATGTGACCACAGAACCTAAGATTTAGAATGACCAACCAATCTCATGGGGATTTAGATGAGACCTCAAAAAAATTCCTATTAAGATGATAGAACTAGGATCCGTAAATGCCAGGACTAATAGGTTCACCGGGAGTTCATATTTTATAATTCATTTATGAATATTTTACATACCTTCTTCTATCTTTCTTATTGTATGATTTCTTCGATCTCGTTTCACATCGAATATGGTGGAAAAACCCACAAGTCTTGATATCCTTCATTTTGATTCAATCTCATTTTCTAAATTGCTTCTTTCGGTCACTTCTTCTTACTTTCAATTTACAATTCTGCTCATAGATAATTTTTTTCTTGTACTAACCAGAATTCTCCCTTCTATTTATTCTTAGCATAATCTTTTTATTACATTTTCATTAGTGAAACTTTTCATTTTATTGCAATTTACTTTCCTGTTTTAGTGTAATCCAACCCCCATCAAATCACAAACTTTACCTTTTTATTCAAATATTAAAAAAATCTTCCCAAAAAATATTGTTTAAATTAATTTGGGATAAAATAAATTCAATCTCAAAGACGTTGTCCGTTGATTGACCCTTTCTATACTAGGAAGGTTAAACTCTAGGATTAAGACCCTAGTTTTTGGTGCATGAAAAGATACTTACCAAAATGGCGTTGTTGCCGAGGACAACATATTATTTTTTGACTCCCAAAAACATCTAAACAATAACTTTTTTTTCTTTTTTTTTCTACCTTCGCAGTACCATTCCGGAAGTACTACTCCTCTTTATATTGAGTTTCCATTCCAACAGTACATATTTTCTGCAACCACCTATTTTTGTTATTTTAACTATACATACAACGCTTTACGAATGATGATTCTATGTCGTCATCCTTTAACCCAGAAATAGATGGAACCTTTCATCGTCTCAATCGAACTAACCGTCTTAGGATGGATTAGGAAGAGGTGAATCATATAGTCAAGTAGGCCCTTTCTGCTCAAAGGGGAGACCATGATGGCCGAGCGTTCAGCTCAAGAAGCTGCTTTACACATAACATACAAGACCGAACAAGAGGCCTTAGAAGCCGCCCAATGAGAAATTAAAAGACAAAAATAATTACAAGATTTCTCAACCCCTAAAATTGGATATGGACAACACCCTGTCGTGCAACCCGATATCATAACCCCTCAATTTGAGATCCACACCCAATAGATCACCATGCTTCAAGCCAATCCCTTTATCGATAACATAGTAGAAAGTTGCCAAGACCATCTTCGACGTTTCTCCGATCTATGTTCCCTACATAATATCCCTGACATTTCTGAGGATGCTATTAGATTTAAGTTGTTCAAATACTCTCTTTCAGGACAAGCCATCACTTGATATAATGCCATGGAGGTTGAAGAATGTGTCACCACATGGGAGACACTTCAAACCAAATTTTTAGAAAAATGTTATCCTCCTTCCTTGACCTAAAAATCAGGGGACATATTCTTCTTTTTTCTATGATCCTAAGTGAAATACTAGGAGAAGCTTGGGAGAAGTTTAAAGACCTCCTCCATAAATGTCCATACCATGATATTTTTCCAAGCCCAATTGATTGAAATCTTCTATCGTGGTGTTGACAATGACACCAAAGTTTTTTTAGATTCCTCATCTAGAGGAAACTTCATGTTTTAAAGTTTAGATAATGCATGAGAAGTAAACGTGCTTCTAAAACTAAAACATGATGAGGCACTGGTGGGGTCCTCAAGCTAGCCATGGTTGAGGAGAATTCCCACATTACGGATATTGCTGAAACTCTTAAGTTTCTTTCCTTGAAACAAGATCCCCTAGAGTCTTCCTTTAGTGCCTATGAGAGGAGAGAGCAACCTCAACATGTCAAGGTAGCAGACTCCCTCTATAGAATCTGCCAAGGATATGATCATTCGATCCTACAATGCCAATATCTCTTCAATATCCCCTTACAATCAGTGGAAGACCTCAACTCCATTCATAACATACCAGATTCCAATATGGAAACCTAGCGGGTGCTGAAAACACCCCTAAACTGCCTCCCCAACAAAGACTCCCTCATCTATAAGCAACAATCATCCACCACCTGGCTTTCCCAACAATAACAACCAGTGGAACCTTGGAAATCAAGGGAATTATAGGGGTAATTTCCAAAACAGTTGGCCTTACCAAGGACAACAATATAAAAATCTAAACCAACTACCGCTATAAATACAACAATATACTCCCACTCCTCCTGATAGTGAGAAGATAGATTCCTTGGAATAGGTTGTCCTCTCACAACAGGCCCACCAAAAGGCAACTGATACTCAGTTAGCCCGTCTTACTGCTCAACTAAAATCCTTCACTGGTACTTTTGTTGGCCAACTGGAAGCATGTGGAACAACTCAAGGATGTAACCACCCGATCCGGCCTTACAACTCCTAAAAGAGCAATCCCCCCGCATAGACCTTGACCAAGGGGACGATGATGAGGTTATTATCCCACAGTATCTGGCATCACCCACTCCACAAGAAAAGGTGTCTGTTTATAAGTCGTGCATACCTTTTACTGGATGACTAAAGAAGACCCAGTTGGACTATAGGTTCAATAAGTTCAAAGAGAATATGAGGAATTTATGCGTCAACATCCCACTTTTGGACGCTATGACATTAATGCCCAAGTGGATTGAATTTTTGAAGGCTCTGCTGCACCACAAGTATATTACCAAAGAAACTAAAATGGTGAAGCTAGATAGAACCACGTCAGATATCATCCAAAGAAAAATGCCTTATAAATTAAAATATCATGGATCCTTTGGGATCAGGTGTGCTCTTGGTGATTCTATTTGTCAATTCGGATTAGATGATCTTGGAGTAAACATCTCCATCATTCCCTTAAGCATGTGTAAGAGACTTGTTCTCAGCGATCCATGACCCACTCACATGAGTTTCAACTTGTAGATTCTTCCTTTACCAAGCCCTAGGGCATTATTGGTTATATGCCTGCTAAGGTTGGGAAATTCTATATCTCATGCGATTTTGTGATGTTGGACATAAAGGAGGACCTTCACTACCCAATTATCTTTGGAAGACCCTTCCTCACCATTTCTAGAGCCCTCATTGACGTCGAGGCAAGACTTATCACCCTACGAGTGGGAACTGAATTTATCAACTTTTAAGCCTTTGGAGGTAGCACAAAGTATACTAGAGAGAAAGAAGCCTACTCCCTAGACTACATAGACCAATTCAATCAGATGCATCAATGCTTCCTCGACCATGTGATTCCACCTATGACAGAATCCCTAACTTCTCTGAAGGATAGCCAAGATGCAAAATAGATGGAAGTCACACCGGCTAGGCCCATGATAAAGGAGATCCCTTTTCCCACTACTCTTCTTGTAACACCCATCATCACCGCCCAAGAGCCCCCAGTCCCATAATATACACTCTTACCTCTTGCCACTCCCCCACCACTCCCATCGTTCACCCCGTACCCCCTTGAAGCACCTATCTATGATTCCCACCAACCTCCTCATGAGCCAACACTACAACTAACAACTCAAGCGATGTTGCCAAATGTCATTGATGGATACTCCACTTATCACCCTTCAACTCACTTTCAATTGACATTAGTAGCCAATATAGGAGAATGAATGAACATCCACACTTAATCCCAACTTCAGATCCCACTAACAATCATCTTTATACAATTGTGATTCCCTATAACTATTCCCTGCCACATACCGAACCATGGGAATCTAATAGGCTTGATCCCTATTTTTGTCCTTAGCATATAGATTTACGCCAAGCCTTCCAGGATATGTTTCAAAACACTCAAGAAAAGATGATGGAGTGGTTCTGAGACAATCGGTCAAGCCAATACTACAATCCTACCTCCTCCTCCATTCCTCCACAACCTTATTTTCCACCACCGCCATGATCTTCTTCCGTCCATCTCGGGTTTGTTTTTCTCAGGATGAGCAAAATTTTAAGTCCAAGTTGGAGGTGGGTGGTGCCTAACAATTACACCCCCTTATATTTTCGTTTTGCATTTTCATTTGTATTTTATATATGCATGTAATTTCTTTTGAATTTTCTTTGCTTCTTTTTCTTTATGGCCTTTTATCCAGTGGTCCAAGCTTTTATTTTCCTAATTTTGCAAAATGGTCTTTATCTAGTTGGCCACAGTGAAAAGATATTGTATCATTGTACTCCTTTGAATTTAGTAAATCCTATTTGTAAAAAATTTACAAGTTGCCATGACTAAAACACCATGTCGCTTAGGACCCCAAAAATATCATCACTCCTTAGAAAAGTGACATACCATATGGAATCAGTAAGAAACAAACATAAATGTTCTCTATTTTTAACTTTTGGATAACTAGTCATAAGTCTTGTATAATGTGATTGACAGGAAAAATCTATCTAATGCAGTGACATTCTCTGAAAAAAAGAAAAAGAAGTGGAGTTCATAAGTACAAAAACATTTCTCCCTCCTCTCTCAAAGAAAAATAAAGAATCACCTCCGGATAAAAATCTAAGCCTGGGGTGGCATACTCCCACCTCAATTTTCCATGCTCAAAAGGGGTGTACCATTAAAAGATGCCAAAGAACACATAAAAAATTATGGTCAATGTAACCACAAGTCCATGAATAAGTACATCCTAAATCGAATAGAGGAGAGATCATCTTCTTCCGCACCTCCTTCATCCTGTTCCTGTGCAAAAACTCACAAAAAGAAGAAAAATGGGAGTGTCAAAGCAGAAGTAAGAAGAGGCTTATTTTCTACAAAGTCTTGATTTAGAAACAAGAAGGAGATATAGAATTTTGTGTTACACAATTTTAGAAGATTGAGTTTCTTGGTTAAATTTGGAGGTAAGGAACAAAGTGAGGCTATGAATGTGAGGACATATATGTTACTAGTATAAATAGGATTTATTTGTGATTTTATTTTCTTGAAGACAAGCAAAGATATAAGTCTAGGGTATTTTGATAAGTGCAAATTCATCACCCTTTTTTGTACCTTTTAATCCAAAATTAACTATAAATTGTTAGTTATTAAATAGTTTTAGCATAAATTATTTTAGTTTAACGCTTCTTGGTTATATTGGATTTTTTCTTGATTATTGTGCATTTTGTAGAAAATTAGACAAAAATTTCAAAGCACAAAATTCTCAAAATTTTTCTTGGAAGATAACTTGCACAATTTCCCGCATGCCTAAAATTCATGTATATCCAACACCAAAATGGTCATAAATTTTTCATTTCAAAACAAAATTTAATGTACAAATATGCGTTGGAAAGGGAATTCATTAATCTACATGAAAAATATATTTTCGGAAGCACTCTAAAGTATTTTACCAGCCAAATTCTCTCGAAACATTGGAAAATGAGAAGTTAGATTTTAAATGGTCAAAAGAAGGCAACCAATAATTTTTTCTACTGGCTATTGAGGAAGGAAACTATTCCCTTGAACAAGATTGTGCAAAATCTACCATTTAATTGTTTTATCACTCCTATTTAGTGTTTTCATCCCTCCTTCCATTACAAAAAGAGGGGGGACTCCACAAAGAAAAACATTCTATATTTTATACTCCAACTTCTATTTTGAGTATTGTTACTTCAATTCCAAGCATTGTAATTTTATTCAATTCCGCAATAAAGAAAAGTTTTTTCATCAAGATCGAGCACTCTTCTTCTTCTATTCTTAATATTTCTTGGAGAAATAAACTAAGAGTGAAGATCATTTAACTGTCACTAGTAAAAGGTCCCTCTCAGATTCTGCATTCTAGTCTATGACCCTCTATCTTCCTTCCATTCCTTCCTCTTCTTTTGTTATGGATAGTGATTAGTTTTCTTATCGAGGCAAGAGGTGTATCCCCTTAGCCATGTGTAACTTAGATCGAAGATTTTATACAATTTCATTAGATATATGGTTTTTGATTTGGAAAATCACCGGTTTAAATAATGCGATCTCTCGTTTTAAACTGTATGTCAATCTTGACAGATGTGACTGTAGAATCCAAGATTAAGAACGACCAACCAATCACATGGGGATTTGGATGAGACCTCAAAAAAACCAATATTAGGATGATAGAACTAGGATTCGTTAACGCCAAGACCAATGAGTTCGCGAGGAGTTTATATTTTATGATTCATTTACGAATGTTTTACATGCCTTCTTCTATCTTTCTTATCATATGATTTCTTCGATCTTGTTTCACGTTGACAATGGTGGAAAAACCCATAGGCCTCGATATCCTTCATTCTGATTCAATCTCAATTTCTAAATCACTTATTTTCCATCACTTCTTCTTACTTGCAATTCACAATTCTCCTCATAGATAATCTTTTTCTTGTACTAACCACAATTCTACCTTTTCTTTGTTCTTAGCACAATCGTTTTATTACATTGTCATTAGTGTAACTTTTCATTTTATTGAAATCTATTTTCATGTTTTAGTGTAATCAAACCCCCACCAAATCACATACTTTAATTTTTTGTTCAAATATTCAAAAAAATTCCAAAAAAAATTGTTCAAATTAATTTGGGACAAAAGAAATTCAATCTTAAAAATGTTCTCTATGGATCGTTTCTATACTAGGAAGGTTAAACTCTAGGATTAAGACCCTAGTTTTTGGTGCGTGGAATGACACATACCAAATATACATGTATTACATGTTGTATTTGTATAGGTAGCACAACCCTAATAGAAGAAATAATCTTCACATGCTAGCCAAAGAAATAAGGACAAACATAACCATGAAAAATTAGAGTTGGCTTGGATAAGGCATAAGAAACCATCTTATGCATGAACACAAGCTAGAGAGGAATCCAGTGGACATCCTTAAGAATCAACAAAGGCCCTTGAGCTCCACTGAGAGAAAATAAAAACAGGGAAAGAAAGTTGAAATTTCTAGTACATGCATCAGAAACTAGGAAACTCGCACTGTATCTATAAAAAGAAGCATATCCATGATAATTAAAAAGAACCTATCTTCACAAAATCTGCATGTGATAATAAGATGAGAAGAAAGAAGCCATATAATTAGGTAAGGAAGAGAGCAAGAAGCATTTCCAATTGACCACAGCCAGAAAAAACCCACTAAGCAGGTGAGGAATCCAAATAACCACAGATAGAAGGTCAGAAATGCTCCCAAAAAAACTTCAAACAGAGGGTGAGGAAGCCTATAGAGGGTTATCAATAGAAGATAGATGCATAACTCATAATAGAACTCTAGACTTTGTAGAAGGATTTTGATAAATTGTTGTGCACGTGATAGTTTCTTTCAGACATAGGTGATACACAGAGATATCATCAAATGATTTTATCTTACAGTCATTGTTGAGAATAAGGGAGTTCCAATTCTTGGGAACAGAGAAGGAGGGGAACATAATACACATTTTACTCTAGATTTCAAGAGAGTAGGAGCATTCAAACAGAATGTGTTCAATACTCTCATAACCCGACTTGCAGAGAAAACAAGTAGAGGCTAGATGTATGCCTCTTCTCCTAACATAGTCAGACGTGGGAAGATTATTGTGACAAGCTTTACATAGATTAATGGTACAATATTGAGGGGCCTTGCATGAATTTGAAAATCTATGAAGGATCCATTTTGAACCTGATGTGATTCTAGACAAACTTCAAGTTAGTACTTTCTTTCCAAAAAAGGAAGAACTGGTCATGGTCAATGAAATTCAAACATAGATAATTCATGACAGAGATCAAGCACTTAGAGTTTCTAGAACTAGAGAAAATCTAGGCTCCATTAGAGATCACAGAACATAGTTTAGAATATCTGGGAAACCAAAGTTTAATAAAGGGGGGAAAATCAAAGAAACTAGAAAGAATTATACCATAGGCCCAAGGATCCAACCACAATAAAATATTCGTTCCATCTCTGACTTTATATTCAATACTACCAGAGAAAGGACCCCTAATACTAGGCAACCTGTTGAAAAACTAAGAGGAATTAGAGGAGTTAGAGATGGACCAAAAGGAATATTTCCTTAAGTACTTCTCATTGATCCATTTTACACACAATGAATCCTTTTTCCTGGCTATATCCTAGGTATTTAAAATCAAATAAGAATAAGAAATATCCCTGCTTTTTCTTGATGGCTAAAACCCTTCCTGTTTGGGTAAGGTAACTGTATGCCATTTGATAAGATGAATATTTATTTTGTTTTTAGAAGAGGACCAAAGAAAATCCCAACATATTTTATCAATTTCATCCAACACAAAACAAGGAACGGGAAAAGAGAACAACCGATAAAGATGCATGTTTACGAGCATAGATTTAATCAGATCCAACCTAGCTTCCATAGATAATAACCTGGACGTCTACCTTTCAAGCTTCTTTTTGATATTGTCAGTAAGCTTAGAGAAATAGAGCCTGGGAAACTTCCTACAAAGCGAGTAACACTCAAATATTTTGAAGGGAGATTACCCTCATCAATAGAGAGAATATTAGAGAGGTTTTACTTGTCAACATCTTTACCGAGAAGAAAGAACTTTTAGAGTTATTAATAAGAAGACCAGACATAGAGACAAAATTAGTAAGAACCTTATTGATGTTAGAAGAACTGTGAGAATCTTCCTTAGAGAAGATCATAAGATCATCGACAAAAATTAGATGGGAAACATAGAGGTCTTTAGAAGCTTGAATAGGAGAGATTTCCTTTCTTGAGATACTATCCTTCATAAGAATATAAAACCCTTGCATAGATAGGACAAAGAGGTAGGGTGCAATTGGGTCACCCTACCTAATGATGTTTGAAGGACTAAAAGAACTTGAGGATTTTTCATTGATCAAGATTTGGTAAGAGAAAGACAAGAAAATACTTTCAATCCAACTAATCCAAGTAATTGGGAATCCCATTTTGAACATAACATAGAAAATATTTCCAATTAACTAAGTCATATGCCTTTTAGACATCAACCTGAATACACATCTTTCCTGATTTTTTTGAAAGTCACTAATGATTTCATTAGAAAGGAGAATAGAATCTTGTATAGACCTACCATTAATAAAAGCACATTGGTTAGAGTTCACAATAGAAGGTAGGACATGCTGGAGTTGATTAGCTAAAATCTTTGAAATGATTTTAAATATATCATTACAAAGGTCTATAGATTGCCAATTTCTGATATCAAAAGAATCACTAGCCTTGGGAATGATAGAAATGAACATTATATTATCTTCTTGGAGCATCTGTCCATTTAAGAAGAAATCCTTTATAACAAGGCTAATATCAGGATCTATGATAGACCAAAACTTCTTAAGAGAATGACCATTAAAGCCATCAGGGCCGGGGGCTTTTTCCTCTTTCAAGGAGGACACAATATCATCAATCTCTTTCTAGGAAACTTGAGCTATAAGTAAACTTTTTTGGTCATCATTAAGCACATGTCCATTCCAAGGACCCTTCCAAGCACAACCAACATCATTTTTGTTGAACAAGGAAGAATAGAAGTTAGTTATATGAGAGCTAATCACCTCTAAATTAAAGGGAAAAAATCATCAATACAGAGTTTGGTAATCTGATTTCTAATCCTCCTAGTTTTCATAGAGGTGTAAAAGAACTTGGTATTCAAGTCTCCTTTAAGCCACTGGACTCTTGATTTTTACTTTTAAAAGACTCCTCATTGAGGGAAGACTGAGCCACAAATTTCTTCTTATCAAGTGAAATTTCTCTAAGGGCATCATTATCAGGATTCAAGTCAGCAAAAATTGAGCATGTAATGCTTCTGCATTTGCAACCTTTACAACATCACAGAGATTCCTGATAACATTCTGATTCCATCTTTTCAGCTTAATCTTTAAATTATAGAGCTTCCTATAGACCCTATACATAGAATAACTAGGGACTTAATATCCCATGCTTCTTTTACTATATCAAGGAAGTTTGCCTGACTTATCCACAGATTGACAAATATGAAAGGAGACCTGATTTTGCAAGATTTTCCAATATGAAGAGATATAATCTTGTGGTCACTAACAATGTTATATAATATATGCCCATTAATGTCAGTATTAACAACAAGGAAGTTGGCATTATAAAGCACTTTATTAATATTCATAGCAATGAAATGAAGACCATGTTGTTGGTTGTCCCATGTAAAAAAGGACCCTACAAATCCATTTCAAAGAGGCTGCAATCAAGTAGGCAATCATTGAAATTGTCCATAGATTTATTTGTAGGAGGTTGTCTACCTATTTTCTCTATTTCCTTCCTAAAAACATTAAAGTCACCAAGAATGATCCATTGATCACCAATATTGTTGTTAAGTACTTCCATAGCATTCCATAGTTTGACCAGGTCATTATCAGCGTTGTGCCCATAGACATAAGTTAAATTCAGAAAACGATCGACAAAAGTAACCATAGTGTGAATGAACTAATATCCTTCTTTAGTCTTGACAATATTGAAAGAATCCTCTTTCCAAAGAATAAATATTCTACCTAAAGCATGGGAATCGTGGTTGGAAATCCAATTGTATTGGCTAAAGAACTTATTCATAAAGTTGGGAGTATTTTTTTCTTCTGAGATTTGTTTCATTGAGAATAAAGATATCACTCCACAACCTTCTCATCTCCACTTGGCCCCTAGTAACCTTGTAATTGACTCCTCTAACAATCTAGGAGGAGATGTGGAGAGGGGGGGGTTCATTTAATAATCTTGGATGTTGAGATGTCAGCCTCATCATTATTTCATTGATCACTTCCTAGACCATTTATGTGACTAGGAGAGAAATCAAGGCATTGAAAAATACTCACCCTGATCTTCTTGTTATTATCTGGGGGATATTTTGGGACTTTCTGATAATTAGATGATGAGAAAGCAACTTTAGAAGCACTTGGTATAAATACATAAAAAGGAGTTGAAGGAATTGAGATCTTACTAGAAGAAGAGATCAAATCGACATTATGTTGAGGGCCCAGGGGATTCAAGTACTAAACAGAGATATTGTCTTTAGAAGAGACCACAGGAAGCATTGAGTGTTCAAGAGAAACATCACTCACCATTGGAATATCAAGATCTTCAAGATCTTTTGGAAATTTGCATTCATGTTCTTTCCAACTGTAGAACAAACACTTTGAGCATATATGAGGAATCCATTGATAAAAGAGATCAATAGTATAAGAGGAGTTGTCATTAGCTTGAAAAGTAATTCAGGCCATAAAACTCAAAGATGAAGGCACTAAGATGCAAAGTCTCGCATACTCCATACTGGAACAAGAAAATTTGTAGCTTCATCAGTACAAAAGGGAGTACCCTAAAAAGAAGCAATCCGTTCAAACATATGCCTATACCAGAGTTCAATCAGAAGGTTGAATATACGAATCAAGATAGGAGCATTCTTCAAGGCTATTCTGGCTAGAATTTGACCATGTATCCATTTGGAGAGAATTAGGGGGTGTTTCTTGACATACTACAAACCCACATTAATAACACTTTTGAGATCTGTTGCTTTTGAGAATTGAATGATGAGGATGTCGTCACCTTTGCCAATAACATCTAGTGAGCCTTCCATGTTCCATAGCCAGTAGAATAAGTCTTTAAGGGTCGACAAATGTTGTTTGAAGAATCCACATTAATAGCAATAGATTGTTATCTTAATCTAATATTACACACTAGACCAATCCCACTCAAAAGGACATGGATATTGTAACGACCCCGCCTCCCGGTAACCCCCAGTTAAGGGAGACCAAGAGGTTAGAGGTGTTATCCCAAAATAAGATCAGTGGTTTTGCAAATAATCAATAATAATTAATAAATTCTACTACAACTAAACTTTTAATGGAATAAAATTTTTCTTTTCATACATTGCAAAATATGGGAGGTGGAATTCTTTACCCAAGAAAGAACATATCTATCTATAATCCTCCAAATCTTTGTTAATCTTTATTTCATCAATGTCATTTTATAGGATTATCTGTTTTCTTGATAACTTAAAATGCTGACAAACAAAATGGCGGTCAGTATAATGAATTATACTGGTATGTGGGGGAAACAATAATCTTGCATTTAAATGTAACAACATATTGCAAGCAAGTATGATTTAACAAGCAAACTTTACATTTTAAACATGACTACTCAATCCTTACATACCCTAGCCTCTGTGCTGTCCATGTAGTGGACATAGATACTACCTCTCATATGGTGGATCTCAACTAACCCCCATGAACCTACCTTACAAGTAGATCAATACATAGGGTTGTGGAGTCGCATGACCCTACTCAAAGGTAGTCCAATCACTGACTCGTGATAACCAGATGGTCCTACCTTGTGGGTAGACCATGTACTAGGTCATCTATCTCATCAACATCAGAGCTACAGAGGAGGACCATGATCTGAGCTAGTTATGCACATATAATTATGGTGATAGTCATAGTCACTTTATTATTGCATGAAATAAAAGGCAATCAATCAGTTATTCCAAGCAATCGATAAAAACTTAAGGAACCATCGAGAAACTAAAATGATTTATCTATAAGCGTAACCACATACATGTTCTTGAGCAATAGAATCCAAATTCAACAAAATATCCAAGCAAGCAACTTAATGCAAACAACCCTTAATTCCTGAAACATATAGATTACATAATGTTAAAAACACCTTCCTAATGACATGATGATACTTTCTAAGGCTCTCAAGACCCTTAGGGTTCATTAGGGTTTCCTAGGTTTCTTTATCCAATTTTTATCTCCTTTTTAGGCTAACAACCCTAAAACATATTTCTTATTTCTCAAAACCCTAATTATTCCAATTATCCTCATTAAGGGTTCTTTAATCTTAGAACAAGGTTGAGATCACCAAATATCTATTATAAAATTACATTTTCAGATTTAAACTATTAAAACCCATATTTTTCCAAATTAGGGTTTCTAAACATAATCATGTGCATAAAACCCTAAAACAAGCATAAAATTACCTTTTTTAAAATTTAACTCTCCCTTTTATTCTCAACAGGTTAATATTACTCAGAATAACCCAAAAGAGCCATTAAATCTGAGTTCTATATCAAATTAGGGTTTTACCATGATTTAATACATTAAAAGTGGTAACTTTGTCTACTTGCAAGCAATATCATGCTCGAATTCCATTTTTATCATACTCTACGTATTTTTCTGATCAAAAATCACTATTTACTTTTATTTTTCAGCTAAAGGATATATTTTTAGTGAATTAAACAAGATTCCATAATTTTCTTGTATTTTCGACTAGAGAGGCAACTAACCTGAGATTTTTTGGAAAATCACTAGCCTTTGGATCGCCAGTCATTGTTGACTGCGCATGATCGTGCAGTCTCTAGCTCTTGCACCCACTCACAGTCTTCAAACTAGCAGAGCTCTTCAGGGTCGTTGATCTATCTCGTGGTCCACTGTGGACTCCGATTAGACGGCAGCTACTCTTTGTCCTCACCCAACCCCACAAAGAGTCTCGCGGCGGTGCCACGGCTGAGAGCTCATCATAGAAACATCAATTCGTCAATCCAGGGCACGAGAGCGGTAGGGAAATAGCTGGTTGAGTTCGTGTAACCGTGAGGAGTCGAGGGGGGGGGTCATATATATAGGATTTGGGGGTCAATTTTAGGGTTTCCCAACCCCTGTCGTCACCTGCCATTTTAGGCAATTAGGCATTTCCTCTAGAAGCATCTAAAGTGCGAAGAAGCTAGGTATAGGTTGCACAGAATCCTCTCCCAAACTCAACCATACACTTTCCTTGTCTGCACATGGACTCAATCGTGAGAAAAATCGGGTGGAAAGAACCTCTATTTGTGGCCTATCTCCTTGTTTGTTTAGAACTAGATGATGAGCGGCCTTCATTGGATCAAGATCCAATGGTCCGCATCACTCACGCCCAAACAAAGGAGAGTTGGTTTTTATTTTAGGAAAATCCTTTCATTTTAGGATAATTTGGAAAAATCATAACTCTCAAACCATGGCTCTGTTTAATCCCAAATTTTGAGGGAAACTTAATAATAACTTAATCTATCATACTGCCAAGTTTGGGGCCATAACTCAAAAGAAAACGAACCTTTTCTTTATGTTCAAGCTATTTCTTATATATATATTACTCATAGTTTTCTCTTTCACATTTTATTATTTTCCTTTATTTAAATTCCTTGCATCTCAAGAATCCATGAGGGGTTCGAATAACCATCCATTATGATTGAACCCACACTTATATATTTATTTCTTATATTTTCACATTTATCCCAAATTTCATTATTATTTATGAAATTCTTGTTCCCTTTTTAACTTGTCTTCCTCTTTTATTATCTTGGACCCATTATTACCAAAGGGTCCATGAAAAACCATGCACAAGGAAGAGTTGTAAAACAAATCCATATATTCATCATAAATCATGCAAATTTACAACCAAGTACAGTTCTTTTGAAACAATTGCAATTACAGTCATATAAGCAAAATCGAGGTTGTAACATCCTCCCCTCCTTATAAGAACTTTGTCCCCAAAATTCATCCAATCAAACAAACAAATCAGGGTATGCCTTTTCTATGTCTGTCTTCAGCTCCCATGTGGCTTCATCCTCCCCATGGTGCTTCCAAAGAACCTTTACCATCTCTATTTCTTTATTTCTGAGTTCTTTCACCTTGGTATCCAGTACTCTCACAGGTGACTCAGGATATGTCAGTCTCCCTTGGAGCTCAATAGGTTCAATGATCAACACATGGCTTGTGTCCTTCACATAGCTCTTCAAATTAGACACGTGGAAAACATCATGCATCATACTATACTGAGGGGGTAAGGCCAAATGATAAGTACCTTCACCAATCCCTTCTAAAACCTCAAACGGACCCACGTAGTGGGGACTCAGCTTTCCTCTATTCTTAGCTATAAATCAGAGGGGTCGGATTTTCAGAAACACATACTCTCCCACGGTGAACTGCAAGTCAGTCTGATTCACATCTGCATACAACTTTTGTCGATCCTAGGCTCTCTTCATCCTTTGCTTGATCAAAGCGTCTTTATCTACATACACCTGGAGCTCATCTGACCTCAATAAGGTCCTCTCACCAACAACATCCCAGTGAAGTGGCGACCGACACAACCTCCCATAGATAGCTTCATATGGTGGCATCCCAATACTGGCTTGGTAGCTGTTATTGTAAGCAAACTCAGAGAGGGGCAGGTACTACTCCCATTAACCACCCCAATCAAGCACACAAGCTCTCAACAAATCCTCTAAAGTCTAGATTGTCCTCTCTGATTGTTCATCAGTCTGGGGGTGATATGCTGTACTAAACTTCAGTCTAGTGCTAAGTCCCTCTTGTACTTGCTTCCACAGCTTGGAAGTAAACTTCGGACCGCGATCAGAAATGATCGAACTCAGAACACCATGTAGTCGTACAATTTCTCGGATGTACAGTTCAGATAAGTCTGTCACCTTGGCAGTGGTCTTTAGTGTGAGGAAATGTGCCGACTTGGTAAGGTGATCTACCACAACCCATATTGCATCATGACCTCTCTTGGTCTTGGGGAGACCCACCACAAAGTCCATGGTGATCTGTTCCCATTTCTACTCAGGAATTTCAATCAACTGTAGCAATCCACTGGGTTACTGGTGTTCAACCTTCACCATCTGGCAAGTGAGACAACTGGCCACATATGCCGCTATATCTCTTTTCATTCTGGGCCACCAAAAGTAGCGCTGTAGATCCTTAAACATTTTGGTAGTGCCAGGGTGTACTATGTACTTTGAACCATGAGCTTATTGTAAGATACACTCCTTCAAAAGAGAGCTTTCAGGAACCCAAATATGACTCTTGTATCAGACCCCACCATCCACTCCTACAGAGAGATGGGTATGGGGTTTCTCCAGTAGTCCTTTCATCTTGTCAAGCTCTGGACTGGCTATCTGGGCAACTACCAACTCAGTCAAAAGGTCTGGTTTAATCTGTATATTATCCAAATGGACTCGGTCTTCTAATGGTTGTGGAGTCCATTCCACAAGATCTTCTAACTTCCTCCACTGTCTAGACAAGACAACTGCACACCTGAGCTGTTTTTGGCTAAGAGCATCTGCTACAACATTTGCCTTTCCAGGGTGATTGGCAATGGTGAAATCATATTCCTTCATGTATTCCATCCATCACCTCTGTCTCAGATTTAGATCCTTCTGATTTAGGAGGTACTTCAAGCTCTTATGGTCGGTGAAGATCTCAAAGGTGGCTCCATACAGATAGTATCACCAAATCTTTAGGGCATGTATAATTGTAGCCAACTCTAAATCATGTATCAGATAATTCACTTCATTGGGTTTGAGTTGTCTAGAGGCATAGGCAACAACATGTCTATCTTGCTCTAGCATACATCTAAGTCCCATCTTTGATGCATCAATGAAGATCATAAAACCTTCGTTACCAGATGATAGAGTCAACAATGGGGTTGTAGTCAACTTCTCCTTCAGCTCTTGGAAACGTGCTTCACATAGGTCTGACCACACAAACTTATCATCTTTTCAGGTGAGCTTGGTAAGAGGCAAAGCAGTCTTTGAGAAATCTTTTATGAAGCATCTATAGTATCTAGCCAATCCTAGAAAGCTACAGATCTCTGAGGGATTCTATGGTGCTGGCCAGTCTTGAACAATTGACACCTTGGCTGGATCTACTGAGATGGTTCCTCCAGATATGATGTGTCCAAGAAACATGACACAGTCTATCCAAAACTTTCACTTTGAGAATTTCCCATAGAATTTCTGCTTCCTCAAGATATCAAGGACTCTACTCAGGTGGTCTCGGTGTTGTTCTAGGTCATTGGAAAAAACCAAGATGTCGTCTATGAACACTATGACAAATGAGTCAAGGAAGGGTTGGAACACACTGTTCATGAGGTTCATGAACACACTCGGGGCATTGGACAACCCAAAAGGCATAACCACAAACTCATAGTGGCCATAACAGGTTCTAAAGGTGGTTTTTGGGATGTCCTATGTAACATCCCACTATTTTTATGCACAATTTTAAACTATTTTATTCTTTACATAATTGTTGAGGACCTTTATGCAATTTTCCCATATTAGCTTTACAATTTCGTTTCATGTGAAGAAAATTATGTTCACTTACTTTATTATCCATGGTTTAATTTTAGAAAGTATTTCCTTGCATATTTATGCACTCTTGTTTAGAAAATAGAAATGAATGTTTTAATATCATCTTTCCTCTCTCTTATTATCATTAGTGGTTTTTATGCATAGAAGCTTGATTAATATTCCTCAAGATGTTTATTGTTGATATTTGGACTGATTACACGAATTATCTCCATTTAGTGTTTAAAGAATAGCTCTATATGCTTTAATATATTCACTTAAGTGTATTGAATGCATTTTGCCTAATTAGGAGTAATGGTGGGCTAAAAGACAAAATTAACTGAACAATTGTGTTTTAATGCACCTCATTAACCTATGGGTGAATTTTGAACTCATTTGGACTTCAAATGGCCCTCCAAATGTTAATTATACATTTTATATTGTTTATTGAGTACCAATCAATGTGTTAATTGTCACAATTATTCGATTTACACTGTTACGCAGGCTGATCCGTCCATTTTATTTGCACGCATGTATGTGACCGTTGGATCAGGATCCAACGGCACTGGGGTTGTCATCTACCCCCGGTCAATCCACAAAACAACATCAGTTACATAGACTGACATTCCCCAATCCGTTTCTTGATCATCCCTTGACCGTTTCAAGAGATTTATCCTATTTTGAATTTGTGAGACTCCCCCAATTCAAATGAGCCATCACTTTCTTTCCATCTCTCTCAGTTGATGAAATGCCCAATATAGGGCTTGGACCCCCCTCACTGCACATGCACCCAACCGCCACCACAGAGCACCCACCTCTGCCTTTTTGCACCTAAAATCATCACCGACCCCTGAGCTACACTCCTCCACTGCCAATTTGGCCCCGAGAGCCCTGACTCTCCCTGACCTACTCAGTTTCAATTTCCGGTGACCTTGAGTTCGCCCGACCTTCTCTAATCATCTCGGCTCAATTTCTCTTACGGTGAGCATCCTCAGAGCCTCCTCTTTGTTTTGGCTTTTCTGGTTTGCCCTATGGTTGTCCCAAACAATGTACCATACAGACCGCCGCAAGGTCCTCGCCAGTGCCTTGACACCATGGCACCTCAGGGCCTCGATGGCCAAGGTAACACCTCCCAGGACCTCGCATGACTCCGACCGATCTTTCTCGGTCCTTGGTTGGTACTTTTCCACCCTGTTCTTCCACGATTAGCTTTTCACCGCTTTCCCCTATTTCTCGCCAGTTTCTGGTGTCCATCGCTGCGCCAAGATGCACCCGCCTTCTGTGTGCCTCTTTTTTTTGACGGACTCCCGTAAGGTCTCTATATTGACTTTGTGATTCCATTTCGTTGCCTTTTGTGCAGTTTCGTCAGTCATGTGTGGGTGGTGCTGTTCCAACCGTGCCACCCCAGCACCTCTGAGCATGGAAGGAACTTCCTCTTTGGCTCGTTGAGCTTGCTAGGAAACTATGAAGGCAAGGGACCACTAGTCAGTCTTCAAAGGACCACATGGTTCCAAGTGCAGTGAAGGTCGTGGAGCTCTAGGTAGGTGCTCGACCTTGGTTTGCGCCATGGCTCCCGAGGGAAGAAACTAGGGTGTGCAATGACCCCTGAGCCCCATGTTTTTTTTGTGTGATGCGTTCAAACCACTAGGGCAGTTAAGGAATTTCATGCCCTATTTTCTTTGATCACTGAGGAAAGCCTCGTTGCTGATTTGGCCATGCCTGATTGGGCCAAATAAGAAGCTGACCCACTGATTCTGGATTTGGATATATATTTATATACATGGCTTTATCTCGATTTGTGATTGGTCGATTCTTTGGAAATTCATATTAAATTGTCTGATTATCAGAAAAATGTGCAAAAATATGTTTTGGAAAGCTCTTTTGATTGTCTATCAATCTGACGTGTTTTCAATCCATGTTTCTCATCTCTAATCTCTTCAATAGTTTAAGGAATAAAATTAGGGTTTCAAGGCTATGAACTTATGTACATTATGTGGTTTAATCAAATTACATGTGTTTAAAGGGCTCCATAAGGTCAGGTGATTTGACCCTTAGGTGTTTTAACTCAAGGTAAGTGGGCCATGCCCTTGGCATATATAATAGTTGATTTATTGAATGTTTATGATTTATGTTAAGCACCTTATATTAAAGTCATGATTAATGCATGTTTTCTTCAATGTATATGATTATTGGATGTTGATTGCTATAATGTAAGTCTAAGTATAGAAACCTGATTAATGTTATGAATTATGATTAAGATACATGAAACCAAGGTTAAGAGGGAAGAAATTTCCATTTTATGCTTAAGAGGGAGAAATCCCATTATGGTCATGGGGAGAAATCCCAATTATGTTCAAGAGGGAGAAATCCCAATTAATATCAAGTCTAAGTTATTAAGAAGATCATTAAGTCTAAGAAAGATCATGGTTAATGTAAATTGATATAGATTTATATGCACCTTGTTATGGGCTTTCTGAGCAATTATGGGCATTCCGAGCATTATGGGCTCCTTATGGGGCATTAAGAGAGGAGCATATACTTCTAGTCAAGTTCCTTATGTAAAAGATGTCAAGAAATGATTAATGTTAAATGTATGTCCATATTTATGTCAAGCCATCTTTATAGTTTATTTTTATGCTTTATAACATGCCAATGCCGCTTACTTACCATGTTTGTTTTTCCTTTGCATGGCTGGGGACGAGATGTCCGCAGACGTTGGAGCTAAAGGGAAGGAGACATCTTGAGGAGGTTCCAAAGATCCAAGACCTTAGAAGTTGTTGCCTGGTGGGACGTCCATCTATGGAGATCCTATCTTTCATATGTTATCTAGAATATGTGTAGCTTTAGAATCATGATGTAGTTTTCTTTTCCTAGAACTCATGTATGAATCTATGTTTCAATAATGCCAAGTGTTATTTACTTCTTCATATGAGATCATGTATGTGAAAACCCTCCCTAAAATGCCAAGTACCCCACATTATGGATAATGCTGGGGATTAGGCAGTGCTTCCGCTGGTTACGTATGAAACCCTAGGGAGGGGTGTTACATTAATGGTATCAGAGCAAGAAATAGATGGCCACTAAGACAACAATAAGGATTCATGCAAGTCATTCTAGGATGAAGAAATAGAAGTAGAGAACATGATTATGTATTCTAGTATGTCTAGAGAACCCTAAAGATGACTAGATCCCTCACCTCATTAGAGAAGTATATGTTAGCATGCTCATGTAGTTGAAACCAAACCCTAGATGATGACATGTTTCTCCTTGTCTCAATGGTAAGGGCCACCCAATTGAGATTTGAGGAAAATATAATTTAATGTGACTTTTTATGTGTCTTACCTTCTTAATTGTGTGTGTGGTATGGGATACATGTGCAAATAAGTTGGTGAGATGTAGCATAGAAGGATCCAACATTTCTAAATATGTGCTTGATCACCACATATAAAGAGATGAAGGATATATGACCAAAGGTTAGACAACTATGAAGATGTAGTCATGGTAAGTGAGAGATAGATTCTCTAAGTGTAATGAGTTAGGTGTAATGTTAAGGAGTAAGTATGAGACTTAGGAAGGGTAGTTAAGTAATTTATGGTGAATAATAATTCTTTGTTTATGTATGCCTCCTTTTATAATGAAAATTTGTATGTAAAATTTGTAAGTTTATGTGAAATCCTTAAAGTGGGTAGAAACCCTAGGAAATTTCGAGGATGAAATTTATTTAAGGTGGGTAGAATTATAACATCCCACTATTTTTATGCAAATTTTCAAACTATTTTATTTTTACATAATTGTTGAGGACCTTTATGCAATTTGCCCATATTAGCTTTACAATTTCATTTCATGTGAAGAAAATTATGTTCACTTACTTTATTATCCATGGTTTAATTTTAGAAAGTATTTCCTTGCATATTTATGTACTCTTGTTTAGAAAATAGAAATGAATGTTTTAATATCATCTTTCCTCTCTCTTATTATCATTAATGGTTTTTATGCATAGAAGCTTGCTTAATATTCCTCAAGATGTTTATTGTTGATATTTGGACTGATTACACGAATTATCTCCATTTAGTGTTTAAAGAATAGCTCTATATGCTTTAATATATTCACTTAAGTGTATTGAATGCATTTTGCCTAATTAGGATTAATGCTGGGATAAAAGACAAAATTAACTGAACAATTGTGTTTTAATGCACCTCATTAACCTATGGGTAAAATTTGAACTCATTTGGACTTCAAATGGCCCTCCAAATGTTAATTATTCATTTTATATTGTTTATTGAGTACCAATCAATGTGTTAATTGTCACAATTATTCGATTTACACTGTTACACAGGCTGATCCGTCCGTTTTATTTGCACGCACATATGTGACCGTTGGATCAGGATCCAATGACACTGGGGTTGTCATCTACCCCCGGTCAATCCACAAAACAACAACAGTTACACAGACTGACATTCCCCAATCCATTTCTCGATCATCCCTTGATCGTTTCCAGAGATTTCTCCTGTTTTGAATTCGTGAGACTCCCCCAATTCAAATGAGTCATCACTCGCTTTCCATCTCTCTCAGTTGACAAAACACCCAATATAGGGCTTGGACCCCCCTCGCTGCATGGGCACCCAAACGCCACCACAGAGCACCCACCTCTGCCTTTTTGCACCCAAAATCATCACCCCCCCCCCCCCGAGCTACACTCCTCCACCGCCAATTCGGCCCCGAGAGCCCCGACTCTGCTTGACCTACTCAGTTTCAGTTTCTAGTGACCTTGAGTTCGCCCGACCTTCTCCAATCATCTCAGCTCAATTGCTCTTACGGTGAGCATCCTCAGAGCCTCCCCTTTGTTTTGGCTTTTCTTGTTTGCCCTATGGTTGTCCCAAACACATTAACCTATAGACCGCCGTAAGGTCCTCGCCGGTGCCTTGATGCCATGACACCTCAGGGCCTCGACGGCCAAGGTAACACCTCCCAGGACCTCGCATGACTCCGACCAATCTTTCTCGATCCTTGATTGGTACTTTTCCACCCACGATTAGCTTTTCACCGCTTTCCCCTATTTCTCGCCGGTTTCTGGTGTCCATCGCTACGCCAAGACGCGCCCGCCTTCTGTCTGCCTCTTTTTTTTATGGACTCCCGCAAGGCTTGTAATTCCATTTCATTGCCTTTTGTGCGGTTTCGTCAGTCATGTGTGGATGGTGCTGTTCCGACCGTGCCACCCCAACACCTATGAGGATGGAAGGAGCTTCCTCTTTGGCTCGTTGAGCTTGCCAGGAAACTGCAAAGGCAAGGGACCACTAGTCAGTCTTCAAAGGACCACAAGGTTCCAAGTGCAGTGAAGGTTATGGAGCTCCAGGTAGGTGCTCGACCTTGGTCCGTGCCATGGCTTGCGAGGGAAGAAACCATGGTGTGCAATGACCCCTGAGCCCCACGTTTTTTTGTGTGATGCGTTTAAACCACTAGGGTAGTTAAGGAATTTCATGCCCTATTTTCTTTGATCACTGAGGCAAGCCTCATTTCTGCTTTGGACATGCCCGATTGGGCCAAATCAGAAGCTGGCCCACCGATTCTGGATTTGGATATATATTTATATACGTGGCTTTATCTCGATTTGTGATTGGTCGATTCTTTGGAAATTCATATTAAATCACTTGATTATCATAAAAATGTGCAAAAATATGTTTTGGAAATCTCTTTTGATTTTATATCAATCTAACATGTTTTCGATCCCTGTTTCTCATCTCTAATCTCTTCAATAGTTTAAGGAATAAAATTAGGGTTTCAAGGCTATGAACTTATGTACATTATGTGGTTTAATCAAATTACAGGTGTTTAAAGGGCTCCATAAGGTCAGGTGATTTCACCCTTAGGTGTTTTAGCTCAAGGTAAGCGGGCAATGCCCTTGGCATAGATAATAATTGATTTATTGAATGTTTATGATTTATGTTAAGCACCTTATATTAAAGTCATGATTAATGCATGTTTTCTTCAATGTATATGATTATTGGATGTTGATTGCTATAATCTAAGTCTAAGTATAGAAACCTGATTAATGTTATGAATTATGATTAAGATACTTGAAACTAAGGTTAAGAGGGAAAAAATTTCCATTTTATGCTTAAGAGGGAGAAATCCCATTATGGTCATGGGGAGAAATCCCAATTATGTTCAAGAGGGAGAAATCCCAATTAATATCAAGTCTAAGTTATTAAGAAGATCATTAAGTCTAAGAAAAAAACATGGTTAATGGAAATTGATTTAGATTTATATGCACCTTTTTATGGGCTTTCCGAGCATTATGGGCTTTCCGAGAATTATGGGCTCCTTATGGGGCATTAAGAGAGGAGCATATACTTCTAGTCAAGTTCCTTATGTAAAAGATGTCAAGAAATGATTAATGTTAAATGTATGTCCATGTTTATGTCAAGCCATCTTTATAGTTTATTTTTATGCTTTATAACATGCCAATGCTGCTTACTTACCATGTTTTTTTTCCTTTGCGTGGCTGGGGATGAGATGTCCGCAGACGTTGGAGCTCAAGGGAAGGAGACATCTTGAGGAGGTTCCAAGGATCCAAGACCTTAGAAGTTGTTTCCTGGTGGGACGTCCATCTATGGAGATCCTATCTTTCATATGTTATCTAGAATATGTGTAGCTTTAGAATCATGATGTAGTTTTATTTTCCAAGAACTCATGTATGAATCTATGTTTCAATAATGCCAAGTGTTATTTACTTCTTGATATGAGATCATGTATGTGACAACCCTCCCTAAAATGCTAAGTACCCCACATTATGGATAATGCTGGGGATTATGCTGTTCTTCCGCTGGTTACGTATGAAACCCTAGGGAGGGGTGTTACATACTCACTCTTGAATCTCAACTGGTGGTACCTCGATCTCAGGTCAATCTTTGAAAAGACTCGAGCTGACTTCAACTGGTCAAACAGGTCATCTATCCGGGGTAAATGGTATTTGTTCTTAATGGTAGCCTGGTTGATCATCCGGTAGTCTATGCACATTTTGAGCGAACCATCCTTCTTCTTCACAAAGAGAACTGGTGCTCCCCACAGTGATGTGCTAGGGAAGATAAAACCCTTATCTAGTAGTTCCTGCAATTATTTCTTCAACTCGAGCAACTCAGCAGGGGCCATCCTATAAGGTCCTCATGAAATAGGGTTTGTCCCGGGAGCTAGCTCTATTGAAAAGTGTACCTCTCTCTCAGGAGGGATCCCAGGAAAATCATTCGAGAAAACATCAACATAGTCCCTGACTACCCCTATTTCCTCTAAGGGTTGCAGCTTGGGCTCCGGCTCGGTAACAACTGTTAGGAAAGCCTGACAACCTTTGGTTATCATCCGCTTTTCCTTCAAAGCTGACACATACAGGCTGGTGGTAGCATCCTTACTACCCCTAATGATGAACGACGGGTGACCTAGTTTCTTTATGATTACTTTCTTCTCCCTAAAATCAATATTGGCTCTATAGGTATAAAGCCAATTCATACCAATGATCACATCAAAGTCATTCATGTCAAGGATGATAAAATCTATAGGGAACTCATGATCTTGATATTTAATAGGTATCACATGAGTTTTAAAAAGGGATGTAAGATTCGACCACTTGGGGTTGTGACATCCAAGATATACCCTAAATCCTTGATATCCAAACAAAGCATAGTTGCGAGATTTCTTGAAATAAAAGTATTAGTAGATCCAGAGTCAAATAAAGCTTTTACATTGTGTCCCATGACTTAAAGCATGCCTACATTGTTTTTCACCATACATTAGACCATTACATGCTTATCTGAAAACATAAAAGAAAACTCTAAGGGTTATTACCCTCTATCAACTGATTAACATTAGCTTGAGCCTCCTCATTGTCAATAGCAAAAACTCGAGCTTGTCTTTTTTCTCCAGCAGGTGGGGCTGTAGCTATAGGTTGGGCTGCTACAGGTGGGGCTGCTGCTGGGCCTGGTCCTCTCGGGTCTGGCAGAGGACAATTGGCTTGAAGATGTCCCTCTTGCTGACAACGGTAGCATGTCCTCTTCTTGTAGCGACACTCACCTGAATGCCATTTTCCACAGGTGCGACACCTAGGTCGGTTGTTCTCATGATGGGGTTTTCCTTTTCCTCCATGCTTTCCCTTGGTATGGTTGCACCCTTGTCCTTTCTTGTGATTATTCTTCTAGCCTTGGGTACCTTCCGTAAAACCCAAGTATCCTTTGGGTGGATTCAGAGTAGGCATCACCGTCCTCTCCATGTCCAGGGTGGTGTTGTAGGCTTTGGTGAAGGTTTTTGGTTTACTTGCCATCACACGAGGCTTAATGGCAGGATGAAGACACTCTAAAAAATGATATACTCATATTTCTTCATCCATCATGTGCCCGAAATGCTCCAGAATGCGAAACTTGTGGCCAAAGTCTACAACTGACAAGTTACCTTGCATCAGGTTGGTAAACTCTCTTTCCTTCTCCTTCTTAGCTGAGACAAGAATGAATCTGGCTGCGAACATAGTTCTGAAGTCGATCCATGCCATTGGGTTTGTACTCAAATCTCGACCCATGATGTGGTTCTCCCACCAGATCTTGGCTGCTCCTTCCAAGAGATGTGCAGAAAAAGGAACCTTCTTGTTCGACTGCACTTCCAGCATGCGAAAACCATTCTCGATCTCTATCAACCAAGCATCTGCTTTGTCAACCACTTTTGTCTTATCCTCTCCCCAGAATTTCTCAATGTTCTTTTTGATGAAGTCCAGAATGGTGACTCCAAGTCGGGGATGGACGGAAAGTGGATCACCATTCTCGTCTCTGGCTATATCCCTGAGGGCCAGGGCATTAATGTCCTCAGTCAACCTCTTCTACTATTCCATCCACAGGGCATCAGGTGTGTGGACTACCATTGTAGGTACTGGACCACCAATCCGGTTCTCCTCAAACTTGGCCTCATCTTCGGACATGTGTTCGTCTTCTTGGTCCATCTCTAGGTTGTTGAAGGGAACTAACTTAGGGTCCGGGCCTTCTTCTGAGGCTCCATCAGGTCTCTTTCTCTTCTTAGAGGACTCATCACCATGGTTCCTCTTCCTTTTCTTAGAAGTTCCCCTCCTCTTGCGGGGATGCCAACCCTTAGCAGGGTTCTCAGTGGCCTCGGGGATCGCTACTGTCTTCACATGAGCCATCTACATAAGTATACAATCAAACCTTTAGTTTACGTTTAAACTAATTATACTTATGCCGATGACATCTTGTTTATGTTTCTTTTATTAATTTGATGGAGGATTCCTTAATCCTTAACACTTTGTATTCCCAAACATAGGAGGTGGTGGAGAGAGAGAAAACCCTAAGCTCTTAATGTTTCTCCAGAAATATGAGGTAAAGAAGGGATGAAGATAGATGAGAAAACCTAGAGGTATCTTACTTCAAGTCAATTCTTTGGATTTCGGCTAGGCAATCACACTGCATTTGGGAGTCCACATGATGACTAGTGGGGCGGAGGAAAATATTGTCATCCCCCCGACCGTGATCCTTTTCTAGACACCTCCATCCTTAGAAAATCCTCTAATAACTCCCTGGGGCTCTAAAGAGTTTGTAAAATTTAATAATTATAGAAGATTAAATGGAAAACCATGGTTCTGATACCAAATGGAATGACCCCGCCTCCCAGTAACCCCCAGTTAAGGGAGACCAAGAGGTTAGAGGCGTTATCCCAAAATAAGATCAGTGTTTTGCAAATAATCAACAATAATTAATAAATTCTACTGCAACTAAAATTTTAATGGAATACAATTTTTCTTTTCATACCTTGCAAAATATGGGAAGTGGAATTCTTTACCCAATAAAGAACATATCTATCTATAATTCTCCAAATCTTTATTAAGCTTTATTTCATCAATGTCACTTTAAAGGATTATCCATTTTCTTGATAACCTAAAATGCCGAAAAATAAAACGACGGTCATTATAATGAATTATACTGGTATTTGGGGGAAACAATAATCTTGCATTTAATTGTAACAACATATTGCAAGCAAGTATGATTTAACAAGCAAACTTTACATTTTAAACATGACTACTCAATCCTTACATACCCTAGCCTCTGTGCTGTCCCTGCAGTGGACATAGATACTACCTCTCATATGGTGGATCTCAACTAACCCCCATGATCCTACCTTACAGGTAGATCAATACATAGGGTTGTGGAGTCGCATGACCCTACTCAAATGTAGTCCAATCACTAACTCGTGATAACCAGATGGTCCTACGTTGTGGGTAGACCATGTACTAGGTCATCTATCTCATCAACATCAGAGATACAGAGAAGGACCATGATATGAGCTAGTTATGCACATATAATTATGGTGGTAGTCATAGTCACTTTATTATTGCATGAAATAAAATGCAATCAATCAGTTATTCCAAGCAATCGATAAAAACTTCAGGAATCATCGGGAAACTAAAATGATTTATCTATAAGCGTAACAACATACCTGTTCTTGAGCAATAGAATTCAAATTCAACAAAATATCTAAGCAAGCAACTTAATGCAAACAACCCTTAATTCCTAAAACATATAGATTACCTAATGTCAAAAACACCTTCCTAATGACACGAGGATACTTTCTAAGGCTCTCAAGACCCTTAGGGTTCATTAGGGTTTCCTAGGTTTCTTTATTTAATTTTTATCTCCTTTTTAGGCTAACAACCCTAAAACATATTTCTTATTTCTCAAAAACCCTAATTATTCCAATTATCCTCATTAAGGGTTCTTTAATCTTAGAATAAGGTTGAGATCACCAAATCTCTATTATATAATTACATTTTCGGATTTAAACTATTAAAACCCATATTTTCGCAAATTAGGGTTTCTAAACATAATCATGTGCATAAAACCCTAAAACAAGCATAAAATTACCTTTTTTAAAATTTAACTCTCACTTTTATTCTCAAGAGGTTAATATTACTAAGAATAACCCAAAAGAGCCATTAAATCCAATTTCTATATCAAATTAGGATTTACCATGATTTAATACATTAAAAGTGGTAACTTTGTGTACTTGCAAGCAATATCATGCTCGAATTCCATTTTTAGCATACTCTACGTATTTTTCTAATAAAAAGCACTATTTACTTTTATTTTTTGACCAAAGGATATATTTTTAGTGAATTAAACAAGCTTCCATGATTTTCTTGTATTTTGACTAGAGAGGCGACTAACCTGAGATTTTTCGAAAAATCACTCGCCGTTGGATTGCCAGTCATTATTGACTGCACGTGATCGTGCGATCTCTAGCTCTTGCACCCGTTCACAGTCTTCAAACTAGCGGAGCTCTTCAGGGCCGTTGATCTATCTCGCGGCCCACTGTGGACTCAGATCAGATGATAGTAGCTCTTCGTCCTCACCCGACCCAGCAAAGAGTCTTGCGGCATCTCCACAGCTAAGAGCTCATCGGAGCAATGTCAATTCGTCGATCCAGGGCATGAGAGTAGTAGGGAAATAGCTGGTTAAGTTTGTGTAACTGTGAGGAGTCGAGAGGGGGTCATATATATAGGATTTGAGGTCGATTTTAGGGTTTCCCAACCCCTACCGTCACCTGCCTTTTTAGGCAATTAGGCATTTCCTCTAGAAGCATCTAAAGTGCAAAGAACCTAGGTATAGGTTGTGCGGAATCCTCTCCCGAACTCAACCATACATTTCCTTGTCTGGACATGGACTCAATCGCGAGAAAAATGGGTGGAAAGAACCTCTGTTTGTGGCTTGTCTCCTTGTTCGTTTAGAACTAGACGATGAGCGGCCTTTGTTGGATCAAGATCCAACGTGTTGGGTTTTAGGGGAGACAGAGAAAGCAGCGGAAACAAAATTTTTTCTTCTCCCAAACCTAGAATAAAGGAATCACGTCAACGTCTATACAATAGGAAGGATGGTTTGTGGAGACATACCTTGTCCCGAGGCTTGCTCCACGACGTTACCTTGCGGCTTGCGCGGTCTTCACCTCCGGTCTTGGACGGTGTCTGTGCAGCTCCTGGTCTCATCAGGACTGTCGGGATTGACATATGTCCTCCGAGCGGCCAAAATCTCCCGCCTCTGAAGTAGTCCACACAGACCACCTGGAACTCTGATCTCCTTGTCCCACAAGGTATCGGAAGGAGTCGTACCCTCCTGTCGGCATACTAGTCATCGAAACACTCTCTTGCCACCAGTCACCTTTCTACGGTTGTCTTTCCCTTGCTGTGCCTCCCTTATCGGGTAACACTTTCTTGGGCTCTCTCAGTTACCACAACCAGAGAGAACGACAACTTTGCAGAGCAACTGGTGTTCTGAGTTGTTCATAACAAGACCCCAATACCCCTATATATATAGGAGGGTCATGGGACAAGGTTCTCTACCCCGGGCAATGCAGGATTAAAGTAGGAGTAGAAGGGTTTGAGATTTTCCACAAAACAACCAATCTTTGCCAGCTCAACCGATCGGTTCACACCCTGAAATGATCATTTCGGGTCCTGAGCCGATCGTTTGGGACCTGAGCCGATCGTCTGGGGCTCTGAGCCGATCGGTTCGTGGTCCTGATCCAACTCAAATTGACTTTCATATTTGTTTCTGATTAATCAAATATTAATCCTTGTCCAAATCGAATTTGTACAAGTGAAACAAATTGTATTTGCAAAATAGCCTTCTGACTTTCCAAACGATCTCGGTTGGTCACATGAATTGACCGTTTCAGAAATTGAGCTGATCGTCTCATGACACATGAGCCGAACATCTCACCCGTTGAGCCGATCGGTTCACCAACCTGAGCCGATTAGTTCATCCCATGAACCGATCGATTGGGGCAGCAGACTATGCAAAATCAGTCAATTGCACTTTCAATCAATCCGATACTCCAATCAGTCGGTCCAACACCTTGAACACTATGATACTGAGCTATCAATTAATTGAGTGTTTAATTGAACTACTAAACTCCTTTAGTAATCAATATAAACATCATTTGTGGGTAAACTCCTCTTCCAGGTTAAATCCTATGTGTGTGACCCTGCAGGTCCATTTCACATTGACAGTGAAAGTCCATAACACTTATGACTTCACAATCAAAGAGCGGTGCCTAGTCGCACATCAGTGCTACCCAAGTGAAATAGAAAGTTGGAGAACAACTTTCAATACTACAATCCGTGAATGGTGTTACAGTGAATGTATAATTCCTTTATCACTGATATCCCGAATGAACTTAAGGCATGGAACAATCATCCTATCAACGTTAATTCACTTTCTTGATCTCAGAGTAGATTGGAGGAGATATGTATGACATCAATATCACATACTGATTCACACATGCGTGCACGCCTATCTCAATCCTACTCATCAAGTGGCCATGGATATAAAACTCCCTCAGGAGGGACAAATCCCATATCTATCACTCACCCCTCAAAAGCCCCATGTGTCAAAGCCACCCAATCATCACCTTTATAACAACCCATGTTTTAGGACTGCGTTTGATGATGTCAAAGTGTACCCAACAACATGTGTTTAGTGTAGTGATTTGAGGTCAAAGAATCACACTCACCACCATCACTGTGAGAAATGACTGTGACTACCATGTCATGGTTCCATGTGTCAAACTCATGGTGGGTCTTTCCGGTACACTTGTTCTCTAACAAGTACCTATGTGTTTGGTTTGATATCTCCATATCATGACTAATGAGATTCTATCATCAACCAACACCACAATCTAGTCTTGTGTGTCATTACTGTCTATCTACCTTCCACAATGACATCCGACTAGGGACATAATAAGAATGTACAAACTCTTAACATCCGTATGATCTCAGTGTTCAGGTCCTTAACCTGAAAGAGTACATCATTGAGTACTTTCATTCTCTAGACATTCAATCTGTTCTATCATTATCTCATATGACTGAACCAAAAAGAATTGGAAGCTTGCTTTTGATGTTCATCAAATCAATCTCAATGTATCCCACCAATCATCCCATGATTGGCTCTCAGGGCACACATACCAACAAAATCCCACTTGCACTGTGAGCCAATCACCCTTGAATCATATTCATAGTGATCTTCAAACATGTCCTACATGTTACTGTGCTCTAGTGATAACATAGTGAGTTATGGCAACACCTTGCCAAAGTCAGTATTAACTACATGTCTCTCATCTCTTCGCTGTACGTCACACGTATGAGATGGAGTTGCCATAATATGCAATCTAGTATTCCTTTGCTAACCTTTAGCAACATTGCTTGACCAAGCTCTCCTAACTTGTCATCAATGATCAGAATATAAGTTCATCTCTATGAACTACTAGATCCATATAGTATCCATTGATGTTCTTTAACACACGAATACTCAACATTTCCTTTTAAAACAACTTTATTGGAACATTTCCATTATTCAACAAACATTCACTTTTATATATCCCATATATATTTTGCGATTAGTTTTCTGTCCTTTTTGGAAGTTCACATGAGTGTAACTCTTTACAGTGAACCCTTCCTAATTTCCATAGAATGAGTACTTCTCAAGTACTTATCAAGTTCTTATGGTATTCCAGTAACCCTTACTGGAACTAGACAGACATCCACTCGTCATGTCCCACATACGAGTTATCATGATGAGAATATCATATTGTCATGTCCCACATACAAGATGATAAATGCATTTTGTTCTTGCTATGTCCATACATGCAAGATAATGGGATAATTACATATATGATAGATCCATATCTATTCTTTGTGTTCCCATTCTTCATAAGAAATGGACACTTGGCTTTGGGATACTAACTCCATGTAACATGGATAAGTTTTCTCCCACTGAATCTGTGCATACTGAACCCTTTAGTATAGATTGTCAATGTATGCTTTCTCTTTTTAGGTCAAGAGGTTTTTGAGAACTATCTCTATAGATATGTATTCCTATCACACAGGAAACATCTCTATCTTCCCTAAAGATAATATTCACTTTGGATTTCCATTCTAGAACATTTCCATTTCACATCAACATGTGGAATGTGAATACACTCCCACTAAATCATAGATTTCTCTTTATCTTTGACATATCAGTCAAACCCTTTGATTATATCATCAAAGTAAAGATCACAGTTCTGAGTTGCTTGTACTCAATCAATCACATTGATTAGTCCATTGTAACTTATAGACTTCATTTGAATTAATGGATTCATAAACCTTATAGGTTGTGTCACGTACACATCCTTGTTTTATTCCCTACAGGAATGCAGTTTTAGTATCCGTATGCCAAATATCTTAGTCATTAAGTTGCAATCAACAAGCATCATCCTTCTCAAAATGTTATCCATGTGTATTAACACTTAAGACTCATTCACACTTATGGATTTCATCCCAATGGGAGCTACCATCAAGGTCATACCTTATGGTTCACATGGAAGTCATTTAGGATGTAATGGTCATAAACCATAACTCAAATTCCGGTTCCTCATATTCATCTAGATAGTTGACTCATCATATGATCAACTCGTCACATAGATAATCGAGGTGTATCTGTCAAGGATATAAGAACTCACAACCCTTTGTGATACTTAATGTCCTTTATTAGTGTGGGGTATTCTTTATTTAAGAAGAAATTAGTTATTTGATAATCATCCTCTAACTCCTTAGAGTATGACTCCTTTTGGTTTAGACATCATCATGCCTTAATTACGAGCTCACTATGATACACTATCATAATCACTCACAAGGTCTCAAACATTTGGTTCAAGTATTTCATTCATTGATCTCATCAAGAATTAACACTTTACCAAATTTATAATTCATTTATGATATTCTTGAACACTTCAAGATATTCATATTGGTATTTCTCTAAACACCGTTTGAAGTACTAGCATTAAGTCCAATAGGTATGTAAATACATCACATGTATTATACCTAATAGGATGATCATTCTCCCACTACCACTAGTGAAGATTGATTAATCATGTCCAAGAGATTCATGTCTCTTACTGGTTCTCTAACCAAAAGAGTCTAGATTTATCCATCATATGGAAACTAGAAATGAATTTCTCATGATTTATGCTAATTTGATTTTTTCAATTATCAATAACTTTTAGGTATCATTTTATCTTATGCATACCAAGTACCACAAGATAAACAAGGCATTGTCACAAAGATTGAAACATCAACTTTATTAATTGCTATCATTGTCATATAATATGCAAAAATAATGTGTTTCTATCCATTGGCAAATATGAAATAGCAGTTCATAACTCTATTACATGCCTTTAAGGCTGAAAATAAACTAAAGTTCTCCTATCTATGGCGGCAACACTTGCCCCATGTATTGGGTGCTTTACACTTTATATCTTAGTATCATATACCTAAAAAGTGTTATAAGTTTATTTCATGACACTTTTAGGTGGAGACGTCTGTCACCTTCTTCTTCTTTAGTTCTTCCAGATAGAGTGGACAATTGCTTTTCCAATGTCCTGACTTTTGACAATGGTGGCAATTGCCTCTCTTGATCACGCCTCCCTTGGCCTTGAGAGTTGAAGACGACTTGGGCTGCTGGCTAGCATCAGAACCTTTCTTAACCTTGCCCTTGCCCTTGTGCTTGGACTTGCCTTTCTTACTGCTGATCATCATCACAGACTTAGGATTGTCCTTCTTCATCTGTGCCTCAGCTGTCCTCAACATGCCCAACAACTCTATCAATGGCTTGTTAAAGTTGTTCATGTTGTAGTTCATAACAAACTGACTGTAGGATTCTGGAAACGATTGTAGTATCACATCAGTAGCCAACTCTTGGCTCAGGGGAAATCCCAGTCTTGTCAGGTTCTCCACATACCCAATCATCTTGAGTGTGTGAGGACCAACTGGATCTCCTTCTGTCATGACACACTTGAACAATGCCCTGGAGACATCATATCTCTCTTGCCGTGCTTGATCTTCATACATGTTCTTGAGATGCTGAATCATCTCAATGACACCCATGTTCTCATGTTGTCTCTACAACTCGTGGTTCATGGAGCACAACATCAAGCACTTTGCATTAATGGAATCATCAGAATGCTTCTTATAAGCATCCCTTTCTACCTTTGGTGCGGTAGGAGCAGGTTCCTATGGAATTGGAGTATCCAGGACATAGAGCTTTCGCTCTTGAGTGAGAACAATTCTCAATCCTAAACCAGTCGTGTAAGTTAGTCCCATTCAGCTTGTCCTTTTCAAGGACCAATTGCAACGAAAAGTGATTGTTGTTTGTTGTCATTTGTACTACAAAAGGAAATATATACAATTTAGTCCAAAACTCAATTTTGACTTATTTGATTGATTTGAAAGGATGATGATATAATTAGGACTTTAATTAATTATTGCTCCCACTATTTTTTATTCAAATTGATAGCCCTCACCATCAATTCAGAAGATTGCAGCGTACAAACTTCTAGTGGGTCAAGATCCTGAAATCCTCTGAGTCATGGACCAGCTAGGGCTGTCACCCACAACTTAGATCTTCCAGGTAGGCAACTTTTTCCAATTGTATCATATGCAACTCTTTGCCATGATCACTTCCATGCCTCAAGATGCAAGATCCTATCTAGGTCACCTTGTTAAGTCTGACCCAAAGCCAACACGATGAATATGCACCCTGCTAGGGCAGACCCACATATCCATGCTTCACACTTCCATGAGATAGATGGCGCACCACGCTAGGGCGTGCCCACATTTGGACAATCAATCTTTTCACGCGTGAGGCATCTAAAACTTTAATATTTAATGAGGGATTTGGTTTTATAGGTACATATACATATCCAATCACCACAATATATAGTACGTATCATATACATGTTATATCCCACATAAAACATGTGAAACAATAAAAACGATGATTATGGCCATCCTAATGTGATTCCTTGAGCCAAGAGGAATCACGGTCATCTAGGTCTACATCACATGCAACCTGTCCATGATGAAGTGCTATAGCCATCCAAATTGATCAACTCATCACATGAATGACCTGCTCATCCTGGCCAATCGTCTGGGTACCACCAGCCGATCGGTTGGCTCCTCCAACCGATCAGTTTGCCTGGTCGTCGTGCATCTCCTCAGGTCGCCACCTGCCCGTCTCGCTCCTCGAGCCAATCGTCTGGATCGCCAACCGATCGGTTCACACCTTGAACCGATCATCTCAGTTTTCGTCAGGTTGTCCTCCGTTCTTTGACATAATAGGAAATATAAAAGATCTATCCTATTTACATTTAAATTGGGAAACCCCGAGTTACATTCGAGGGGAGCAAAGGTAGGAAAGAAATCTCGAGTTATCTCGAGTTACATCAGGAAAAGGAGGTAGGGAATCAGTGCGCAGACCGAGATGCAAGCAACCACATTCAACCAAGCACACATACATAGGGTTTATTGGCCATAACCACGCTATACATCCATCCATCACAAAACTCGTTTAAGGGTGACATATATCAAGTGCATTCATATTACATATCATATATGTATGTTGGGATTTGCAGATTTAGGACTAGACATACATAAAGCCATCATTATTCACATCGTATGGAATAATTAAAGGTGACAAACCAAAATCAATCATATCAACAATCCTAAAGTATATAGAGCAGTTGACGTGACTCTGATACCACTGTTGGATTTTAGGGGAGACAAAGAAGGCAGCGGAAACAAAATTTTTTTCTTCTCCCAAACCCAGAATAAAGGAATCGCGTCAACGTCTATACAATAGGAAGGATGGTTTGTGGAGACATACCTTGTCCCGAGGATTGCTCGGCGATAGTACCTCGTGGCTTGCACGGTCTTCACCTCTGGTCTTGGACGGTGTCTGTGCAACTCCTGGTCTCACTGGGACTGTCGGGATTGACAGCTGTCCTCCGAGCGGTAGAAGTCTCCCGCCTCTGAAGTAGTCCACATGGACCACCTAAAAATCTGATCTCCTTGTCCCACAAGGAATCGGAAGGAGTCGCACCCTCCTGTCGGCGTACTAGTCACCAACACACTCTCCTGTAACCAGTTGCTTTTCTGCAGTTTTCTTTCCCTTGTTGTGCCTCCCTTATCAGGTAGCACTTGCTCGGGCTCTCTCGGTTACCACAACCAGAGAGAATGACAACTTTATAGAGCAATTGGTGTTCTAAGTTGTTCATGAGAAGCCCCCAATACCCCTATATATAGGAGGGTCATGGGACATGGTTCTCTACCCTGGGCAATGCAGGATTAAAGCAGGAGTAGAAGGATTTGAGATTTTCCAAAAACAACCAATTTGCGCTAGCTGAACCGATCGGTTCACACCCTGAAACGATCATTTCGGGTCCTGAGCCGATCATTTGGGACCTGAGCCGACCGTATGGGGCTCTGAGCTGATCGGTTCATGCCTAAGCCGATCGATTCATGCCTAAGCCGATCGGTTCGTGGTCTTGATCCAACTCAAATTGACTTTGATATTTGTTTCTAATTAATCAAATATTAATCTTTGTCCAAATCGAATTTTTACAAGTGAAACAAATTGTATTTGCAAAATAGTCTTCACTTTCCAAACGATCTCAGTTGGTCACATGAATCGACCGGTTCAATAATTGAGCCAATCGTCTCATGACACATGAGCCGATCATCTCACCAATTGATCCGATCGGTTCACCAACCTGAGCTGATCGGTTCATCCCATGAGCCGATCGGTTGGGGCAGCAGACTATGCAAAATCAGTGAATTGCAGTTTCAATCAATCCGATACTCCAATCAATCGGTCCAACACCTTGAATACTATGATACTGAGCTATCAATTGATTGAGTGTTTAATTGAACTACTAAACTCCTTTAGTAATCAATCTAAACATCGTTTGTGGATAAACTCCTCTTCCAGGTTAAATCCTATGTGTGTGACCCTGTAGGTCCATTTCACATTGGCAGTGAAAGTCCATAACACTTATGACTTCACAAACAAAGAGCGGTGCCTAGTCACACATCAGTGCTACCCAAGTGAAATAGAAAGTTGGAGAACAACTTTCAATCCTATAATCTATGAATGGTGTTACAGTGAATGTATAATTCCTTTGTCACTAATATCCCGAATGAACTCAAGGCATGGAACAGTCAACCTGTCAACGTTCATTCACTTTCTTGATCTCAGAGTAGATTGGAGGAGATATGTATGGCATCAATATCACATACTGATTCACACATGCATGCACGCCTATCTCAATCCTACTCATCAAGTGGCCATAGATATCAAACTCTCTTAGGAGGGACAAATCCCATATCTATCACTCACCCCTCAAAAGCCCCATGTGTCAAAGCCACCCAATCATCACCTTTATAACAACCCATGTTTCAGGACTGCGTTTGATGATGTCAAAGTGTACCCAACGACATGTGTTGAGTGTAGTGATTTCAGGTCAAAGAATCACACTCACCACCATCACTGTGAGAACTGACTATGACTACCATGTCATGGTTCCATGTGTCAAACTCACGGTGGGTATGTCCGATACACTTGTTCTCTAACAAGTACCTATGTGTTTGGTTTGATATGTCCATATCATGACTAATGAGATTCTGTCATCAAACAACACCACAATCTAGTCTTGTGTGTCATTGCTGTCTATCTACCTTCCACAATGACACCCGACTAGGGACATGATAAGAATGTACAAACTCTTAGCATCCGTATGATCTCATCGTTCAGGTCCTTAACCTGAAAGCATAAATCATTGAGTACTGTCATTCTCTAGACATTCAATCTGTTCTATCATTATCTCATATGACTGAACCAGAAAGAATTGGAAGCTTGCCTTTGATGTTCATCAAATCAATCTCAATGTATCCCACCAATCATCCCATGATTGGCTCTCAGGGCACACATACCAACACAACGGTCCGCATCACTCGCGCCCAAACGAAGGAGAGTTGGTTTTATTTTAAGAAAATCCTTTCATTTTAGGATAATTTGTAAAAATCATAACTCTCAAACCATGGCTCTGTTTAATCCCAATTTTTGAGGGAAACTTAATAATAACTTAATCTATCATCCTGCCAAGTTTGGGGCCATAACTAAAAAGAAAATGAACCTTTTCTTTATGTGCAAGCTATTTCTTAAATATATATTTATATATATTTATTTCACTCATATTTTCTCTTTCACACTTTATTATTTTCCTTTATTTCAATTCCTTGCATCTCAAGGATTCGTGAGAGTTTTGAATAACCAACCATTATGATTGCAACCACACTTATCTATTTATTTCTTATATTTTCACATTTATCCCAATTTTTATTATTATTTATGAAATGCTTGTTCCCTTTTTAACTTGTCTTCCTCTTTTATTATCTAGGACCCATTATTACTAAAGGGTCCATGAAAAACCATGCACAAGGAAGAGTTGTAAAAGAAATATATATATTAATCATAAATCATGCAAATAACACAACCGAGTACAACTCTTTTGAAACAATTGCAATTACAGTCATATAAGAAAAATCAAGGTTGTAACAGATATGGAGTTATAAAAGGGGCAATGATACTTGATGATGCATACAAAAGTTGAGTGGTGAATGATTAGGTGGGGATTTGACATGCATGAAAAATGGTTGTATGTTGATTGGATTGTCTTGGACTATGATCCACTACTCGTGAAAGATGTTTTTTAGTTGGTGGTTAGGTTCTTATGAGGAATGTTAAGATTGTTTCATGAACACTATGGCATGTTGAAAGTTAGAATCTTTCTTTTTGAGCTTACCTATATAGAAGGTTTTGGATAAGTAATGTTCTTGGAGGTATTGAAACATTATAACTATGCATGTAAACACAAGTGTACAAGCGTCAAGTAATATAGGGGCATTTGAGTCCCTAGTTATTGTTCCTCAAGTTGTTGGGCCACTAGAAATTACTATAAACTAAAATGGATAAGGTAAGTCGATAAAAGAGTTGAATTTTGACTACTACTTACCTATCAGTTAAACAAATAAGTTGTATAACAAAGGATTAAAATTCATATTTGGAGGTTTTTAGGATGCTAGATTCACCTTGAAAATTACATTATTCTACCTTACTTTATCTATTAAAAGATGGACATTACAATTAAGACAAGCGACGTACCATATGATATGCTCTTGTAAACTATAATACTTCATTTAATAAGAAAAACCATATTTCTCTAGGGTTTCAACCTGTTTAAGTCAAGCAATGCAGATCTACAAGAATAAACCTCCACATGCATGAGGCTACTAACCTCCTCTCTTGATCTACATCTATGAAAAAATCTAACTAGAGATATATTTTCTAATTACAAACTCTATCCTTCCTATCGATTATGGTGATCAATACAAGAGTAATAAATTATCTCATTCATTCATAGAATCTAAGCAACAATGTGTCTATTAATAAATTTCCAAAAATCAATAGCAATATCATGTTGGGCTACTCCAAGATCCTTCATGTTGGGTTACTCCTATATACTAAGGAAAAGATGGTTAATTCATTATGATCATGTTATAATTGAGATAAAGAACAAAAAAAATATATAAGAATTATGAGAAAAGGAATAGACTCTATAGCATACTCTAAAAACATGTCATGACGTGATTTTAGGCGGCTTCCGCTGGTTGATTTATCTTTGGATTCATGTGGGAAATGAGGCAACTCTTTTGTCCATTTCTTCATTCCATCCTAGTCGCCATTAATGGTCTAGAATAATAGAGAACAACTTGGCCCTCATAGTCTTAGGTAATCTTATTTTTCATATTAGATTTTGTTTGTCAGCTGTAGATGATAAATACCCAAATTGACTTACTATGATGGGTTGATTCATTGACATGTTGATCAAAGCATCAACCTGTATATCTCAGTGTCAACATGGTCGTTGCGTCGACTTGCTCAAAACTTAGTGTTGATATCATCCTATTGAAATAGGAAATTTGTTCAAAAGTATTGATACCCTAGTTAATCTATCAACTCTAGAAGATTTTACAACTATCTTGAGAGCTCCTTGGGTAGATAGAAAGTCAATATATCGACCTTTTAGAATTTGACTTCAAAAATTTTGAAATTGAAAATGCAATAAATAACATCTTGCAATATTAATATATATTAGATCTAAAAATACCTAAAAATCATTAAAAATAATCCTCAATAAATAATATCCTATTTTTTATGTATGAATGAAATTGTACACAATAACATTCACTTCAACAATAAAACCACAATAAACTAGGGGATAATTATAGGATAATTATGCATACACTAAAATCTAGTGATCTTAAACTATATCTCACCTTGGAGAAAATAATCTCTTAGATGTGGTCAAACTGGTCAACAAAAAAATGAGTATTGATAAAAAATACTCATAAAAAACTCTATCGCAAATAGATCTCAAGCATATCCATCCAATCACTTGTACCTTGAGTTTCTCAAAAAGGTCAATCAGGAAAGTTACAGAGATACTTGATTTTTTTTATAAATCACATTAGACACTTGGAGAATATGGAACTTCATGGTCAAGATGAAGTACGATGAATACATCACAATGATTCTATATACTACATTGGCCTTAATCAATCAACAATATACATTGAAGTAGTTTCCTGATGATAATGAATGAGGGTGATCATTAGGGTATCCTACCAAAAGGATAATAAGTGGATGGAATAAGTGGATTGAATTATACTAGAAATCTACTTCAAATATATCATGCAGTGAAAATGATTGTCACTTATATGATGTATAATATGCATACTCATGACTACAATATAATCATAGTGGACCTGCCATCCTACTAACAATAACTTGGGTGGTAGGTGTTTCTCATAGACAACTAAATTACACACCCCTTTTTTATGATTTTAAGAGACAATAAGAATCATAATCATAACACTACACCATTCTACGTTTTCCTTCCTTTGCAATTTTTATATTTTTCATTCCATTCACTTTCTTAAAAAATTTATATTTTCATGCTAGGGCCGTTTTTGAGAAGGAGATGGAGGGATGAATATGTATATCCCTTTTTAGATTAGGTTTAGAAAAAAGGTTGGCACTTACACCATACATGAAGTATGCAAAATGAAATTTAAATGTGATAGATACGATTCTTCATGCAAATTGTAAACATTCTTTTTCTTAGTCCTTTTTTCCTTATATGCTAGTGCAAAATAAATAATTCCTTGACATGCAATTATGTGATGTGAAGGTCTGAATCAATTCACATGTATAATGGTTGTGAAAAAAGTGTATGAGGGTGTATGGATATTACTACAAGTAAAAGACATTTGACCATGATAAAACCTCTCAAAGTTGACTTGTGAACCATAACAGTCATAAATGCTGTCCTTAAGAAATTCATGAGAGACCAAAAATACATTTTGACCATATGGACTTTAACTATATTTTTGTACACTAACAATTAAAGTTTGATCAAAGATCAAAATCCATATAGGATAACCAACCCAAGCCACTCTAAGACAGTCAACATAAGATTAACATTGATTTAGAAGAAGATATATTAATTTTTGGATATGATCATGCATGTTGTATTTACTTAAAAGTTATGCTATAAACTAACTCAAAGAAAAGAAATAAACTAAGATAGAAATGATATAAGACACAAGATAGAATGCCATTTCAACCTTCAAAAGCTTTTAATTGACCTTGTCTTCTGCATTAAGGAGACTTAAAATAAAATTACAATGCCAATGTACTCAACACTATGTAATGAAGATGGAATGTCGTACTTTGGGAATAATTGCTCCAAAATGCCTAGTTGTAATACGATGTTCGATTTCATCGACTTTGTATTTGTCTATAATTCCCAAAAATAGGTCAACCACATAGAATATGGTATCATGACTCACTCTAGAATTATTCATAAGTATTCTAAGAATATAAATTGAAAATAAATGGAAGATAGAGTAAACTAAATAACATAGGGTTTCCTTCTATAAGCACCCTTGTTTAACATATTTAACATACTCACCTCTAGGTATATAACTAAATACTTATTTTTCTTATTCTCTTCTAACAATGTTCACCTTATATCCTTTTTCCCAAATATAGAGTGCATTAAGAGGAATGTAATATATAATATAGTGTTTTGATTTTATAACCATATTATTTGAGATGTATGTGTAACTAATTATGATAATGCTACAATTAGGGTTTACTTATATAATTTTATCATCATAGTAGATTTTAGTTTACGTTATCTAGACTCTTACAAAGACTAGTCGAAGGAATGAAATAGCTTAACAATATTTTGAAGTAAATTAAATAAAATTAAAGATAATTGGTTAAAAGGAGTACTTCATACAATTTTAGACAAAAGAATTCAAAAGTGGAAAATAACTTTAAAATCAAATTCCTCACCACTCATCATATGTACATTTTTTTAGAACAAATTGGACATTAGATTCTCATCCATTTTAACAAGTAAAGAAAAGAGGATATATTTATATAAAACAATAGCAAATGCATTTGATTTGTTGATTCAAATAAGGTTCCTTGATTTTCTAATGTTACAGGCATGATTTCTTTCATTTTTTTAGCATAACTTCCATCTGGACCATCAAATCCAGATCATATGACACATGACTTCTCTCCTACCTTGGGTAGGAGAATGCAAGCCACATTACTATAGTGTGTAAGTTCCCATCTTTTGTTTGCCCTTTCTTTTTCCCTACTCCACCTTTTCACCCGATTTCTTCTCCAATGCTCCCAAATTTTTATTCAAAAAATTTTGGATCCCTTTTGGTAGTAAAGTAATGGAGAGTCAAGGATTTCCCTAATCTAACCATATTATCTTGCCATCACTAAAATGGGGTGAAAATTCCTGATTATTGAAACCTAAATCACAAACCTAATTCACAAACCCCTACCCACCTTCATCAGGTTCTTACATGCCTCCTACCTGATCCAATTTCATCCAATGCCTCTTTGAGCACCACATCTTTGTGTTGGTATGTATGCCTAGAGAGCCAATCATATGATGATTGTAATGACATATATTGTAAATGATTTGATTAATAATAAATGCAAGCTTCTAATGTCTTTTAGAATGATATTACTCAAATACATATGTCTTCAGGTTGAGGAAATGAACAATGAGATGACAATGTTAAGAGTATATATATTCTTGTTATGTCCCTAGTCAGATGTTATTGTGGAAGGGTGATAGACAAGAATCACACATAAGACTAGAGTGTGTGTTGATTGATGACAAAATCTCATTAAATCATGATATGTGATATCAAACCAAACATGTAGATACTTGTTAGAGAACAATGTATCACACAAACCCACCTTGAGAGTTATGCATGGAAACCATTGCATGGTAGTCAAAATCATCTCTCGTAGTGATGGTGGTGACTGTGGTTCTTTGACCTAAAATTGCTACACTCATCACATGTCATTCAACACACTTTGACATCATCCACTGTGACCCTGAATAAGGGTTTCCATAAAGGTGGTGCTCGGGTGCATTGTGACACATGGGGATGACTATGAGTGATGTAGATGGAATTTTTCTCTCCTATAGGAGTATGATATCCTTTCCACTTGATAAGAAAGATTGAGAAATGCATGGCCATAGTCATGTGAGTCAATATGTGATATTGACCTTACATATATCTCAGACAGTCTGCTCTATTTCAAGCAACACTATAAATCACCTACACCGGGGTGGAGGGAACACCCAAAAAAATAAGAAACAAAAGAGTATACATCAGCAAAAGCTGAGTATGTACAACTACCAAATATTTTGGGCATTTAAATGGGTCAAAAGAGAAAAAGATATGTTCCCATAAAAAGGAGGGTCATCCAACAAGATATATATCGATAAAATGAATTCCAAAAGAATGAGACATATATATACAAAAGTGAGATAACACATCTTGCAATAACTATTCACAATACCAAAACAATCATAATCATTCACATGCAGATATATATACGAAAGATAGCTATAGTAGGGCCAATACACCACAGAGTCGTTGGCCTAAGTAAAATGGGTGGAAAAGAACCCCTCTGTATATATAAGAGTAGAAAAACAACCCTGAGTAGTACCCTAATGGCTACACTTAAGCCTCTATGTTAGTTATTTAGTAAAATTATCTAACATGCATAAATTGAGTAGAAAGATAGTTTGCATTCACCATTCACATTTCCAAGTACAACAACAAAGCAGATGGGGTCATAGTCCCGAGGCAACAAAGTATTCATCAAGAAAAGTGGAATTAGATGATTCAATATCATGAAACAAGGAAATTTCATTATAGATGAATAAAAAGTGACAATATTCAAAAGATGCCTCATTATAATAAGAATTAAGTAAACTTATACCCAAAATTAAATAGGGAGGAGTGCATACCTAATCTTCACAGCTATCCCTATTTCTAGGGGTGAACTTCATGGTTCTTCCTTCATGATCTAAAGGTGTTTTACATGTACATTAGTCCACAACTATTGGTTCATGATAGAAATAATGTGTAAACCTAGTTTAGTAACTTGGTGTGGATTATCAAGTTTTTTAAGTATTAGAAGTATTCATATATATTGTGGGGGTCATGATTAGTTATCATAGATCATAATATCCTTACCAAGAATATCTTGGATTTAACACAGCATAACTTATACTCAAATAATGATATAATATGAATACTAATATATTCCATATGGTCCTAAAGATTAAAGTAGATTTACATGTTTTCTAATGTTAGTTTTGGTCAAAGTATAAATTCCTTCACATATGTGTTTATAAAAGTACAATTTTATATAACATCTTTCCATTACATACCCTTCTAATTCAAATAAGGACATTATAGATGAATAAATTCCGTAGTATAATCATATATATGTGAATCTAGGATATTGATACATATGTGAAAAACATTTGGGGTTATGTTTACTAGGTTAGAAATTATCATCATCACTCTATTCCATATTATTATTCACTACCATACACTATAGAAAATTATAATAAACTACATTTAGTGGTATCTTTTGGTATTCATAAGCTAATGTATATAGTTATATGTAGACTATTATGATTTATATTTCAGGATCATCATATATGTACAAACCTATGGTTTCAAACATTACAGTATGCATTGAACCATTTCTTATGATATACTCCATTATGATATATAAGAATTACCTAATTTCATATTCATATAGCTACATGTTACGTAGGGTTACTAATCATATACATTTTATAGTAACTATATAATGTGTCTTACGTACCCTAATCACCACCAGGTCATTCAATATACTTTATATTATGTTATCATAATATTTTAATTAGAATATGAAAAAGTGGGAGGTGAAGATTAACCTACATGACATTCTATTTCCCATGCTCCATGGGCTCATCTTATCACTAATTTGTGATAGTTTGGCCTCTGATCAAACTTCCTTTATCTTGGTCTTATGTTCCTCAGAGCGGACTGATCTGTGAGGGAAATGGAGCCAAAGAGCAACTAATTTCTAAGAGTCATTATGGAGGATGGCTCATCACTTGCAAGGCAGGATGGATCATCAATAGATCTTATACAAACTAGGGTTGTAGGCTATCCACAATTACCAAATGAAGCATCATTGTGGATGCTAGTATCAAGATGATCAGATGGCCTAGATTTATAAGAGGACTCAACAAAGATGGTAGCAATGAAGAGGATGCAAGGCAGTGTTGGGGGCACGCTGGTGTTGGGTTGTGGAGAAAGAAGTTCAATGGCCTACTATAGGACTCGGTTCCAATAGACATGAGTTCCTTTCTACTAAAACTATTGGGTAGATGGAAGGTGGTGGCTAGGTCTTCTTGGGCATGAAAGGGTGATGGAGGAACCTTCGCGGTTGGCCGTGTATCTGGTGTTGATGGCCTAAAGTGTTGGTGGCAAGTGAGGATGGAGAAGGTGACACGACACAGATGTGGAATGGTAGAGGAGTTGCATATGATCGAGTAACCGACTGCAGATTGGAGTAGGTTGACATAAGAGTTAGAGGGAGGGGTCACGCAGTGGCAGTAGGTGCCTTCAGTGGTGGCAATAGACGATGGTAGGGTAGGGTGGAATCTCTTGGGGTGACCATGGGTGGTGATGACCCATTGCGAGTCTGCCACATGGCTATGTGTGTTTGGAGAAGGGATCGCTTGGTCTGAACAGTGCTTGGCACTACTGGTTGGAGGTAGCGTGGATGCTTCTAGGATGTACAGTGCTACAGGAGAGGAAGGTAGTGATGTCACTGGTGTCAGCGATGCAGAAGGGGATGGCAAGGAAATGGTGTCTTTAGAGGATCAACGGTGTAAGGTAGTAGTTCCAAGCAGGGCCAAATGATGAGGAGGACTGTAGATTTAGTAGAGAAGGATGAAGCGACTGCATGGCTTGTTGGTGATTGATGAAGCCATAGAAGATCACTGCACTATGAGGCAATGATGCTGAACGAACGAATTGACCAACACTAGGAAGAAGGCAGTGCGGTGACTAGGGTTGGGGGATAGATTGAGAAGTAAAGGAAGAGGAAGAAGGAAATAAACAAAGAGGAGGAGGATACAAGAAGAGAAAAAGAAGAGGGGTAGGACACCATCCATGATTAGGGGAAAAGGTTTCCAGTTACAACTTGGTGTTGTCATTTCTGATAGGGAGAACATGGAACACATTACTTAGAAGAAGGTAACACACTTGAGATTTACCCGATTGACTATAGTTTTAAATGAAAGGTTGAAGTGGTTAAGAGCATTATTCCTTCTAATCTTAAGTCAACCTTATTAAGTGGTCAAATCAAGCCTAATTGTCATGAAAATGGTAAATTGACTAATCAAGACATGATTAATTCAATTTCAAGGTCAGTTTCTTCTTTCATAGTTTAAGTGAGGTGCTCAATTAATCTAGTTAATGCCTTACTTACTAAATATAATTATGTATTTATTGAATTTCATTCATGAATAAGTCTTGGAATAATTCTAAAATGACATGGGTCAAAAGTAATTAATTGATGTTTGTATATTTAACCCCTAACGAAAGACTTAATTAATAAGTTAATCATTTTTTTTTTTGGAAGAAAGAGAGATTATGTATTCATCCCGCTCTCTCTAGCAGGCCAAAGGAGATTGAGATCTACATTTACCTCAACATTAAGCCAGGGAGGTTTCAAAGAATTAAAAGAAAACAAAGCAGACCTAAGATTAGGGCTTTGAGGTGGGCTATTTATGCCCAATTGCTGGTTTTGCAGAGCAAATTTAGCAAGAGAATCCGCTACCTTGTTGAGCGTCCTAGGAATTAGGCTTACTCGACAGGTTAATAGGGGTGATGTGCCTTCTTTAAGCTTGGCCACGAAGGGTCTGAATTTAGGTGGGCATGCTCCAGAATTTATAAAATCGACTGCTTGGCTACAGTCCGATAGAATGGTAGCTTCTGTTGCACCTAAGTCAACCGCGATGTCGACGGCTTTTATGATCGCTTGGATCTCAGCCTCCACAGCATAAGCTGCTCTGGTGATGAAGCCTTCTCCTCTCAGACAGCGGCCTGAGGAGTTGATAGCATGAATTCCCAACCCAGCAGTGATAGCCTCCTGTTTGTGTGCTGCATCTGTGAACAAGATGATTGCTCCACCATTAGGTCTCGTTGTACCAATTTTTGGCCGTTGCAAAGTCTTCTTCTGTATAGCCTGGGCTGGTAGGTTTAGAATAGATTCAGCTCGGCCCTTGATGAAGGTGAGCATGGCAGAGAGAGTAGGAAGCTTAGATTCGTGGATGAACTTATTTCTTACAGACCATATATGCCAGCAGCTTACCGCACAGAGGGTGAAGGTGTTAATTGATTCCGAGGCAAGTCCCAGTATGAACGGTGACCAATCATCATCTGTGAGAGTATACAACCTGTTCCAGAGTCCTAGCTCCATCCATAACGGCCTGCTAAGTTGGCAGTCGCGTAAACAGTGGAGAATAGTTTCCTGGTCTTTGCCGCACAGCTTGCAAGACGGATTGGTTCCCATATGACGACGAGCCATTTCCGCATTTGTGAGAAGAGATTTGTGTTGCATCTGAAATAAGAAGATTTTGATTCTTTCCGGAAGTTTGGCTTGCCAAATAGTCTTCCAGTTGCCTCTGACAGGAGATTCTTTACCTTGACGAATGAGTCGGTAGGCAGATCTAGATGTGAATTGCCCCTTGGGCTCGAGACGCCATTGCCATGTATCGTCCTCCAGATTAGGATTAGGTGGCGGGATGGAAGATATGCCCAACCAGTAATCGGAAGGTATATAGTGTTCTATAAATTGCCAATCCCAGTGACCATCAAGAGTGATCATCTCACTAACCTTGAGGTCATTTAATTCCGGAGGGATGAGAGGATCAGATTCTGAGCTAGCTATAGCAGAATTCCCACACCAAGGATCTAGCCATACGTTCGTTGTGGAGCCATTCAGGATAATTTTCGAGCTATTCACCTTGAGGAGAGGTAACGATTTGCAGATGAATTTCCACGCAGCAGAGCTAGGTGTTTTCTTGGCTTTTCCCATCTTCATATATTTTTCTCGCATCACCTTAATCCAGAGAACATCTCTATTTTGGAGGAAGTCCCAGGCATTTTTCAACATAAGAGCCTGGTTCTGGTCTCTGGCGTCCTTCACCCCGAGGCCTCCTGCATCTCTATTTGAGGTGAGTTTCTTCCAAGAAATAAGAGAGATTTTCTTCTGTTCTGTGCTACCTTGCCATATGAATTTCCTGACATGGCTGTTTATCTCATCACAAAGGGTGGGAGAGAGTGTTATCGTCTGCATGGTGTATGAAGGAACAGCTTGAAGAATAGACCGTGCAAGGGTGATGCGGCCGGCAAGGGACAAATGCCTGACTGCCCATCCATCCATTTTTGCTTTGATGTTGTCTTTGAGATTGACATGGGTGTTCTTGTTAATGCGGTGATGGAGAATTGGAACTCCCAAGTATCTACCGAGGTCCTCCGTCGATTGGATACCCAGCACTCTACTGATGTGTCTGCGTTTCTGGTTTGAGATGTTTTTGGAGAAGAAGACGCGAGATTTGTCTTTAGATACTTCCTGACCCGAGACTTCCGAGAATTCCTGGAGTACCCGAATGATAGTCCTGGCTTGTGCAATAGTTCCCTCGGACATAAGGAGCAAATCGTCGGCGAAGCACACGTGAGTAAGGGGTGTCCCCCCTCTGCTGAGAATCATGGGCTTCCAAAGCCCTGCATTCACCTCATTGTTAATTGACTGGCTTAACCGCTCGATGCATAGAACAAAGACATAGGGGCTAATCGGGTCCCCTTGTCTCACTCCCTGACCTGCTTTGTATGCCGGTAGAGGTATCCCCTCCCACAGGATAGCAGTTTCCCCCATAGTGATGATTTGCATAATAATAGTAACAAGAGTATCAGGCAGTCCCGTCTTTTGGAGCGTGTCTTCTATGAATGTCCAATTCATCCTGTCAAAAGCCTTAGAAAGGTCAAGTTTAATAGCCATGAATGTCTTCTTGCCTTGCTGAACTTTCATGGAGTGTATTGCTTCCTGGACTAAAAGAATATTATCACTAATCTTTCGCCCGGGAATAAAGCTGGATTGGGTCGGTGAGATCCAAGCGTTAAGGAAAGGCTTAATCCACTCTACAATGATCTTAGAAATAAGCTTAAAGCATACATTGTTTAACGAAATAGGTCTGAAATCACTACAGTGTATGGGGCATTTCTTTTTTGGAATCAAGACCAAGTGTGCATTAGCAAGCTCAGGATCTATACGTTTATGAATGAAACAATTGCTCACTGTCATATGGATCGAGGCTCCGACATGCTCCCAATTCACTTGTAAGAAGTCGACGCTCACTCCATCAGGCCCGGGTGATTTGGAAGGGGCCATACAAAAAAGCACCTCCTTTGTTTCCTGGAGAGTAGGGGTTTCACTAATCGTGGCTTTAGCATCAGACAAGATGCTTGTGAATCGACCTTCATATCTTTTGATCAGATTGTAATCAGTCCTCATGGTTCCATACATAAGCTTAGCAAAGTGGCCCTGGACTAGGCGTTTGAGACTGCATTGGTTTGTCACCCAGTTGCCGTCATCGTTCTTCAACCTTGAAATTTTATTTTGATATCATCTTCCTTTCACCAATGACTGGAAGTACTTGGTGTTCATGTCGCCACATTGGAGCCAATTCGTGTGGGATTTATTCTTCCAATCAATTTCTTCGCGCAGTAGTATGTTACAAAGAGCTTCCTGCAAAACGTTAATATGCGAATTGGAGGCAGTATTATTATGGTTAGCAAGATTGACCTGTGATTTGTCAATAAGCTTCAGCAGTCTGGCTTTCTCTTGTTGATGTTCCTTCGTTATCTTTGCATCCCATCTCAGAGTATCCTTCTGGAAGGAGGGTAGTGCTTGTAAGAACGAGGCGTTTTTATTCCATGCTCTGGTAAGATGGTCCTTGAAGCTCGGGATGAGGTTCCAACTTGATTTGGTTTTGAAAGAAGCTTTGTTACGAGTGGGGGTCATTCCAGTGCTCACCCAGATGGGATTGTGGTCCGATTTCACTCGAGGGAGGACGATGACTTTCGAGTTGCAGAAATTGGACACCCATTTTTCGTTGATAAGAACACGATCCAGTCTCTCAAGCAGGAATTTTTTCTGGTAAGTGAAGAATTGGCCTTCAGATTTGGCCTCTCTCAGGCCAGTAGTAAGGAGCACGTCATGGAACATATTGCTGGATCTGGCATCCCAGTATTTGCTTCCGCGTTTCTCATCGATTGTAAGGAGTGCATTGAAATCTCCCATAACAGCCCATGGGGTAGAAATTCCATTACTGATGTTTTTGAGGTGCGTCCAGAGCTGCTCGCGACGCTTTGGGGTGGGACTGCCATAGACGAAGGTGACTAATGCACCATCAATACTACAATGTATGAATTGGCGGTGACAGCTGATTATATCGACGCTGCAACGAGACTGATTCCAAAGAATCCAAATACCCCCTGAGAAACCCAGGGCTTCTACTCTATGGGAGGACTCAAATCCAAAGGATTTGATGATGTCGAGCGCTTTTTCACCACTACAACGAGGTTCAAGGATGGCCAAGACATCAATCTTCATTCTACTTTTAAAATCTTTGATTATACGGGCCTTGTGAGGAGACCCCGCGCCCTGTATATTCCAGACGATGATCTTCATTTGGTAATATAAGGGTGGGACAAAATCTCTTATTGTTTGTGAGTTTCTGAGGCAGATGCCCCACAGTGAGGATCTTCTCCTTCCTGTCTGGGATCCACCATCTCATGCTCATGATATCCAGTCGCCGAGCTCCCCGTGAAATCTGGGTGTGAGCACGACGCCTTTCCTTTCTTCCTCGCCCTTTCTGGGCTTGACATAATGGGGATTGTTTGGTAGACAATCTGCCTGGTTCTCAAGCTAATATGTCTATCTGCTGAGTTTGAATTGTCTTGATTGGCCGGGTTGTATAGAATCAGTTGATTGTCCTCAACTGGTTCCCCTTCTCTTCCCATGGCGATTTCATCATCATGGAGAGTCACTACTGTATTTACAACAGTTTCTTCTGTTGCAGCTTTCGCTTGTTGCTTCTGCTTCCTACGATTCTTTTTGCTTAATTGTTGTTGCCATCCCTCTCCATCCTCCCCTCCTTCTTGGTTAGGGTTAGAAGTATCATCCGGGATCGTGTGTACATTAACTGGAGTGTTCTGATCGTTTTCCTTTCTGACTGGTCTTTTCTCAGGCTTTTTTGCATGGATTCCCATGTTATATTCGTTCAGTGGGTGGGTGTTGTTTCCTTCAGAACGGACTCCCTCTGTGTCTGGGGGTAACATGAACTTGCAGGCCTCCTGACTGTGACCAATTCTTCCACATCCCATGCAGATCAGTGGGATGTTTTCGTATTCCAGCTTGAACCTTTCTCCATTGAAGAGGATTGCTGGAAGAAGCGGTTTGGTTGTTTCCACTTCCACCGCAATCCGGGCAAATTTACCCCGATGCCCTAGTGTTGTGGTGGCGTCGATTTTAATGGTTTTACCTATCGCGTCTCCAATGCTTTGAAGGAGTTCATGTTGGTATAGATAAACTGGGAGGTCGGCAACTCTGGCCCAGACAAGTAGTCTTCTTGGGATTGGATCTGACGGCCTGAAATCTGCAGTCCATGATTGAACTGAGATGTATGTTCCGAAGATAGTCCATGGCCCTCCTGTCATGGCGCGGACATAGTCCGGTTCGTTAGCTAGCTGGATGATGTAATAACCTTGTTCTAGGTCAATTACTCTGAAGGATTCAGAAGGTTTCCATAGGATGGCAAGCCTGTTTACCAAAGCATGATATCCGACATTAATGCCCACAGCTTTGATGATTACAGAAAATTTCCACGGATCAAGAAGGGGTTGGATCCTTTCCGGAGCTATCTTGAAGTTTGGGATCGGACCGGAACGATCTACCTCAATTTCTGTAGATTTTAGATAGTCTGCCGGTACGTTTTTGATAGAGTTGCTGCTTCCGCCGTTTCCCACTGTATTTGCATATGTTCTCCTTGGTACATTAGGGTTTCCTTGTGTTCCAGGCGTTTCGTTTGTAAGAGGTTCCTCGTGCTCCGCTTGTTGGTTATTAGGAGTAGTTGTATCCGGTCCATCCACTACGACATTGTTGTTGTTTCGAACGGTTGTGTCAGGAGGACGAGTCCTCCCGGCGAAGCCACCCCGTCCTCCGCCTCCCCGGCCGCCAGAGCTCCTGCCTCGCGCCGGCCCTAGCACCATCGCGTTTTTCTATGCTACTGATAAGTTAATCATTAAATACATACAAAATATTATTTTCTATCAAATAATATTTTCTTGGCCCCATTTACTCTAATTCAATTATAAATGATTTAATCTCTAACTTAATTAGTAAAGAGCCTAGGAAAAGGATGTGTTAGTCTATGGTCCTAGATTCAGGTATGTTACAACTACATATGATGTAGACCTTAGGCGGTAGTAATTCCTTGTGAGTCCAAAAAAATATGATACATTTATATAAAAAATAGCAAATGCATTTGATTTAAGGTTCCTTGATTTTCCAATGTCACGAGCATGATTTCTTTTCTTTTAGCATGACTTCCATCTAGACCATTAGATCCAAATCATATGCCACATGACATCTATCCTACCTTGGGTAGGAGAGTTCAAGCCTTGTCACTGTAGTGTGTAAGTTTCCATATTTTGTTTGCGTCTTTCTCTTTCCCTACTCCACCTTTTTACTTGATTTCTTCTCTAATTCTCCCAAATTTTGATTCCACATTTTTAGACCCCTTTTGGTAGTAAAGTAATGATGTGTCAAGGATTTCCCTAATATAACCATATTATCTTGCCACCATTGAAATGAGGCAAAAATTTTAGACTATCTAAACCTAATTCATAAACCTGATTAAACCCCTCCCCACCTTCATTAGGTTCTTGCATGCCTCCTACTGAATCCAATTTCATCCAATGCCTCTTTGAGCACCATGTGCCTTTGTGTTGGTATGTATGCCTAGAGTTCCAGTCATATGATGATTGTAATGGCATATCTTGTAAACAATTTGATTAATAATAAATGCAATCTTCCAACTTACTCTATTTTATTCAGTTATGAGATAATTATGTAACATCATAAATGTCTACAAAATGATATTACTCAAAGACATATGTCTTTAGGTTGAGGAAATGAGCAATGAGATCATACACATGTTAAGACTATATATATTCTTGTTATGTCCCTGTCAGTTGTTGTTGTGTAAGGTTGATAGACAATAATAACACATAAGACCAGAGTGTGTGTTAGTTGATGGCATAATCTCATCAAGTTGTTATATGTGATATCAAACCAAACATATAGATACTTGTTAGAGAACAATGGATCAGACAGACCCACCTTGAGAGTGATGCAAGGAAACCATTACATGGTATTCAAAATCATCTCTCATACATGTAGTAGGGACAAATTCCATCTAAATCTCTCACACTCAATTCCCATGTGTCACAGAGTATCTGAGCATCACCTTTATGAAAACCCTTATTTAAGGTCATGTTGGATGATGTCAAAGTACGACAAATAACATGTGATGAGTGTAGTGACTTCAGGTCTAAGAACCACTATCACCACTATCACTATGAGAGTTAATTCTGACTACCATTCAATGGTTTCCATGTATCACTCTCAAGGTGGGTATATTTACTACACTATTCTATAACTAGTATCTATGTGCTTGATTTGATATCACATATCATGATTAATGAGATTCAATCATCAATCAACACACACTCTAGTCTTATGTATTATTGTTGTCTATTTTTCTTTCACAGTAATATCCGACTAGGGACATAACAAGAATGTATGTACTCTTATCATACATATGATCTCATTGTTCAGGTCCTCAACCTGAAGACACATGTCATCGACTAACATCATTCTTTAGACATCTATTATGTATGTGTCACCATCTCATGATTGAGACAAACATAATAGACAAAATCTCCTTTACAATTATCAAATCAAGTATCTAATGCCCCATTGTAATCATCATATGATTGGCTCTCTGGGCATACATACAAACATTGTAATCTTGAGGTTAGGCTTCATTTTTTATAAATGCAAAACCAAATTATTGGCTATGATGTTTGAATGAAACTAATGGTTATAACTTTAGTGGCAGTATAATCTAGTCAATTCCTTCCCATATGAATTTATCGAGGGACATGAATGATATGCATGTGATTGAACTCCTAAGTTGAACATTTGATCAATTGAATGCAAGAAAAGAATGTTATCAAGTAAGATTTTTATTTGAATTTTGTTAATCTTTTTGAAAGATTCCCCTAATTGATTTTGTGTTAATTAGGTGACATAGGAACTCATAGAGATGGTTATTTATACTTTTAATTGACTTATTCCTTAATACGTATATAATTAACCAATCATTCTTATTTATAGAATGATATATAAGAGATATAATGATTTTAAGTTTTATTTTTCTTTTGGTATTTCTATTTTTATTCTCCCTTAAGTTACGTAAATGCCTAAAGTTATATTTGGCTAGGTATGAAATATTCAGGATATTACAATACTAGTGTATAACATTATTCTCATTTATTACAAAATACATGATAGAACATTGTTGTTTTACTATTTAGGACTGAGTCCCTACATGCTTGAAGTTAATTTCAAATGATTTGTGAATATGCTTATGTGATTCATAGCAAGTTGCTAATATTTTTTGATAAACTTGAGGTTGTCCCTCAAGTAAAACTAGTTTACAATAGTGTGTTTATTTTTTGTAACATACTAAAACCTAACCTCTTGACTCTAGAAATCCTTACCATATGTATAAGATATTGGTATGCTTGTATCTTTACTTTTGGCAAAAAAATGATAAAGTTATACCCTAATGTGTATAGATAGTATATTGAACACGACTAACCCAATGGTAACTCTAATATATATGGGACTGAAAGCAAATATAATAATTTAATGATATCACAGAACATGATATATCTCTCCTATGTTTCCTTTACTAACTAATAATAAAAAATATATATAATAAGTGGAAATGTGCTTAACACATGAATAAGAATAACAATGTAAATTCCCATGTCCATAAATATGAGTAATGTGTCATTATTTCAATAAATAATGAACTTCATAAGATAAATGAGTAAAATGTGGAATTTTGTGCATACTAATATAAAAAAACTCTTTTGGTAACAATGTAAATATAATGGGACTCTAAATAATAAATTATGATTCCAATGATCTAATGTTATGATAATATAATGGTGATGATCCCAAAACTCTAATTGTATTAAAATTCATAAATGGATCTTCAAAACACAAATATAATGTCAAAATCATGTTAGTTGGGTCCCAATTAGCTTGAGTGCTAAGTTTCACATTATTTGAACAATAATAACTATCCTAATTTCATTTATAAAAGAAAATATGAGATAAGGAAAAAAATATTAAGTTAATTATTAAATATCTTTAAAAGTGGAAATAGATCCCAAATTCAGATTTTACATACCAAAATTGGTATATATATGTGAATTTTCACATTAATTGATCAATCTTCTCTATCCTAGTTTTACTTAGTTGAGAGAATATAACTTAAGGTAAAAAGTATTAAACGAAATAGTAAGACACCACAAATGTGCAAATTGATGGAAAAATCAGATTCTACATGTCAAATTTAGTCTAGGTGCCTAATTTGATATTAGTTGAACTCTGTTTGGACCATCAAATGGGTTAGGAAAGAAAAATAATAACCACATAGGTTAAATACAACTAATTTCAATTTTCATAAGATTTCACAATCATTTCCTTATCACGACTACTTTCTTGATTTTATTAATCCTAGATTCTTCCTGGTCGTTGGATTTCTAATGAAACAACCCATATATCATCTTCAACCTTAGTTCAGAAAAGGAAATGCCTTGCACAATAACTCTTTTTCTGCGGATGGTTTCTTCCCCTCTTGGTCACAAATCTATCTCTGGTTTTCTCCGTTTTTCTCCGTTTCAATGCTAACTTGATAGGATTTTGACACCTACAAATTCCCAACCATCATCTTCCCTTTTCTATAATTTCTTCTCTTCTTTGCCATGTTACTTTCTTCCTCTATGAAACCATGTCCACGACACTACTCGCATGAAAATGCATACACGAACCTCGATGAACTTCAACCTTCTCCCAAATTGCTCCTATTTGTCATCCCATGTCCATATTCTTTACTCAACCTACAGAGTTGGTAGTGACAGCCAAGGGCATCTCAGTTGACTTAGTTTCTCCTACACTGTCCCGAGAGGTTGCTGAGGAGTTATCTGTGTTTGTGGCCCTTGCCTTCATGACTCGATCTTGGTCGACTAGCACCTGGACAAGCTTGATGGAATCCATCATGGAGCCTCTCGGAGAGGTCTTTGAATGTGTGGAGTCTTTCTTTAGGTTCTTCATGAGATAAGGAAGATTTGTGTGCTACTCACTTTCCATCCTAGTTAGAGAAATATGGTTTTGGTTGGAGCACCTCATCTGTGACTCCTCTGTTATGATCTTGACGTTGTTTTCCACTGGGTTGACCTCCATTTAACTTCACTCTGGGACGATGAATCTTCATAAAGGATTGGTTTTTCTATGGCACCTTTCTTTCTCTTGGTTTTGGTTTTACACCCTCTGTGTTTTCCAGGACGGTCGTGACGGGACGAGCTCTGTCTCTTATCTCATTCACTGTTGGATTTTTGTAGGAGATGGTGAACCAATCCATCTACCAATGGGGTGGCTTTCTCATTATAGAGGTTGTTGTGCTTCCTCGCCTGCACCCATGGATAGAGCTGACAAGCCATGGTACGATCTGTATGTTCTTGAGCTAAGGAGAAAGAAGAACAAGACTTGCTAGGTGATGGTTTTTACCACAATGCCCATGTTTTGATTTGATTTTGTCACGCCACTATGGGCAAAACCATCATTTTGATGTTTCTTTTGCTTTCTTTTCTCGCACTAGGATGGGCAATGTACATGCTGTGGGCCCATGCCAGTTGACCTACACCGATAGGGCTACCTTAGCTATGCACGTTCTGGCTTCGAGGTCATTTATCTGAATGACATTTTCTATATTTCTCATTGGTTACAATTTGTAAAACTCATAATAATTTATTCCTATGTCTAGAAAATAAAGAAAATATATTTTGTAACCAATACTTTATTTTGTATCTAATGGCATGGTTTTTATCACCTAACTATAGATTAACAAATAAGTATTTTTTTAAAAAATATTCTAGTTAGTTAGATTTTCTAAAATTCACAACTAATTATCTATAAATAAAAAATAAGGTAAAATATGATATGAACTCATTAAAATATAATCAACATGATAGTATGGTTTTGATAACTTAGGTTGATAATAACAAAATGGACAACTATTAGAGTTTACGCAATTGATGTAAACTTAACCCTAATTTCATATTTGTCTTTAACATGTCAATTGTGGACATATATGGAATTAGGGTTTTGACTTTGGACATATGTAGACTTCATGTGAGGTATATTTCATCCCAAATTTCAAATTGGGAAAATCATCCATATTTACCTCACCCTCTCAGTCATTTAGAAGATACTACCCTTTACACATTCTCTCTCTCTCTCTCTCTTATTAGAGTTTGACTTATGTGAGAAATTACGCATTGATATGGAACATGTGATCATCATACTTTGTTAGATATTCTTATAGAACTTTTATTTATATCTTGTTCATTTTGTTCCATGTGGAAATTCTAATTAGAGTATTTGATATCTTAACCTTCTTTTAGTGGACTTAATGATCTTATGTTGCATCTTATTTGTGGCAATAATTGGATATTTGTTTATGAGTCCTTTGACCTCATATGATATATGTTGGATGCTCTCATCCCTTTGTTGAGCATGACTATGCTTTATCTTGTTTGTCCTATTTGCATGTGTGATTGACTAGTCATAGCTATAAGTAGTGACTCTATATAGGCCCTAGGTTTTATTTCCCTACCACTTGTGATGTTTATAGACAATGGATTTTATTCTCCCTGTTAGGCACTAAGTTTTATTCCCTTGCCACATATGATATTACGCACTGGGTTTAAATCGCTTGCCATGCACCCCTGCAAAATCTATATTTATTTGACATTGAGGTTTTAGTCCTCCTACCATTTGTTATGGAGTACATATGGGTTCCTATTCTACTTTCTAGTGTAAGATAGTATTATTATTACTCACCATGCAACTGTTTATGAGTGATGATATTATTTTTGTGGCATTTTTTGAAGGCAAGAAAATCCCTTATTATGTATCATTTTCTTGAAGATTCTTATTATTTTGATATCCACTTAGATAACACTTTTATATTCTGTGGAAGTCTTATTATATTTGATGTCCTTTTTTTAATATTTCTCAATACCCTATTAATAGACCCATACCAACTTTTGACTTCTCATGTGGAGTATGATTTTGAATCCTATGTGAAGGACATGGAGGGCATGACATATATACGTTTACCTAGCTTCTAGAGCAGACTCTCGGGGATATGAACTTGAGATAGTTTAGATATCCCTTTACTTATATCATGATGATGTTGCTTTCATGTAATCCCCTTTACATGAGAATATTATGTAATCTTAATAGATTGAATAGTCATGATTTATTCCACTGATATACTTTGATCTTTTTGTATACCATTATTTGAGAAGAGAAAAATTTACACATATTCCAACATACCTTTTTAGCGTGTTTGGATTAGATAAATTCATTTCTCAAATTAAGGAATGGAACCCCTCTAGAGTCCCAATCTTTTCATTTTTACTCCAAATTCCATCTTTCTATGCAATTGTTTCAATAACTTATGACCAAACTCTTACTTGTCCTATATATAAAAAACTATATATACTTTCAAAATTCAAAGCAAGTCTCTATTTACTGTAAAAAATTAACCCCTTGCGCAAAACTAGTGTGTCATGAGGTGTGTTTGGGGCTTGTGCTTCAAATTCATGGCAATGTCTCATTGTTCTAATATATAAAAAATGAACCCCTTTGATGCCTGAAAAACTAAAATAACCCTCATACATGTCCTCATAATTTAAAATATGTATCTAGCATTTTGACAAATCTTAAATGATTCCCTATTCTGAAAATATGTATAAGATTATTTGTTCAATAATCAATCCTGGATAGCACTTCAGTGAGTGACAACACCATCCTCAACATTTTTAGGAGCTAATTAGAACACTACCTACCATACAATATAAGTTGAACATGCCCCTAAATGAGCAAACAACCCTCTAGGTTAAAGAATGATGAACAAATTATGGTGAATTAAAAGGGTATATGGTCATGCATTTTTCATTATAGATGTTTGCCACTATCTAAGTTCTTTCGTCAATAATCACTTTTTAACATGCCATGTTTATTTAGTTGTTATTTTTATAATATTGACATAAAAATGCTTCATGAGACTTTTGCTTTATACATATAAGACCATAAAACTATAACAAAGAATTTGATGTTTTATAATATCAATAAATAATTAATTGAACAACTTCTTGAATACATAATTATGGACTCCCATAAGTACAAGTTGATCTAACTTCATACTTAAAATGAATGCAATATTTTCATTCAAAACAATGTTTCATATTATACAACTATGACTCGACGAGAGTATCTTTCTTATGATTATGGGTGTCTACTTTTCATTCACCACCAATCTCAGTGTCAAACCTCTTACATCGAACTCTTTACTAGGATATAACCACAGTCATTCATGTATCTCAAATTGAGCTACAGCTGCAATTGTACTCATTATTGGGGTATGACCGCAACCAATCCCATTCATATACATTTAGGACACAAGGAGATACCTCAACTTGCACCCCGCATATTCAACAATATGCACTCTAAGTTAAACTTGTTTAACCATTCAACAAGTGCCGACACTGAATGGATCTATGACACAGGGCAAACTACACCATTAGATTTCACTTGATTAATTATATCAATTCAAACATCTTTAAGCATCAATCAAGTTACAACATATAACCTCTAAACAAGATCTACATAAACATGGCATGACTCATCACCATAACATATTTAATCAAATTAAGTGTGATCTCATCACATCATGTTTCTTTATGCTTACCACTCACCATATGTCCATCACAAGAACCAATGTCCATCACAATGACCATATATCCATCACAAAGACCAATGTCCATCACAAGGACCACATGTCCATCACAAGGATCACATGTCCATCACAAGGACAACATTTCCATCACAAGGACCAATGTCCATTGTATCATAACCACCATAGCTCATACAAGGCTATGTGCATCAATCAGTATCACCTGCATGGTTAGAACTGATAACAAGAAGGCAAAGCATCATCATCTCATGGAACTCATGTTGTACATTCACATCATACGTTTTACACCATAGCAATTAGGGTTTCACTTTACCTGATTAGGGTTTACTAAGTTGGATTACCAACCACCCTTAGGTCATGACTTTCCTCATCATTATGAGATACGTTATAGAAGCATTTTTATTATTATCATTATAGAACATGTTATGTGATTTAGAAAAATGATCCTCACATCATACGTACAACTACTCCATAGGATACCACATCATCACAATGAGACACCAATATCAACATGGTATGTCTCAACCATCACCATAGAGTATCACATCACACCATGTAACCCTAGTATTAACCAGATGCATCACTACACACCACATGAGGTATTGACTAGGGCTAGGGTATCAAACACCGTACTAATGTAAGATATCAACCACCACACTAAGGTAGGGTATCTATTTACCATCACTTGGTATTGGGCTCAACACCTAAATGAGAGGGTGTCAGCCAAGGCACAACAAAGGGTATCGGTCTAGAGGTACATGAGAAAGTGTATCGGCCATACCATCTCATAAGGTATCGACATCACGATCCATTAGGGCCTTGGCCTCACCATCCATTAGGGTATCAACCTACCCACTCAACTAGGGTATTGGCCTACCCATCAACCAGGGTATCAGCCTATGTATCCCTTTATGTATCAGCCACATAGATCTCCATAGGGTATCAGCCATTAGGGTTTGGTTGTATCCGTCGAACATCAAGGGAAGATGTTTCTCACATCAACTCTAGGTGTGTTGGGCTAGGATGTATCAAATTGCAAGGTGTGTCGATTACACATGTATTGGATTAGGGTTACCCATGTCGACTTCCATACTCGTCTAAAAGAATCAAGGCTCAACATTATTCTCTACTAGCCATCCCGAGATCATGACAAGACAACATCATAAGAGGTGTATCGCTTTACATAGGAGTATATCGGCCTAGCATATCAGTTTGCATGCATATCAGTTTAGCACATCAAACCGGTTTAGTCATCTTCTACCTCAAGATGACGATATTAACAAGGCAAAGGAAAAGAGAAACTTATGGCAGCAACTTAGCAAGGTTCTATTCTAAAAAATAGAATGTAAATCTACCAAGAAAAACTACTAGTATGCAAGCAATGATGATCTAAGAGAAACTAGCAAGATAACAAGTAGGAATGTGATAATAACAAAGTAGGTTTAGAGTTATATAACCCGCCTCAAGAACAACCACCAAGCCCTAAGTTCCAAGGTCAAGCTCCAAGCTTCCCAGTATCAAGGTAGAAGAAGATCCTCCTAGCTCGATCTCCACAACACCTACAAGAAGGAAGATACAACCATGGTCAAGAAAGAAAAAGAGAAAACAAAAGGTACCAAGGTCCATGGCCAAGAAGAAGAAAGAAGGAGAGAAAGGTAGCTAGAAAACCATGGCTTACCAAGGAAGAAGATGAAAGAAAGCACCACAATCTTTCACTCTCCCACCAAGATCCAAGGGAGAGTGCTCTTCAATCTCAAGGTCGGCCACCAAGGAGAGAAAGCAAGTATCACTAAAAGGGTTCTCTTGCATGGGAAGAGAGGGGTATATATACATGGCCAAAGAGAGAGAGAGAGAGCAAGGGGAAGGTGTCACCACCTTAGATCCCTAGGTGACACATGTTCAAGAAGAAAGTCCACATGCCACGCCATGAAACAAGGTGATAGAACCTATGTCTCGCCACTTGGTCACTAAGAAAGGGCAAGGTTGAAACACACATCCACCCCCTTCATAAACCGATAGGGATGAAACCCTAGGTCACAAACCGATATGGCACTCCTCAAAACATCACCAAACCAATAGAATGTCACTCAAGACACCCTCAACTGATACCAAGCCTCCTCAAGGCAACCACATACCAATACATGGTCTCACTAAGGCTCTCAAGCCCGAAACCACACTCTGAAGAGCAAAGCACACTTCAAACATGTGCCCAAAACATCACTAAGGATGTCACCACTCAACCAAGCCAAAACAAAGCACCCAACACTTCCACTCTCCTCTAGATGATGGCAAAAAAGAGAAGGAACACTATAGAGGTGGCAAACTTCCACATCAACCCCTACTCTGGGTAATTGCAAGTTGTACCAAAGCCTCACCACAAAGCACAATCATCAACCAAACAAGCTCAAACAAGGAACACAAGCCTCCAACATGCCCTAATTACATCTCAGATGATTAGAGCAAGGGGATAAGCAACATGCTTAAGCAAAACAAATAAGGTTACTCCAAAACATGGGTCAGGGTTCTTACATACACTAATTATGCAAGCTCTAGATTAAGACCTCATTTTTGAACTCATGTGTGATGCTAGAGACTATGCCACAGGAGTAGTCCTAGGGAAAAAGAAGGACAGAAAACACCATGTCATACATTATGCTAGCAAAACTCTGGATGAGGCTCAAGTCAGTTACAATACAAAAAAAATGCTAGTGATCATGTATGAGTTTGATAAGTTTTGGTCATATCTGTTAGGTTGGAAGGTGATAGTCTACATCGACCATGGAGTTGTCAAATATTTAATGCAAAAGAAGGACACTAAGCCTCACCTTCTTCGATGGGCCCTTCTGCTACATGAATTTGACCATGAAATTATTGACAAAAAGGGATGTAAGAACGTGGTTGCAGACCAGCTTTACTGTATACATGTCAAAGAAGACAATCCTCTCCCCATTAATGAATCATATAAATATGGATCAGTACTGGTCATCCACACAATGGATCATATAACATCATGGTATACAAGTATCTGCAATTATCTTGCTTGCCAACAGTTACTGCCTGATATGACCTATAATCAAAAGAAGTTCTTTTTAGACTTGAAAAACTACTATTGGGTTGACCCCCTTCTGTTCAAAATATGCACGTACAATGTTTGTCGCCAATGCATCTCCCATGATGAAGCCTGAGTTATTTTGGAAAAATACCATGCCACTCCTTATGGAGGGCATTTGGATACTGAAAAGACTACTATAAAGATATTGAACTCAAGTTTCTATTGGCCAACTATTTTCAAAGATTATCATGCCTTTATGAGGCAAGGATTCTTGTCAGAGAATAAAAAACATAAACAACTGAAATGAAATGCTGTCCGCTGATTGGATTGAATTGGAAATTTACAACATTTTGGGGAATAGATTTTGTGGGACCTTACCCACCTTCTTTTAGAAATAAATACATACTAGTGGCATTTGATTATGTTTCCAAATGGGTGGAAGCCATCCCATCACCTACCTATGATTCAAAGACATTAATGCACCTTTTCACGAAAATCATCTTTCTAAGATTTGGAGTTCCTCATACGATCATAAATGATGGAGGTTCACATTTCATAGAAAAACCGTTTGAAGCACTTTCGAAAAAGACATGGAATGAAACATAAAATCTCTATTCCATACCATCCACAAACCGCAGGCCAGGTTGATGTTTCAAACATGTAGATCAAACATATTTTGGATAAAACTATGGAAAGATCCAGAAAAGATTGGTCCTCAAAACTTGATGATGCTCTTTGGGCATATCAAACTGTTTATAAATCTCCAATCAGAACCACCCCCTATCACCTCATATACATAAAATATTTCCATCTCCCTCTTGACTTGGAGCGCAAAGCCTTTTGGGCAATTAAAAATCTCAACATGGATGTTGACCTTGCCAAGGACCAACACTTTCTCTAGTTATAGGAGTTAGAAGAACTTTGTATACATGCTTACAAAAATACCAAAATCTATAAAGAACACACATATATTTGGCATGATTGTCACATTGAGAAAAAGAATATTTCTGAGAGTGATAAAGTCCTTCTTTTCAATTCTGCACACTGACATTTTCTAGGAAAATTAGGCTCTCATTGTTTCAGAACCATTATAGTAAGCACCATCTATCCCTCTGGATTGGTTGATGGTCCCTTCATCATGATCTGACGACCTAACTTTGACCCAATCAACATTTTCACTTTATACACATCTATGAGTTGTCAACCTTGAGCAGTCGATAGGGATGTTGATTATTCTCTTAATGATTGATGAATCTACCGACTTTTTCCCACAAGACTGTCAATATTACCCTCGATGGGCTACTCGATGGTCACAGATCCCAAATCCATTTAACTGGTGAGTGTTCACCACATCTTGACTCTCGCCTATAAATATAACTGTGATAACCTCGATTTTAGGATTCAATATCTAATATAATAGTTGAAGCCATATTGATGTAAAATGGTTTTAGTGTCGCTTGAGGTGTAATATCATCAAAATAAACAAGTTAAACTTGTTTAATACAAATAAAAATGATGATTCATGATTTGGATTTTAGGTTTGTATGCTTATTTATAAGGTTATTTGAAGAACTTTTTGACATGATCATATTGTGGGTTTTGATGTCAAACCTTTTTAGATGAGAGATTATACAATCAAAGAGCTACACCTCAAATTTAGAAAGGACCAGAGGTTCACATAAAGAGATATAGATATTTGAAGTTGATGATATTCGTGATATTACTATGGATGAACTTTGGTCTTTTAATTATTTAATAGCTGTGACATTTAGATGTCACGCCGGCCTGCCCCCTTGCTTAGGTGCATTTTTTTTACAGTTTGTCAAGTTAGAGAAATCGCAGCCACAATCAGAGGATCCAATGGATAGCTTCTCATCCTCTACCTACGGATCTCGCAGAGCAAGGGGATGACTGAGTCACAGATTTCTCGTCTATGATGAGAAATAGAATTGTGAGATAGACGTGGTCCTAACTAAGCCTCTGGATCCGCAAGAAACAAAGCACCCGAACAACCCCTCACTCAAGATCGGGCACCCATAGTTTAGAGGGACAACAACCTCCCCTCTCAACCCCTCTCCATCGTCCCTCACAGGTGGTAGCCACCATGGATGTGAGAGGTCTAGGAGCACCCTTTTCACCATGCTAGCTTCAGTAGGGGTTGAAGGAATCCTTGCTTGGACCTCGGCGCATCAGATTCCAGTTCGCAGTGCTAATTTCCCCGCTTTTACTCCACGGTGGAAGAAATCTTGTCTAGTAGTGGCATCGGGGGCTTAGGAGAGTAGGTGAGGGATCTGTAGGAATATGGTGACCCTAAGAGTTTTGAGAGCCTCATCGTGGTGGTGCCATGGCTGCGAGCACATCAACTTGGAGCTGGAGGAGTGTCCCCCTTTTCCCTGCCCTAGAAGCAGCTAACACTGACGAGAACTGGAGGGCGAGACGGTGTCAATCTTCACCGTCTTCCATGCTCGTGGCGGCACCCAACCACAGAGCTCCCCGTAGATCCATCCTGCTTGGCGGCGTCGACACTCAACAGAGATACAAACCCTACCTTCTTTGGTGGCCGATTGCAAGGACTCCAGGAGCAAACAAAATCATTGGCGATGCTATTTCAGAGAAGAGGGCATGGAGGACTCATTGTTAGGGCTGATCCAGATGGAGGTTTTGATCAATCATGGAAAGCGGCGTCCATGTTAGGAGAAGAGGAGGGTTGGCGGCAGAGTGTGGTGAAGAAGAGGGCTGGCGTCAGCGATCACACAGGCTGCGAAGAAGGAACTGGCAGTAGCGGCGCTTATTCACGGAAGAACAGGGTCCAGTCTCCAGCCACGCGTGAGAGAAGGGAGAGGAACCTGGCCCAGTTTCCAGCCAACCAGGTCTAGGAGCTAGACTGGCTGGCTCATCGAGGAGCTGACCCTCCCACAGGACATGTGGCCACCTTGGATCGGCCGCAATAAGGTAAATTCCCAGAAATTCCCCTAATCTTGCATAATTCATACAAATTAGCTCGATGATCAGAAAAATACAAATAATATACCAAAATTCTCAGAACAATTCCTACTTTATTATATGACCCTTAGATCAGACATTTGAAGCAATATTATTGTGATTTTCGATTTATAAGATGATGCTTCTTTTAAGATTATTTAAATAGTATAATTAGCATATAGTGGCCATAAAACCTGGAAATATTACTCTTGAACACTAATATCGTTTGGATACTAAATACAACCTTTGATATTAATGAAATGTCCAAATATAATGTCTTTTGATATTAGAATGGAATTAGATACTTTAAACCTCATATTAATTATAGAAAATAGCGCAATCATCAGAAACATATGAAATGTGGATCAAACCTCTGAAATGATCACATGATCAATAGAAAAATATCAGATTCCATCCCAAGACTAGATAGAACCTAGATTTGGCCAAACCCTAAATTTGGACCTAAAATTACCAAGAATATGATATACATATATTAATGATGAATATTTATTATTAATCAGGTGATGACCAGATATGTATATGATCCAGAATGTAAATAGGAATCTCTAAATTCAGGTATGTGGGTTTATTTAATTATATGACTGTGGTTTTCTTGCTTGCAATCATGATATGTATGTATGATCTCTTCTATTTATATATATTAGATGTAGTATTGCTATGTAGTACTCGTTGTTTTGTCACTTGAAAACATAAATTATGAGTAGATGTTTTATAGTTATTTAAGGTGTTCATTATCCCCCTTACGAGGGAATGGATTAATGTTGGCTAGTACACCTCCCTAGAGCACACAGTGTACGAGGAGTTTCCCTAGAGTACTTGGTACACGGGGATGGGCCCAATATTTATGTTTTAGTACTAGTCCACCTTGATAATGCAATTCATCTAGGAAAATGACTTAAATTGGAGTATTTCGCTTAATAAAGAAGTATTTTCTATGATTTTCTTTCCTTCTGCAAATCTTTTTCAAAAACTATGAAAGCCATAAATATATGTATCTTTCTACCCATGTACACAACACCTTGTGTGTTGATTTGTTGTTTCACGTATGTTTTAGGTTCAAAGATAGCATGGGAGAAAAGTACAGGGTGTGAGCAAGTTGTACAGGTTGTACCTATTGTGTAGATCCTAGTTTAGCATACATGTTCATAGACTTGTAAATCTTCTTTTAATATGTAAATGTAATTCATGTTGTAATAAGTAATCTTGTATTAATATATACATGTTGAATGTTGAGATTGCTCATGGTGTATGCATTATAATTGAATGTTCATGTATGCGTATTATGCTTCCGCATCACTTTTTGATATGATTGGATGATGTCTTCGGATTCTGACATCTCATTCCCAATAGGGTTTGGAGAAGCCAAAATCCGGGGACGTCACAATAACACACTGTGGTAATTTCTTTTCACCACATATTTTATACAGAGAAACTCTACCACTTTTCTCCCTCATCAATTAATCTTACTTCAGAAGTTGCATGTAAACCTTTCCATTCAATAGCCTTACGTACGAGTCAACAAATTTGCAAATAAAACTTTGTCGACGGGTATCCTGACCTTGTCGACCTTACCTCGTCGACCTAATTATGTTGACTACTTTTTCACTACACCTCATAGATGTTTTCACTCTTCAATTTAATGGCTATATGATATACTCTGCTCTTTCATTTTTACTTCTAGATGTTGATCTGATATCCTCATAGGTTGTTAATGTACTCTTACAATCATTGACCTTGTCGACCAGACCTGTCGAATGCTTTCTGCCATCGATGTTTTTCCCTAGATGCTCTACCACCTTGATGAGATTTTTCTTATTTTATCCATCGACCATCTTGCTCCTTGACCCTATTGTTGTTAATAGGACTATAGATTGTTTTCTTAAACATTGATGAATCAATCGACTGTGTTGGTCGACAATCTTTCTTCCTCGTCTTTACCCTTATTATACAAATATATTAATCAATGATCTTATGATGCAACAATGTGCCATATTGAGGATGAAGCAAATACCACCGACCTTGTACCAAAGAAAGGAGAGAAGCTCTTGCAGCTCGAATCATCCACCACTCATGGTACCAAAAGGGTGCATGCTTATGAACCTACCATGAACACGCCTCAAGCCAGCCAAGTAAAGGTCCCGTATTCAAGGACTTTCTATTTTTGTAACAATGAACATTTAGAGGCATTTAAAGCATTGAATAATCTCAACAATAAACCTACATGTTTTGTTGATAAGTCCACTCTCAAGGAAATTGGGATATGGATGTGAGTGTCTGCTTTTCTTACACAATCAAACTTGGCTCGTCTATGCTGAGCCAATCCCAGGGCATATGTGGAACAGACAAATGAGTTCATGTCTTCCATCCAAGAGATTCTTGTTTCAATGCTAGTACCTATTGGGATAAGCTCACAGGAAGGCATCAATAAAAATATGGAGCCCCCAAGGCCTCCATTTTGCACTCTGGGCTATGGGGAATCATGCACAAAATTATAGCCAATGTCCTATTCATGAAATCTGAGACGGGTAGTATCTATCATGAAGAACTCTACATTCAGTCTCTTATAATGGAAGGACGACCTATCTACATCGGTCATTTACTGATTTATCGATGGTTGTCTATATCCTTATCTTCACAAAAAGAATAATGCATGGGTGGTTGATATATGGGTTTTTAGTCCTTTTCACAAGCATATTTTCCTTGATTTTATGTGTTGTTTTGTCATTTATTTGATTAATAATGCATGAAATGCTAACAATGGCACGTGCTATATAAATGCATCACATTGTATGAATTTTACTATTTAAGATGGTTTAATATTTATCCTGAGCATTTATCCACGTTCTTGTGCATTTTCAGGTACAATTGAACATTACATAGTCGATACTACCGACACCAAAAGTCAGTGATACCAACTTCACATCAGTACTTGACCAGAAGAGAATTGCACAGACTCGATACTACCGACACTCAAAGTCGATAGTATCGAAACCACATTAGTAAAGCAAAAGGATGAATCATGAAAAGTAAATACTACCAAGTTCACAAACTTGGTACTACTGAGATGGCGCCAGTAAGGAAATGCTCGGGCGACCTAAAGACTCAGTGCTATTGAGACAAGTCAATAGTACTGACATTGTCATGAGTCGCGGTTAGCCTAGGAACTTGGTACTACCGACTACCAAGTCAGTACTACTGAGTCTACCCGATTTGGCAAATCTAAAGGTAGTAATCTAATCCAATGGCTGGCATTTTTCATACCATAAGTGACTCCTATGACCTAAGGGGAGTTTGGCTAGATGTGAGGAGACAGTCATTTTCCATTCCATGACACCAGAGAGAGAGGAGAGAAGAGAAAGGAACCGAAGGCTTCACCCGGGATGATCCGAGCACCTCCCAAAGGTGAAATCCGCAGCCGAAAGACAGCCGATTGCACGCAGGACGTAGGGGATCATCCAGATCAGCTATTCACTAGGGGTTATTTAGTTTTTCTAATGTTCCACACAATTTTCTCTTTCTCTACCATGTATTCATCGATGAAAACTATGTGGGTCTAAACCCCTTGATTCCTTAGGACCCAGGAGTAGACCGAATATGCATTATAACTGATTTCCATGCAATAATATCATCTTTGTCCCTATTTTCTAGATATAAAGCTATGAAGTTGCTTTGTTCTGTTTATGCCTGATCAACATAGATATATTATTAGACTCTTAATCATTTCATGAGAGAGGTTGAGGGTTGGAAAGCATATACTTACCCATTTATTGTACCCCTTGGGAAAGGTGGAGCATAAACGGGAGGAGAAACCCAAAGTTTAATCATAAAGTTCCTAACTAATCAACCAATTGCTATGGAAATGGGATTGGCATTATAATAGGTAGTAAACTACGCTGTGGGGGTGGGTAGTTCTGACTACAGGCTCTTTATCTAGGGATAGGGGTAATACATATTGGTGAGTGGAATGAAATGCAATGTTATATGTGGAGAAGCCATAATCCTAAGGAATTCCCTAAATCTGAGTAATTTAAGTGTTGATCTTGTTTTGTTCTATTTTTTTGTTCAATCAATCCAATTCAATTTCACCGGCCTAGGTTATTTGACCATAGTTAGTACTAGTCTTCTAGAGAATGTTTCCTTGTGTTCGACTCGAGCCTCAAAAGGGCCTATATTACTTTGATACATTCACTTATGTATAACACATGGTAAACATGTGTCAACTTTTTGGCATCATTGCCGGGGAAACGACAACATCCAACAACATGAATGTTGTGGTGGGCCACTCTAGGCCAACCCTTTTTATTATTTTTAATTTTTAATTTTATTTTCCATTTCACTTAGAGCTGAATCATACAATTATTATTGATTCTATCTCCACTACTGTACTCTGACAATCAATTTGCTACTTTTAGGTATTGGTGTATGGTGCATACTCAAGCCCACGATTACAGAGAGCCATCTTTGTTGGGTTTTGGGCAAGAAAAACTCCTTCACATGGAGAGGGAAGTTGGAAGGTCTGTGGATAGATTCAACCGAACTCCACCACCGACGCCTCTGCCTGAAAGACCTGTAACACCAAAAGAACCTGAGTCAGCAGAAATGGGGGATGGAGTAGAAGAATAAATGATATGAGAGAGGATTAGAGCCTCTTCCTCAACAACTCAAAAAGGACCAATCAAAATACATGCCATTAATGTGGGTAGCTACAAGATTGACACAAGGTTGATTTCTTTAGTCAAATCCCAAGCTTTTCATGGCCACAATTCTAAAGACTCGATGATGCACATCAATAACTTTGTTGAGAATTGTGATATGGTCAAAATAGACTAGAGTGCCGATGACTGTCATATATCTGAAGCTTTTCCCGTCATCTCTGGAAACCAACGCAAAGTCATGGTTTCACAATCTTGATGATGAATGTATCGAAATGTGGGATCATATGAATGACGCCTTCTTCGAGTGTTACTTCTCCCCATAGAAGACAAATGACTTGGTGAAGACTATCCATAATTTTAGCAACAAGCTGATGAATCCTATTTTGAAGCATGGGAGAGGTTCCAGAATATGTTGCGGAAAGTACCTCATCATGATATTGATCTTTTGGGAAAGGCAAAGATCTTCTATTATGGTCTGCACAAAGGAGAAAGGACTACACTTGACAATGCGGGAGCAGGGTTCTTCCTCAACAACAAACATGTCCACTGTCATGAGATATTGAATAATATGTTTAAAAATCAATCATGGGGCGATGAGAGAGAGCTTCCGACAACTGTCAAAAGCACCGATGAGTCCAAGGTCATCTATGCGTCAAATGAGAAGTTGGACTTGATTGCTAAAAAGTTATGTGCCAACGATGAAGCACCTATTTAAGAAGAAGAGGAAGAGTGTAAGTTTGTGCACCAACAACAGAAATATAGGAGCAATGACTACATGTGGAGGAAGGATCTTAAGTTTTCATGGAAGGATCCTAACAATTTCCAACAATACCCATCACAGGCACAACAACCCAAGCCACCATAGTATGGTGGCCAGGAACAATATCAACAAAAAAAAAAGAAGATTGACCATATTGAAGAAATGCTTGGAAATCTAGTTAGTCAGAATGAAGAGCTAATAGGACAAACTCAAAGAGAACTCAAGAACCAAGGGGCGAGGATCCGTAGTCTAGAAACTCAGATTTACCAAATAGCAGTGAATGTGGGTACTTTGAAGCAGCCGAATGAGCAGGGGTTCCCAGGTAATACTAACGTGCCTTCTAGAAATCAACACATCAAGGCAGTCCTACTCTGTAGTGGTAAGACATTGTTGAATAAGGCACCAGAAACCACAGATGCAGGTGAAGCTACAAGAACAACAACTCAAACTATGACAGTAGATGCAACTGAGTCGGATAATTTGGAAGAGCAGAAAACAACTAAAGAGCACATTGATGAAGTGGGGGATACTAGATCAAAAGCATATGTCCCGCCTCACCAGAGGACACTAGTGACCCCGGTACCCTTTCCAAACAGCTTGAAGGCAACCAAAGAAGATTGGTAGTTCCAAAAATTCTTAGAGGGTTTTAAAAAGTTATCTGTCAATATTCCACTCATTGATGCAATTGAGCAGATACCATCATATGGAAAGTTCTTGAAATACATCATCAATAAGAAGAGAAGGATACCTGAGACTGATGTGGTAGTGTTAAAGGATCAGGTGAGTGCTTTTATTCTAAGAACACTACCTCCTAAAAGACAAGATCCTGGTTACTTCAACATCACGTGCTTTACAAGAAAGACCAAGTTCAGTGAGGCTCTATGTGACTCAGGGGCTAGTATCAACCTCATGCTTTTGTCAACCTTTAAGAATATAGGTCTTAAAGAGACGAGAAAAAAATGCTATGACTATTGAATTGGCTGACAACTCTGTGGTCAGGCCATATGGAATTTTTGAAGATGTCCTAGTAAAAGTGGATAGATTTGTTTTCCCCCCAGATTTTGTGGTGATGGAAATGTAAGAGGATAAAGACAACAAACTCTTGCAAGGTAGGACATTCCAAGCCACAACTAACATGATCCTATAAATGGGAAAAGGACGTCTGACAATGGGCACTTATGATGACCAGTTTGAAATAAAGATGTCTAAAAACTCAAAAGAAAGAGGGGATACAACATAGTGTAACATGCTGCAACATATGGAGGGTAAGATTTCTCTATGTCTGGGGAAGCCATTTCTCGACATGGCTCGTGTGATGACCAAGGTGGAAAAAGATACTCTCATAGTTGATATAGTTGAAAACACTAAGATGATCTCATTGAAAGAAGCAATATGTTACCCAGATGATAGAGAAGAAGACTATGACCCGACTACCATAGAGGAGGTCATTATTGATTCTGTGATGCAAACATATCCATAGTTACCCTTGAAAGCATGTTTGATGAATAGAGTAGATGACAACACACGCAATCACTCTCTGGAGGAGTGTGTATTGATGCTGAAGGTGGTACCCTGCTATTACACAAGATATTTTGAAGATTTGGGACCACCTCCCCCACCAGTGGTTCCATCTCTATTGAGCCCTCCTGAGTTGGAATTGGAGTCATTGCCACCACATCTAAAATATGTCTTCCTGGATGTAGAAGAGAAGCTCCCGATGATCATATCATCATCCTTGAGTGGTGAAGAAGAGGGACAATTGCTTGCTGTATTGAAAAACCACCAGGCTGCTTTTGGGTGGTCTACAATGGACATCAAAGGAATCTCCCCGAGTTTGTTCCAATACAAGATCTAGATGGAAGAAGGAGCTAAAATAATAGTTCAACCTCAGCGGTGACTCAACCCAATCATGACTGAGGTAGTGAAGAAAGAAGTGGGCAAGCTCTTGTCGGTAGGTATCATTTATGCAATTTCAGATTCTATGTGGGTTAGCCCAACTCAGGTAGCTCCTAAGAAAGGGGGGATCACTCTCATAACTAATGCAGCTAATGATTTGATTTCAACTAGGTTGGTGATGAGGTGGCATGTTTGCATAGATGATCGTCGTTTGAATGCCGTCACTTTAAAAGATCATTTTCCACTACCTTTCATTGATTAGATTTTGGAACGACTCGTCAGTCGTTCACACTTTTGCTTCCTCGATGGGTATTCTGATTATAATCAGATCTCGATTGAGCCAAAGGGTCAGGAGAAATCTACTTTCACACGTCCTTATGCACATTTGCACATAGACAGATGCCATTCAGCCTTTATAACGCCCCTGCCACCTTCCAATGTTATATGCTTGCCATCTTCTTTGATATGGTGGAGTGGTTCTTGGAGGTGTTTATGGATGCTATTTTCATGCATGGGGAGTCATTTAGTGATTTCTTATACAATTTGGATAAGGTTTTACAAAGGTGTGAGAACACTTATTTAGTCTTTAATTGGGAAAAGTGTCATATGATGGTGACTGAGGGCATAGTGCCTGGACACAATGTGTCCAACAAGGGCATGGAGGTAGACCCTGTTAAGATAGAAGTCATCTCCAAGCTACCTCCACCAACATCAGTGAAAGGACTAAGGAGCTTTTCAGGACATGTTGGGTTTTACCATCTTTTTATCAAAGATTTTTCAAAAAATGGCTAAACCCTTGTCGGAACTTTTGGAAAAAATGCTGATTTTTCTTTTGATGATCGATGTTTAAATGGTTTTGAAATCCTAAAGCTGAAGCTAAGTTCTGTGCCAATTGTGCAGGCTCCTGATTGGAGCCTACCATTTGAGCTGATGTGTGACACATCAGACTATGTTGTGGGAGATGTGTTGTCTCAACACAAAGATAAAACTCCTACCGTCATATATTATGCATCCAAAACTTTGAATGATGTCCAACTTCATTATACAAACACATAAAAAGAACTCTTAGATGTTGTTTTTGTGTTTGAGAAATTCCTCCAGTACCTAGTAGGGGAGAGGGTGATTGTTTGGACCGACCATGCTTCTATCAAATACCTATTACAAAAGAAAGATGCAAAACCTTAATTGATTAGGTGGATTTTATTATTTCAAGAATTTGACATAGAAATTAAAGACAAGGTGGGGTGGCAAATGTGGTAGAGAATCACCTATCTAGGTTGGAAAGAGTGAATGAAAAAGATGTAGACATTCCCATTATTGAGGATTTAATAAATGAAAAACTTTTTGTTGTCAAGGCTAAGGATCTGTGATTTGCATATATTGTTAATTATTTAGACTGCAAAGAGATGCCTATAGATTGGGGGTATCAAGAAAAGAAGAATTTTTTCCACTCATTGAGGCTTTACATCTGGGATGACCCGATGCTTCTTAAACAATGTAGGGATGGACATTTGAGGAAGTGTGTACCTGAATGTGAGGTAGAGAGCATTTTGTCACACTGCCATTCTTTACCTACGAGAGGGCATCACACAAGCTCTAGGACTGTGGCCAAAGTTTTAGAGAGCGGATTTTATTGGCCAACATTGTTTAAGGATGCATATGATTTCGTTCATCGTTGTGATGCATGTCAATATGCAGGTAACATTTCTAAGTCACATGAGATGCCATTGAATGTGTTTCAAGAGGTTGAGGTTTTTTATCTTTGGGGCATTGATTTCATGGGTCCATTTGTGTCGTCTAATTCTAACCTTTACATTTTACTTGCGATTGACTATGTATCTAAGTGGCTGGAAGCAATTCCAACCCACACCAATGACACTCAAGTGGTGTGTAGATTTGTGAAGGATATCATTTTCTGTATATTTGGTGTCCCCTGATTGATCATTAGTGATGGTGGATCACATTTCACCAATAGGCAATTCAGATCCTTACTCAGCATATATGGGGTGAAACACTGACTGTTATGACCCACTCTGTAATTAACCGGTAAATACTAAGTTTAGCATATAATTCAGTTAATGATGTTGAATTGAGAACTCACTTATGTTAATGATGTTTGAACTAATAACAAAGTTTTTTTTAGCTTGTTTCCTAGCCCTAAGTTTGTGGAGAATTCAGTGCTTAAACCGTTGTAAGAAAAATCATTCGAAACCGACTTTTGAGTCAAAAGATATGGACATTTGAGTGTTTTTGGACCTAGTTGTAAATGTCGGAAATGTTTGGGCGAAATTGCATTTTGGCCCCCTTGCCTTTTCTTTCCCTTATCCCTTCTCTTCTTCGTTCTTTTCTTCCGTAAACCACCTAAGCGGCTGAAACGAGCGACATACTCGATCTTTCTTTCCCTTCCTTCTTCGTGTGAGAGAGAGAGAGAGAGCGGAGAGGGGAAGGGCGATTGGAGCCCTGGTTTTGCTCCGGCCAGCAGATGCGGCCCTCCTTCTTCTCCCCTCCTTCCATCTTCTCCGCTGGATTGATCCAGCTAGTAGCAGGAGCTACGTAGCAGCAGGAGCTGTGTTAGCTCATAGGTGGCCAGGAGAATAGGGCGCGAAGAGCAGCCCTAGCTCGTCCTTCTTTCTCCCTCCAACCAGTTCTTGGTGGTGTGCACCAGTTGCGGGCGATTTGCAGTGCAAATCGGAGGTTTTGCCCGTCGATTCGAGTGAAATCGAAATTAGCAGGTTCGTTTTTATTTCCTGTCTGTGCGCTGTTCGGCCGAGTTTGGGTCTCATTCGGCCGAGTTCCTTATTTAGGATATCGAACAGCGTTTTGGTCGGCCGAGTTAGGATTTGATTCGGCCGAGTTTCTTTTATAGGTGGAGCAGCGTTTCGATCGGCCGAGTTTCCAGTTGATCGGCCGAGTTTCCAGCTGATCGGCCGAGTTGTCCAGTTGGTCGGCCGAGTTTCAGAAATTGTGAGGTGATCGGCCGAGTTGTCCAGTTGGTCGGCCGAGTTTCAGAAATTGTGAGGTGATCGGTCGAGTTCCAGACCGATCGGCCGAGTTTCAGAGCTGTGAGTGGCAGTTCATTCAGAAATCATTATTTAACTCAATTTAAGTGCTTAATTGCTTTAGTATCAGTTGGTATAACTTCTAAACAGTTTAGCACATACAATAGTTTATTATAGATTCAATGGAACTTGAGATACGTAATATGATTGATGAAAAAGATGGAATTTCCTGTTTTACAGTTGCAATGCATATGCTGAATAAAGATGGTTGTTTAGCAATGAATTTGAATAAGTGGCATTGAGTCATGTTAAAAGATGACAGATGATATATATATGAGTTTTTAAGAGATGTTCAGAATGTGAAATAAGTATGAAATGTGTTTTTCCTATTTAATTGTTTATATGTTAATCAGTTAATAGACTTAGGTGCCCTAACACCGTAGAAGCCCTTTGAGAGGTCTGCACCAGGGGGGTGAAACTCGTGTTGCAACAATAACTGTGCGGAGTCACAGGCACGAGGATAGAGAGCGGCAGTGTTCAACAATAATCCGTGCGTGTGTCACGGTGGCACTGGAGTAAATAGGGGTTATTCAACATTAATCCGTGCTTGTGTCACGGTGGTAACCCGGTAAGACTCTCCGCCTGTGTGCTCAGGTTTGAGGAGGAGTCTAGAGTTCACTCTTTTGAGAGTGTAGTGAGGGCTTGTGAGCCTGAGGCCTTATGAGCCTGAGAGTCCTGTAGCAGACCAGGGCTGGCAGTCAGACTTAGCATTTCCCGGGTGTGTCGCTAAGTCTTGTACGGTGGGATCGTAGTTCGCTACGGATCTTTATATGCAGAGTACACTGCATATGATTAGGGCATAATAAAAATATAAATATGAATCACATAGGATCGCAGTAAATTTAATATGTTAAGAGATTTGAACTTCTGTGCCAATTCTCTAAATCAGTTTATTTATTTAAAATATCTGTTGTTGCATAGAAATGAAATTGTTAACTGTAAATATGCTATGTCATTAGAACTGCTCTGTTAGTACTGCACTTATCATTTATTTAAATTTTATCTATCTGATGAGTTGTTTAGTGATAGCTAAATGAAATGCTATTCACTAAGCGAGTAGGCTCATTCCTCTACTCAAACATTTTTCAGGTCAATATCAACAACAGGAATCTGAAGGATCTTTTCATCCTAACGCTTAATCATAGAAGGTATATGTAGTTAGTCTAGCTAGAGATCTCTTAGTCCTTTCCCCTCGATCCTTGAGACATGGTGTGGGTGAGAGAGAGTATGTATGGCAAATGTGTAAAAGATGTAAATTAACTGTTATGCTTTACTTTATGTTAAATAAATGTATTATGCTGTAGACTTTGTTTATGTTTCTTGCCAGTTTAATAGAAATGCTTCTGCAGTTTGTTTAGCTTTAGTTTACAGCTTAAATCTGGTTATCTTTTAAATATCTTTGAAATGTTTTAAAAAGTGAAGAGTGGTTGGCTTGTGTGTAAATCCCATCCGTCGCGCCCTAATCTCGTGGTTTGAGGTTAATGTGAGATCGGGGCGTGACATCTTGGTATCAAAGCGAGGTTGAGTACATAGTTACTCAGAACAGATCAGGGGACGATAAGATACCAATAGGATTAAGGCTTGGGAGTCTTTCTTCTATCTGTAATTTTCTAACAGGAAGTGTTCTGTTATACTATTGCAGATGGCAGGAAGAGGACGTGGTTACGAGAACCAAGTAACAAGCTTAGGTTGAATCGTTAAGAATCATTAGGGTCAAAAGATAAAGTTATAAGTGAGGTAAATAAGAAGTGATGTGTTTCTAGCTTTGGGAAGTCTGAGTGTTTAGATACCCTGGCCAGGTGTCTAAATACTTAGATTGACCAGTATCAAGCTACTCTGTCTATTCTTCTCTGGATGCCCTGGCCAGGTATGCAGAGGAAGGATAGGCTAGAGAAAAACCCTAGAAATCTTAGGGTTATGAGATAAGAAATTAATGTATGAGTAAGAGATTAAATATAGGATGTGATATAACTCTTACTTTATATTGCTTATTTGATTGAAGATCACTAGGAATGCTCTTATATGTATGAATTTAGATTTTCAGTTTGTACAATAAATATGATTCTTTTATATTGTTGTGACATGAAGTGAATTATTTAGTGTTTGTATTCTTTGTATTAAAGTAGACCCGAAATTATGTTTAAATGAGTTTGCCCTGAGTGGATATTCTTTCCACATGTTTGAGATCAATAGGAGTTGATTAATCCTGAGTAGCTCTTGGCTTCAGGACTACAGGTTCGGCCTGATCCGGCTGGCAGGATGCGTTACTGGGATCTAACGACTCTTATTAAGAATATAATGAAGGTAGACTCTGGATAATTTAGACCTGCAACATAGTAAGAATGTACATACGTTAAGATGTTGAGGTATCAGGGAAAGATTAGAGCAGCTAAGAAGTAGCTGGAATCGATATCGAGGCCCATTGTTGAAGCCTCATATGAGAAATCATTAGTTGGAAATTAAAGAACATGATATAAGGTTCAGATTAAAATTAATGATTTGTATTATATGAACTCTAAATATGAGAATATGGAAAAGATATGAGAATAGTATGTAAGGGCTAAGATAATAAGAATCCACTCTGGAATGGATCATGTAATAGAATAAAATACTTTATTGTACTTCTTACATAGAAATAAAGAGCCTTTGGAAGAGCAACATGATATACATGAAGAAACGTGTAAAAAAAAAAGAATCATATATGGTGCATAACTACCATGGTAGAGACGTTTAAGTAAGTAAAATGATGACACACAATATGATGATGAAACCCTAGCAGGGTAAATTGAGAATGTAACTTATTTAGATGTTCAAGTAAGAGGAAGGAAATTCCAGTGATAAGGAAGACTTGAGTAAACTTATGAGATCTTAACAGTGAGGGTGTCGGTCGAGTTATGAGTAGGACAACTCGACCGAATCTGCTGCAGACTGCAATATAGCAGTGCACTGTTTGATTTTTAATTATTTATTGGTAATTAAAAATGATCTCAAATTTTTACTGGAGGTCTTAAACTTCATTAGGTATAACATATAAAATTTCCAGAATTTTTGGAGCTTCTGTTAGCTATTTAGTAAGCGAATTACAGAAACTATTGTGAAAACTGAATTTTCAGCCAATATAATTAAAGTTGAGTGTTGGGTTAATATGCAATTGACCCAAGCAGCTCAAATTGATCTATATGATCGACCACACACACACACAATAATGCTATGTTATTGATAAGGACCAAACACTAGAATGATTAGAGTTGAATAGTTCAAGGGATATCGCTAGTGATTTGACCTTGAATACTAGCATCTCTATAAAACAAAATCATGAGATTTGCTCTATGAAAAGTGAACTAGTATTGATAGTAACCCAGGGTTTAAAGATATTTGATCTGAAAGGTAGATAAACAATATGAAAATAATTCAGAGAAGAGAGTAAGATACAAATTTGAAATGTAACAAATGTGTTTGAAACAAAAGGAGAATTACTCGTCACATGAACTGGAATTAGTTGTTGTAGATCATGCTCATGAGACATGACGTTACTATCCTTATGGTGAGGTGTGCTAGGTGTTTATAGATCATAAGAGCTTGAAATATACCTTTACCCATAAGGATCTAAATCTTAGATAGCGGAGACGATTAGAATTGATTAAGGATTATGATATAATGATAGACCATCATCCTGGAAAAGTGAATGTGGTAGCAGATGCCCTCAGCAGGAAGTTAGGTTCAACAACTGATGCATACTCTATGGCATGCTTCAAGAGAGACCTGCTAGTAGAAGTGTGAAAGTTGAACCTAGACATAGGGGTGACAAAACAGACCGGTTTGATTGCACAAATGCAAGTCAAACCTACTTTTTTAAGATTAGATCAAGGAACCTTAGCAGAGTGACAGTGGGTTGCAGCAGATCGTGCATGACGTAATAGGGGGAAAGACCATAGTTCAGGTTTTTAGATGATGGTGTGCTGTATTGACATGATATGTTGTGTACCTCGAGACAATGATTTGAAAGAACAAAATTCTTGAGGAGGCACATGCATCGATGTATTCTATGCATCTAGGTAACACTAAGATGTACATGAATCTCAAGGAGTTATACCGGTGGTCAGGTATGGAAAAGAATGTAGCTGACTGTGTGGTTAGAAGTAGTGTGTGCCAGTAGGTTAAGACTGAACACCTACAGCTACCTTGTAATCTATTTCTATGACTGGATGGAAATGGGGACATATCACAATGGATATTTGTGAAAGGGTTACCCAGTACACCTAGAGGTTATGACACGATATGAATGATTGTGGATAGACTAATTTAGTCTACTCGCTTTCTTCATATTAAGTCAACCTTTGATATCTCGAAACTTGACTAAGATATATATGGATGAAATAGTTAGGTTACCTGGTAATCCAGTTTCAATCATATCATATTGAGATCTTAAGTTCACATCTAGGTTGTGGAAACAGTTGCATCGTGCTTCGGGCACAAAGTTAAGATTTAGTACAATCTTTTCACCCGCAGACGGATGGTCAGTCTGAGAGAACCATTCAGACTTTTGAGGACAGGCTGAGAGCATGTGTTTTGTTTTTCAGTGGAAGTTGGGAAGAACATTTAAGCCTTATAGAGTTTGCATGAAGCTTGGTTTGGCCTTATATGAAGCTTTGTATGGTAGAAAATGTAGATTGGACCAGTGAATTTACATAGTTCATCGAAACCCAAATTGTTTAGTGTGAATGTTGAGATTAGAAATACACAACTGATAATGATATAGTTTGGGTATGAACCTAGACAATATAGATTTGGTAAATCATCAGGTGCATGATTTCAAGAAAATACGATAGCATTAAAATATGCAAATAAACCTAGTTGCATGCTTCCTGTTATGATAATGTGTGTGACTTAACACTTATATGAATTGGCACATTACTCTGAAATATTACTAGAAATTCTCAAGCACTATTAATTATTTGTGTTATGATACGTAAACAACTCTTAATTGAGTTATGTGATGCACAAACCAGGATTTGGGTTAATGTGCATGTTTTTCGAAAAATTTCAGATAATTGATAAATATTACAGATGATTTCTTATATGTGAAGTAAATTACTCTTATTGGTGTAATAAGATGTTCAATTGCATGAATTCAGTATGTATGTGCCAAAATTTATATGAATTTGGGATATTTATGAATTTTTAAATCTTCCTGCATGCATGATATAAGGATTACTCAGTAATTACAATGATTTGAATATACTGCTCTGCCAGTTCTAGAATGATACCATATTGTGATTTGAAATGCAATCAAATAGATGAGATAACTGAAACCCTAAGGATAGGGTGTTGCCATGTGACAAGTGAATGAGGTAGCTGAAACCCTAAGGATAGGGTGTACAATGAATCAAGTATTTTGATATCAAAATTCTCAGTATGAGATGTGGTGATGTTAACAGTTCAATTGCATGACTTTTAGTATAAAGTGCCAAATTGACATGCATTCTGTTTATTTAAGAATTTTTGTTTGTCTGCATGTATAGTATGATAATTTCTCAGTAATTACCATAATTGAGTTACTATTATAACAGTTCTAGAAAGACAATGTATTGTGGTTTGATCTGGAATCAGATCAGATATGTCCTATGTTGAGGGACCAATATAGATAGTTGATTAGAGGATCAAGAAAACTCAAGAATCGTGAGATACCATTAGTGAAAGTTCTGTGGAGGAATCATAATCTAGAGGAAGCTACGTGGGAGCTTGATTCAGAGATGCGCAACAAGTTTCCTTTTCTCTTTTAGGAATTTCGGGATGAAATTCTTATAAGGGAGGGAGATTGTTATGACCCACTCTGTAATTAACCGGTAAATACTAAGTTTAGCATATAATTCAGTTAATGATGTTGAATTGAGAACTCACTTATGTTAATGATGTTTGAACTAATAACAAAGTTTTTTTAGCTTGTTTCCTAGCCCTAAGTTTGTGGAGAATTCAGTGCTTAAACCGTTGTAAGAAAAATCATTCGAAACTGACTTTCGAGTCAAAAGATATGGACATTTGAGTGTTTTTGGACCTAGTTGTAAATGTCGGAAATGTTTGGGAGAAATTGCATTTCGGCCCCCTTGCCTTTTCTTTCCCTTATCCCTTCTCTTCTTCGTTCTTTTCTTCCATAAACCGCCTAATCGGCTGAAACGAGCGACAGACTCGATCTTTCTTTCCCTTCCTTCTTCGCGTGAGAGAGAGAGAGAGAGCAGAGAGGGGAAGGGCGATTGGAGCCCTGGTTTTGCTCCGGCCAGCAGCTGCGACCCTCCTTCTTCTCCCCTCCTTCCATCTTCTCCGCTGGATTGATCCAGCTAGTAGCAGGAGCTACGTAGCAGCAGGAGCTGCGTTAGCTCAGAGGTGGCCAGGAGAATAGGGCGCGAAGAGCAGCCCTAGCTCGTCCTTCTTTCTCCCTCCAACCAGTTCTTGGTGGTGTGCACCAGTTGCGGGCGATTTGCAGTGCAAATCGGAGGTTTTTCCCGTCGATTCGAGTGAAATCGACATTAGCAGGTTCGTTTTTATTTCCTGTCTGTGCGCTGTTCGGCCGAGTTTGGGTTTCATTCGGCCGAGTTCCTTATTTAGGATATCGAACAACATTTTGGTCGGCCGAGTTAGGATTTGATTCGGCCGAGTTTCTTTTATAGGTTGAGCAACGTTTCGATCGGCTGAGTTTCCAGTTGATCGGACGAGTTTCCAGCTGATCGGCCGAGTTGCCCAGTTGGTCGGCCGAGTTTCAGAAATTGTGAGGTGATCGGCCGAGTTCCAGACCGATCGGCCGAGTTTCAGAGCTGTGAGTGGCAGTTCATTCAGAAATCATTATTTAACTCAATTTAAGTGCTTAATTGCTTTAGTATTAGTTGGCATAACTTCTAAACAGTTTAGCACATACAATAGTTTATTATAGATTCAATGGAACTTGAGATACGTAATATGATTGATGAAAAAGATGGAATTTCCTGTTTTACAGTTGCAATGCATATGCTGAATAAAGATGGTTGTTTAGCAATGAATTTGAATAAGTGGCATTGAGTCATGTTAAAAGATGACAGATGATATATATATATGAGTTTTTAAGAGATGTTCAGAATGTGAAATAAGTATGAAATGTGTTTTTCCTGTTTAATTGTTTATATATTAATCAGTTAATAGACTTAGGTGCCCTAACACCGTAGAACCCCTTTGAGAGGTCTGCACCAGGGGGGTGAAACTCGTGTTGCAACAATAACTGTGCAGAGTCACAGGCATGAGGATAGAGAGAGGCAGTGTTCAACAATAATCCATGCGTGTGTCACGGTGGCACTGGAGTAAATAGGGGTTATTCAACATTAATCCGTGCTTGTGTCACGGTGGTAACCCGGTAAGACTCTCCGCCTGTGTGCTCAGGTTTGAGGAGGAGTCTAGAGTTCACTCTTTTGAGAGTGTAGTGAGGCCTTGTGAGCCTGAGGCCTTGTGAGCCTGAGAGTCCTGCAGCAGACCAGGGCTGGCAGTCAGACTTAGCATTTCCCGGGTGTGTCGCTAAGTCTTGTACGGTGGGATCGTAGTTCGCTACGGATCTTTATATGCAGAGTACACTGCATATGATTATGGCATAATAAAAATATAAATATGAATCACATAGGATCGCAGTAAATTTAATATGTTAAGAGATTTGAACTTCTGTGCCAATTCTCTAAATCAGTTTATTTATTTAAAATATCTGTTGTTGCATAGAAATGAAATTGTTATCTGTAAATATGCTATGTCATTAGAACTGCTCTGTTAGTACTGCACTTATCATTTATTTAAATTTTATCTATCTGATGAGTTGTTTAGTGATAGCTAAATGAAATGCTATTCACTGAGCGAGTAGGCTCATTCCTCTACTCAAACATTTTTCAGGTCAATATCAACAACAGGAATCTGAAGGATCTTTTCATCCTAACGCTTAATCATAGAAGGTATATGTAGTTAGTCTAGCTAGAGGTCTCTTAGTCCTTTCCCCTCAATCCTTGAGACATGGTGTGGGTGAGAGAGAGTATGTATGGAAAATGTGTAAAAGATGTAAATTAACTGTTATGCTTTACTTTATGTTAAATAAATGTATTATGCTGTAGACTTTGTTTATGTTTCTTTCCAGTTTAATAGAAATGCTTCTGCAGTTTGTTTAGCTTTAGTTTATAGCTTAAATCTGGTTATCTTTTAAATATCTTTGAAATGTTTTAAAAAGTGAAGAGTGGTTGGCTTGTGTGTAAATCCCATCCGTCGTGCCCTAATCTCGTGGTTTGAGGTTAATGTGAGATCGGGGCGTGACACTGACTGAGTACTCCTTACCACCCACACACACAAGGCCAAGTGGAGGTGTCCAATAGAGAAGTGAAGAAGATCTTGGAAAGGATAGTCTTGACCAATAGGACAAATTGGATTTTCGTGCTTAATGGCGCTCTGTGGGCATATAGGATGGCCTATAAATCACCTATAGTACGGAACCTTTTAGGTTGGTTTACGGACAGGCTTTTCATTTAAGGCAAAATGGGCACTGAGAAAGTTAAACTTTGGATTGGATGAAGCAGGTAGGAAAAGACTGTTTGAGCTGAATGAATTAGATGAGCTTAGGATGGATGCTTACAAAAGTTCTAGGATTTATAAGGAGAGGACAAAGAAGATTCATGATAGACACATTGTGAATAGGCTATTTCTTCTAGGACAAAAGGTTCTCCTTTTTAATTCCTGACTTAAGTTACATCCAAGCAAAATGAGGTCCAAATGGAGTTGACCATTTGTGATTGAGCATGTTTTCCCCATGGTGCTGTAAATATTTTAGATGGGACTAGGTCGTTCCTCGTTAATGGCCAAAGATTGAAGCACTACTATGGTGGGGAAGTGGTACAGAGAATAGAAGAGGTACAACTTATGGAAATCCATTAGATTCTTTCTCTTAGGAACGTCTAGTCTAGGACGTTATACATTTGCACTTGTTGGGAGGCAACCCAACCTTCATTTACCTTATTCATGTTAATTTTAGCATTGTAGTTGTCTTTTTATTCCTACTTCTTGAAAAAAGGTACCTTACTCATTTGTGGAGTGTGCAGATTTTTTCCCAGGTCGGTACTACTGAGATACCTAGTCGGTAGTACTGAGATTACATCAACAAGTCACCCGCAATAGATCGCCAAACTTAGTATCATCGACTCTCCCAGTCGGTACTATCGAGTCTCTGAAGATTTTTGAGCACTAACTGATAAGCACTCGGTAGTATCGACATATGAGTCAGTACTACTGACTTATTGGTGCTCCCAGAATTGGAATATCAAGACGAAACATTTGAAAGTACTGAGCCATCACTGCCAACTTGGTACTACTGATATTCTAGTAAGTAGTACCAACGCATGATGTCAGCAATCCATGGACGCTCAATTCAACTATAGATGCAGTCTCCATCGCACGGTCGGTATCACCGATCTGCAACTCAAGTCAGTACTACCGACTTGAACTCGGTACTACTGACTCTGAGAAATCCACGCTCGAGACATCATCAAACGTCAGCCATCGATACATTTGAGCCATAGATTTCTGCTTGCATCTCGATACCACTGACATAAAATTTAGTAGTACCGACTCTGCCTAACTCAGCTATATAAGGAGGGGTGGTGAATCCATTTTCTTCACACCACTTCCTCCACTCCTCCTGTAACTCAGAGTAGAGTTGCACCAGACACCGCCGATCTTCACTGAGCCGATCATCTTCACTAAGTCGAAGATCTTCACCAAGCTTCTCTTTCCTTTTACTCCTTCTTGCATTGGCATCATTACACCAAGGAGAGGCCCTTCTACGTCGGTAGAGCAAGACGAGTTGGTCCCTCGACCAACATGCATCCAACATTTATCCTCAGAGATTAGGAAAGTCTATGAAGAGATGCAGACAAGGTCTATGGTGCCAACATGATATGGAGATCACGCATTGATCGAGTGAGCAGGGTTCACTAAGAACATGTGATGGGAGTGTCAGAAGTAACTCATGGAGGGAGACAATCCCTTCTTCAACGATTGACATACTTACCTGGAACTCATCCTTGAGTTTTTGGAATTGTTAGATGTTCTTGTCGCCCCGAGAAGTAGTTGGGAGGCAAATGGTGGGAAGGTGGAGTCATCTTCTGCCTCTTCAACAACTACTACTCCATCACTCTACTGGCTATCAACAACATCTTCAACTGGGCTCACGTCCCCGAATGCTCGACCCCTTCTGATTTTGACTTCAACTTGGATCGGGAGCAACTGAATGAGGTGCTAGAGGGCTTCCGCATAAGCTGGCATGTCAACTCTGTTACTGACATCAAGAACCCCATTGCTCGAATCCTGCAGCGCCTCTACACCAAAACCATCTTTGCTCATTTCGGTCAAGCTTAAGGAAAGGTTCAACATGCGCACCTCTAATTCCTCTACAGGATATTGGAGGGAGAGACCATCAACTTTGGATCCTTCCTTTCTCTCAACATGATCTCTGTTTGGTGTAATGTGACAAGGAAGGTGCAGATTGTATTTGGGGGTCTCATCACCGCATTGCACTACACTTCTGCCTTGACTTGTCTGCCCTCACACCAATGGAAAATACAAAGAAGCTATACCTCCTGCACTTCCGCAAGGTAGCCATCCTCGTCTTCCACCACAACATGTTGTATGCGACTTGCACACGTATAGGAAAGTTTTGGGAGCGGAGTCTCTCTGACCCCATCTTCAACATGCGTGAAGTGAACCATCTTCAATGGACACTAGATGAGGGGGAGGCAGAAGATCTACCCAAGGCAACATCTCATGATGATGACAAGCAGCAAGATGGCAACGACTCTGATGGTGTTGAGGTCACTATCCCCATCACTCAGAGAGCGGTCCCGTGCAAACGGGCCTGCACCTACACTGCCTTGACTTCTCCTGCCTTGTCATTTTCTCAGGAGGAGCGAGACCCATACAACATGGCGGGTATGTATGGGATGCTACAGGAGTTTGATGCATGGGTTTTAGTCATTTTCACATGCATATTTTCCTTGATTTTATGTGTTGTTTTGTCATTTATTTGATTAATAATGCATGAAATGATATCAATGGCATATGCTATATAAATGCATAAAATTATATAATTTTATTATTTAAGATGGTTTAATATTTATCTCGAGCATTTATCCACATTCTTGTGCATTTTCAGGTACAATTGAACTTTACAGAGTCGATACTACCGACACAAAAACTCGATGGTACCGACTTCACATCAATACTTGACCAAAAGAGACTCACACAGACTCAATACTATTGACACTAAAGTCAGTAGTACCAAAACCATGTCTGTAAAGCACAAAGATGAATCACATAAAGTCAATACGACCGATTTCACAAACTCGATACTATCGATATGGCATCAGTAAGGCAGTGCTCAAGCAACCTAAAGACTTAGTGCTATCGAGATAAGTCAATAGTACTGACATTGTCATGAGTCGCAGATACCCTAGGAACTCGGTACTACCAACTACCAAGTCGGTACTACCAAGTTTGCCCGATTTGGCAAATCTAAAGATAGCAATTTGATCCAACGACTGGCATTTTTTCATACTGTTAGTGACTCCTATGACTTAAGGGAGTTTGGCCAGATGTGAGGAGGCATGCATTTTCCATTGCACAATACCAGAGAGAGAGGAGAGAAGAGAAAGGAACCAAAGGCTTCACACGAGATGATCCGAGCACCTCCGGAAGGCGAATTGACATCCAAAAGACAACCAATTGCACGCATGATGTAGGGGATCATCTGGATTAGCTATTCACCAGGGGTTACTTAGTTTTTCTAATGTTTCCCACATTTTCTCTTTCTCTACCATGTATTCGTCAATGAAAACCATACAAGGCTACTAAACCCCTTGATTCCTTAGGACCCCAGAGTAGCCCAGATATGCATTATAACCGATTTTCCATACAGTGATATCATCTTTGTCCCTATTTTTTGGATATAAATCTATGAAGTTGCTTTGTTCTATTTATGCCTAATCAACATAGATAGATTATTAGACTCTTGATCATTTCAAGGGAGAGGTTAAGGGTTGGAAAGCATATATTTACCTATTTATTGCACCCCTTGGGAAATGCGGAGAATAAATAGGAGAAACCCAGGGTTTAATCATAAAGCACCTAACTAATTAACCAATTGCTATGGAAATGGGGTTGACATTAGAATAGGTAGTGAACTACACTACGGGAGTGGGTAGTTCTTACTACATGATCTTTATCCAGGGATAGGGGTAATAGATATTGGTGTGTGGAATGAATTGCAATGTTATCTGTGGTGAAACTATAATCCTAAGGAATTCCCTAAATCTGAGTAATTTAAGTGCTGAGCTTGTTTTGTTCTGTTTTTGTTTCTATTCAATCAATCCAATTCAATTTCATCGGCCAAGCTGATTTGACCATAGTTTGTAGTAGTCTTCTGGAGAACGTGTCCCTTTGTTTGACTCGGGCCTCAAAAGGGCCTATATTACTTCGATACATTTACTTGCATATAACGCACGGTAAAAACGTGTCAGTGGTATGATCAATCTTATCTATTGTGCCTATGGACACCCCATTGCTTCCAAAAGTTTTAAAGAGATGTATGGTGACAATCTCATCAACATTAGGTACTTGAAATTTTCTGGCATCATTGTTTGTTGGGATGACAAAAGTCACAATTACTTCTTGAGAAATAATATATACATCCCTCTAAATGAGCTTGCAGACTATGATATGCAAACATTGATGGGTTTTATGGGACGCGGAGAAGGCAGCGGAAATAAAAATTTTCTTCTCCCGAACCCAGTATAAAGGAATCGCATCAACGTCTATACAGTAGGAAGGATGGTTTGTAGTGACATACCTTGTCCTGAGGCTTTCTCAACGATGTTACCTCACAACTTTTGTGGTCTTCACCTCTGGTCTTGGACGGTGTCTGCACAACTCCTGGTCTCACTGGGACTGTCGGGATTGACAGCTGTCCTCCAAGAAGTAGAAGTCTCTCGCCTCTGTAGTAGTCCACACGGACCACCTGGAACTCCGATCGCCTTATTGCACAAAGCACCAAAAGGAGTCATACCCTCCTGTCGGCGTACTAGTCACCAATGCACTCTCCTGCCACCAGTCGACTTTCTATAGTTTTCTTTCCCTTGTTGTGCCTCCCTCACCGGGTAGCACTTACTTCGGCTCTCTTAGTTACCACAACCAAAGAGAACAAAAACTTTATAGAGAAACTGGTGTTCTGAGTTGTACTTGAGAAGCCCCCAATACCCCTATATATATAGGAGGGTCATGGGATAGGGTTCTCTACCCTAGGAAATGCATGATTAAAGCAGGAGTAGAAGGGTACGAGGTTTTCCACAAAATCTGAAACATTGCACCAGTTGAACCGATCGGTTCAGACCTGAACTGATCGTTTGGGACCCTAAGCTGATCAGTTCATGCTTGAGCTGATAGGTTTGTGGTCCTGGTCCAACTCAAATTGACTTTCCATGTTCGTTTCCAACTAATCAAATATTAGTCCTTATCCAAATCAAATTTGACAAGTGAAACGAAGAGAAATTTCTCACCAACCTGACTTTCCCAACTCGCTTGTTTGGACCAGTTGAGCAGATCGGTTCAACCCTTGAACCAGTCATTCAACCTATCCTGAGCCAATCGATTCATCACATGAGCCGATCGGTTCACCAAACTGAGCCGATCGGTTCATCACATGAGCCGATCGGTTGGGAGTGCAGACTGTGCAGAATCAGTCAATTATAGTTTCAATCAATCCGATACTCTAATCAATTGGTCCAACACCTTGAACACTATGATACTGAGCTATCAATTAATTGAGTGTTTAATTGAACTACTAAACTCCTTTAGTAATCAATCTAAACATGGTTTGTGGATAAACTCCTCTTCTAGGTTAAATCCATTGTGTGTGACCCTGCAGACCCATTTCACATTAGCATTGAAAGTCCATAACACTTATGACTTCACAAGCAAAGAGTGGTGCCTAGTTGCACATCAGTGCTACCCAAGTGAAAAGGAAAGTTGGAGAACAAATTTCAATCCTACAATCCATTAATGGTGTTACAGTGAATGTATAATTCCCTTGTCACTGATATCCCGAATGAACTGAAGGCATGGAACAATCATCTTGTCAACGTTTATTCACTTTCTTGATCTCAGAGTAGACTGGAGGAGATATGTATGACATCAATATCACATACTGATTCACACATGCATGTGCACGCCTATCTCAATCCTACTCATCAAGTGGCCATGGATATCAAACTCCCTTAGGAGGGACAAATCCCATATCTATCACACACCCCTCAAAAGCCCCATGTGTCAAAGCCACCCAATCATCACCTTTATAACAACCCATGTTTTAGGACTGCATTTGATGATGTCAAAGTGTACCCAATGACATGTGTTGAGTGTAGTGATTTCAGGTCAAAGAATCACACTCACCACCATCACTGTGAGAACTGACTGTGACTACCATGTCATGGTTCCATGTGTCAAACTCATGGTGGGTCTGTCTGGTATACTTGTTCTCTAACAAGTACCTATGTGTTTGGTTTGATATCTCCATATCATGAATAACGAGATTCTATCATCAACCAACACCACAATCTAGTCTTGTGTGTCATTGTTGTCTATTTACCTTCCACAATGACATCCGACTAGGGCCATAATAAGAATGTACAAACTCTTAGCATCCGTATGATCTCATCGTTCAGGTCATGAACATGAAAGCATACATCATTGAGTACTGTCATTCTCTAAACATTCAATATATTCTATCATTATCTGATATGACTGAACCAGAAAGAATTGGAAGCTTGCCTTTGATGCTTATCAAATCAATCTTATTGTATCCCACCAATCATCCCATGATTGGCTCTTAGGGCATACATACCAACAGACTCCCACTTGCACTGCGAGCCAATCACCCTTGAATCATATTCATAGTGATCTTCAAACATGTCCCACATGTTACTATGCTCTAGTGCTTACACAGTGAGTTATGGAAACACCTTGCCAAAGTAAGTATTAATTGCATGTCTCTCATCTCTTCACTGTACGTCACACGTATGAGATGGACTTGCCGTAATATGTGATCTAGTATTCCTTTGCTAACCTTTAGCCACATTTCATGACCAAGTACTCCTTACTTGTCATCAAAGATCAAAATATCTATAACTTCATCTCATGAACTTCCAGATCCATATAGTATCTACTAATGTTTTCTAACACACAGATACTCAACTTTTCCCTTTAAAATGGCTTTAATGGAATGTTTCCATTTATTAACAAACATTCACTTATATATATATTTTGCAATTAATCTTCTATCCTTTTTGGAAGTTCGCATCAATGTAACTGTTTACAGTGAACCCTTCCTTATTTCCATAGAACTATTACTTCTCAAGTACTTATCAAGTTCTTATGGTATTCTAGTAACCCTTACTGGAACTAAACAAACATCCACTCGTCATATCCCACATACGAGTTATCAGAATGATCACATCATATTGTCATGTCCTACATATAAGATGAATGCTTTTTATTCTTGCCATGCCCATACATGTAAGATAATGGGATGATTACATACATGATAGATCCATATCTATTCTTAGTGTTCCCATTCTTCATAAGAATTGAGACACTTGGCTCTGGGATACTAACTCCAAGTTTTCTCCCACTGAATCTGCGTATACTGAACCCTTCAATATAGATTGCCAATGTCTGCTCTCTCCTTTTAGGTCAAGAAGTTTTCGAGAACTATATATAGATCTCTACTCCTATTACATAGGAAACGTCTCTATCTTCCCTAAAGATAATTTCCACTTTGGATTTCCATTCTAGAACATTTCATTCCTCATCAATATGTGGAATGCAAATACTCTCCCACTAAATCACAGATCCCTTCTTTATATTTGTCATACCTGTCAAACCCTTTGACTATAAAATCAAAGTAAAGATGACAGTTCTGAGTTGCTTATACTCAATTAATCACATTGATCAGTCCATTGTAACTTATAGACTTTATTTGCATTAATGGATTCATAAACCTTATAGGTTGTGTCACTCACTCATCCTTGTTTTATTCCTCATAGGAATGCAATTTTAGTATCCATATGCCAAATCTCTTAGTCATTAAGTTGCAATCAACAAGCATCATCCTTCTCAAAATGTTATCCATGTGTCTTAACGCTTAAGACTCATTCACACTTATGGATTTCATCCCAATGGGTGCTACCATCAAGGTCATACCTTATGGTTCACATGGAAGTCATTTAAGACGTAATGGTCATGAACCATAACTCAAAATCCGGTTCCTCATATTCATCTAGATAGTTGATTCATCACATGACCAAATCATCACATAGATAATCATGGTGTATCTGTCAAGGATATAAGAACTCACAACTCCTTGTGATTCTTAATGTCCTTTATTAGTGTGGAGTATTCTTTATTTAAGAAGAAATTAGTTATTTTATAATCATCCTCTAACTCCTTAGAGTATGACTCCTTTTGATTTAGACATCACCATGACTTAATCATGAGTTCACTATGATACACTATCATAATCACTCGTAAGGATTTCAAACACTTGGTTCAAGTATTTTATTCATTGATCTCATCAAGAATTAGCACTTTACCAAATTCACACTTCATCTATGATATTCTTGAACACTTCAAGATATTCATATTGGTATTTTTCTAAACAACATTTGAAGTACTAGCATTAATTCCAATAGGTATGTAAATACATCATGTATTATACCTAATAGGATAATCAATCTCCCACTATGACTAGTGAAGATTGATCATGTCCAAGAGATTCATGTCTCTTACTAGTTCTCTAACCAAAAAGAGTCTAGACTTATCCATCATATGGAAACTAAAAATGAATTTCTCATGATTTATTCTAACTTGATTGTTTGAGTTATCAATAACTTTTAGGTATCATTTTATCTTATGCATACCAAGTACCACAACATAAAAAAGGAATTGCCATAAAGATTGAAACATCAACTTTATTAATTGCCATCATTGTCATACAATATGCAAAAATTAAGGTGTTTCTATCCAATGGAAAATATGAAATAACAGTTCATAACTCTATTACATACCTTCAAGGCTGAAAATAAACTAAAGTACTCCTCTCTATGGCGGCAACACTCGCCCCATTTATTGGGTGCTTTACACTTTACATCTTGGTATCATATACCTCAAATGTTACAAGTTTATTTCATGACACCTTCAAGTGGAGACATCCGTCACCTCCTTCTTCTTTAGTTCTTCCAGATAGAGAGGACAATTCCTATTCCAATGTCCTGGATTTTGACAATGGTGACAATTGCCTCTCTTGGTCACACCTCCCTTGGCTTTGAGAGTTGAAGACGACTTGGGCTGCTGGCTAGCATCAGAACCTTTCTTAGCCTTGCCCTTGCCCTTGCGCTTGGACTTGCCTTTCTTGTTGCTGATCATCATCACTGATTTAGGCTTGTCCTTCTTCTTTTGTGCCTCAGCTGTCCTCAACATGCCCAACAACTCTGTCAATGGCTTGTCAAAGTTGTTCATGTTGTAGTTCATCACAAACTGACTGTAGGATTCTGGAAATGATTGCAGTATCACATCAGTAGACAACTCTTGGCTCATGGGAAATCCTAGTCTTGTTAGGTTCTCCACATACCCAATCATTTTGAGCGTGTGAGGACCAACTAGATCTCCTTCTATCATGACACACTTCAACAATGCCCTGGAGACATCATATCTCTCTTGCCGTGCTTGATCTTCATACATGTTCTTGAGATGTTGAATCATCTCAATGACACCCATGTTCTCATGTTGTCTCTGCAACTCGTGGTTCATGGAGCACAACATCAAGCACTTTGCATCAATGGCATCTTCAAAATGCTTTTTTATAAGCATCCCTTTCTGCCTTTGGTGCGGTAAGAGCAGGTTCCTTTGGAGCTGGAGTATCCAGGACATAGAGCTTTCGCTCTTGAGTGAGAAAAATTCTCAATGTCCTAAACCAGTCTTGGAAGTTAGTCCCATTTAGCTTGTCCTTTTTAGGGACCGATCACAATGAAAACTAGTTGTTGTTTGTTTCCATTTGTACTACAAAAGGAAATATATTCAATTTAGTCCAAAATTCAATTTTAACTTGTTTGCTTGATTTGAAAAGTTAATGATATAATTAGGACTTTAATTAATTATCACTCCCACTATTTTGATTCAAATTGACAACCCTCACCATCAATTCAGAAGATTGCATCATATAATATTCTAGTGGGCAAGATCCATATTTCATCAATTCATGAGTCAGCTTTGGCTGATCGCCCACAACTTGACTATTTAGGTAGGCCATCATGCCAATTGCATCATATGCAACTCTTGGATAGATGACATGCACAACTCCTTGCCATTCATCCTGTGCCTCTGGGCTTAGATGCTCTAAGAATCACCAGTTAAGTCTAACCCAAAAACCGACACGGTAAACATGTATCCTGCTTTGGCAGATCCTACATGTCTACCCTTCACACTTCTACAAGATGGACGACACACCACACTTTGGCGTAACTTACGCTTGGTCGATCGCATTTTTCATGTGTGTCGCTAATGGAAGGCGTATAAGACTTAATATTTAATGAGGGATTTGGTTTTATAGGTACATATACATATCCAATCACCATAATACATAGTACGTATCATATACATGCTATATCCCATAGAAAACATGTGAAACAATAAAAGCAATGATTATGGCCATCCTAATGTGATTCCTTGAGCCAAGAGGAATCATGATCATCTAGGTCCATATCACATGCAACCTGTACAAGATGAACTCTGTGCTTTGCCGTTCTGGGTTTGATCAACTCATCTCCATGATTGATCGGCTCGCCATCAGACCGGTCGGTTGGGTGCCACCAACTGATCGACTGACACCTCCAGCTGATCGATTCACTAGTCATTGTGCATCTCCTCAGGGCCGCCACCCACTCATCTCGTTCCTCGAACCGGTCATCTGGAATGCCAACCGATTGGTTCATGCCTTGAACTGATCGTCTCAGTTGTCGTCAGGTTGTCCGCCATGCTTTGACATAATAGGAAATAAAAGTTTTATCCTATTTACATTTGAATTGAGAAACCCCAAGTTACATTTGGGGGGAGCAAAGGTAGGAAAGAAATCTCGAGTTACATCAAGAATAAGGAGGTAGGGAATCAGTACACAGATCGAGATGCAAGCAACCACATACAACCATACAAAGACATAAGGTTTTTAGCCATAACCACGCTATACATCCACCACAAAACGCGTTTAAGGGCGACGCGTATCGAGTGCATTTACATATCATATATGTATATTGGAATTTGTGGATTTAGGATTGGACATGCATAAAGCCAATTTTATTCACATCGTATGCAATAAATAAAGGAGACAAACCAAAATCGATCACATCGATAATCCTAAAGTATAGAGCAATTAACATGGCTCTGATATCACTGATGGGTTTTATGGGAGGCAGAGAAGGCAACAGAAACAAACAATTTCTTCTCCAGAACCCAGTATAAAGGAATCACGTCAACGTCTATACAGTAGGAAGGATGATTTGTAGAGACATACCTTGTCCCGAGGCTTGCTCGGCAATGTTACCTTGCGGCTTGCGTGGTCTTCACCTCTGGTCTTGGACGGTGTCTGTGTAGCTCATGGTCTCACCAGGATTGTCGGGATCGATAACTGTCCTCCAAGCGGCAGAAGTCTCCCACCTCTATAGTAGTCCACACAGATTACCTGGAACTCCGATCACCTTGTTACACAAGGCACCAGAAGGAGTCGTACCCTCCTATCGGCGTACTAGTCACCGACACACTCTCCTGCCACCATTCGCCTTTCTACAGTTCTCTTTCCCTTACTGTGCCTCCCTTATCGGGTAGCACTTGCTCGGGCTCTTCTGGTTACCACAAACAGAGAGAACGACAACTTTACAGAGCAAATGGTGTTCTGAGTTGTACTTGAGAAGCCCCCAATACGCCTATATATAGGAGGGTCATGGGACAGGGTTCTCTACCTCAGGAAATATAGGATTAAAGAAGGAGTAGAAGGGTTTGACGTTTTGCACAAAATCTGACAAATTGTGCCAGTTGAACCGATCGGTTCAGACATGAACCGATCGTTTGGGACCCTGAGCCAATCGATTCATGCTTGAGCCAATTAGTTCGTGGTCCTATTCCAACTCAAATTGACTTTCCATGTTCATTTCCAACTAATCAAATATTAGTCCTTGTCCAAATCAAATTTGACAAGTGAAACGAAAAGAAATTTCTCACCAACCTGACTTTCCCAACTCGCTTGTTTGGACCAATTGAGCCGATCGGTTCAACCCTTGAATCGATCGTTTCAACCTGTCCTGAGCCGATCGGTTCATCACATGAGCTGATCTGTTGGGAGTGCAGACTGCGCAGAATCATTCAATTGTAGTTTCAATCAATCCTATACTCTAATCAATCGGTCCAACACCTTGAACACTATGATACTGAACTATCAATTAATTGAGTGTTTAATTGAACTACTAAACTCCTTTAGTAATCAATCTAAACATGGTTTGTGGATAAACTCCTCTTGCAGGTTAAATCCTATGTGTGTGACCCTGCATGCCCATTTCACATTGGAAGTGAAAGTCTATAACACTTATGACTTCACAAGAAAAGAGCGGTGCCTAGTCGCACATCAGTGCTACCCAAGTGAAAAGGAAAGTTGGAGAACAACTTTCAATCCTACAATCCGTTAATGGTGTTACAGTGAATGTATAATTCCTTTGTCACTGATATCCCGAATGAACTCAAGGCATGGAACATTCATCCTGTCAACGTTCATTCACTTTCTTGATCTCAGAGTAGATTGGAGGAGATATGTATGCCATCAATATCACATACTGATTCACACATGTATGCACACATCTATCTCAATCCTACTCATCAAGTGGCCATGGATATCAAACTCCCTCAGGAGGGAAAAACCCCATATCTATCACACACCCCTCAAAAGCACCATGTGTTAAAGCCACCCAATCATCACCTTTATAACAACCCATGTTTCAGGACTGCGTTTGATGATGTCAAAGTGTACCCAATGACATGTGTTGAGTGTAGTGATTTTAGGTCAAAGAATGAAACTCACCACCATCACTGTGAGAACTGATTGTGACTACCATGTCATGGATCCATGTGTCAAACTCATGGTGGGTCTGTCCGGTACACTTGTTCTCTAACAAGTACCTATGTGTTTGGTTTGATATCTCCATATCATGACTAATGAGATTCTGTCATCAACCAATACCACAATCTAGTCTTGTGTGTCATTGTTGTCTATCTACCTTCCACAATGACATCCGACTAGGGACATAATAAGAATGTACAAACTCTTAGCATCCATATGATCTCATTGTTCAGGTCCTGAACCTAAAAGCATATGTCATTGAGTACTGTCATTCTCTAGACATTCAATTTGTTCTATCATTATCTCATATGACTGAACTAGAAAGAATTGGAAGCTTGCCTTTGATGCTTATCAAATCAATCTTAATGTATCCCACCAATCATCCCATGATTGGCTCTCAAGGCATACATACCAACAAACATTTCTCTTCATAGAAGAAGAAATCATACAACTCATCACCAAAATCATGATTCAATTTTTTAGTCACCACACCAACGTGATGTGTCATCATCTAGAGTTCGCCCAATACCTATTGTGGCTAAAGCTCCCAAAAAGCCCCTACCAAAAATTCTAGAGGAAAAGGAGAATGAGGCAGCCCATTAAGATGACTTTGAAATTCTAGATTCACCCCCAAAGTAGGCCAAGTCCTCCAATGTTCCAGTGATTCTAGTGGATCATCCAAAAGCAGTAGCAAAGTCACCACACAAATATGTACCCAAAGATTCTAGAGGACCTCATTCCACCTCAAAGGTCCCCAGCTCCATCCCAACTATCCCAGAACCTATTGCCACAACAAGCACACCACCTTATCCACCTCATCATGATATGCATGATGTCCATGATAGTCCTCCCAATGTCATCATCATGTTGCCTCACCTTCTACTTTGCACGCACCACCTCATCCTGAGTGTCATTCTTCACCTTCCTCAGATATGGAATATCCTGAAACTCTGGGCGGCATTTTTTGTCATGAAATTGATTCAATATTTAGGGTAACTGTTGAACACATATATGTTATTCCTTAACTAACAAAAGATGTGCATGATGTGTCCAAGCAAGTTGTACTAATCAACAACAGTCGGTGGATCTACAACATCTTCCTCAACAAGTAGCTACACTTGAGCACAAGATTAATGCCATAGCTCATCTTCCAACACTGATGTAGGAAATATTAGCAGTACAACATCAAATTTTGAATCATTGGACGGCTAACGAAGATGAACACCAAAGAAAAATGGAGTGGCATGCACTTCAAAGACAACATCGTCGCAAGTTTCAACCTCATTCTGTTGCTGCTGAAGGTTCTTCTACATCATCTCATTATTCCCATGGCAATACATCACTAGTACATAAATGGGTTATAATGTCACTACCTGTAGGGTCGGTTTTTGCAAATAACCGACCTTATATGTCTAAAAAAATGCGGGCACCACTTAAGACCTCTTGGGTCGGTTTTCTTAAAAGAAACCGACCTTGTAGTGTAACTCTATAGGGTCGGTTTTCCAAATAACCGACCTTATATGTCTATAAAAAACGCGGGCACCACTTAAGACCTCTTGGGTCGCTTTTCTTAAAATAACCGACCTTGTAGTGTATCTCTATAGGGTCGGTTTTCCAAATAACTGACCTTATATGTCTATAAAAAACGCGGGCACCACTTAAGACCTCTTGGGTCTTCGCGCAGCAAAAATTTGCTTGATTTTGGCTTTGCGCGTCGATCTATAGGGTCAGGTTTTTTTAAATAACCGACCTTATATGTCTACAAAAAACGCAGGTTAGACATCTTGCATCCAGTTTGCCTTCACACATGTATAAGCACCTCTAGGGTCAGTTTTTTCCAAATAACTGACCCTAAAGGGCTCCTCGGTCGACAAATTCATCGACCGAGATTAATTTTGGATCCAGTTAAGTTCACACATGTATAAGCACCTCTAGCGTCAATTTTTTACTTTTAACCGACCCTAGAGCTCTTCTCGGTCGACGAATTTGTCGAATGATACCTCTCAGTCGACAAATTTGTCGACCGAGAAGGAGCCAAATTTCACATTTATAAGCACCTCTAAGGTCGATTTTTCCTTATAACCGACCCTAGAGAGCTCCCTCGGTCGACGAATATGTCGACCGATAACCTCTCGGTCGACAAATTTGTCGTCCGAGAAGGAGCCAGATTTCACACGTATAAGCACCTCTAAGGTCGGTTTTTCCTTATAACCGACCTTAGAGCTCCCTCGGTCGATGAATTTGTCGATCGATAACCTCTCGGTCGACAAATTAGTCGACCGAAAAGGAGCCATATTTCACATGTATAAGCACCTCTAAGGTCGGTTTTTCCTTATAATCGACCTTAGAGCTCCCTCGGTCGACGAATTTGTCGACCGATAACCTCTCGGTCGACAAATTAGTTGACCGAAAAGGAGCTAGATTTCACCTTTAGGGTCGATTTTTTCTTATAACCGACCCTAAAGGGCTCCTCGGTCGACAATATTGTCGACCGACATGAATTTTGGATCCAGTTTAGTACTTTTCAAAACTTTATAAAGCATTGGGATCTCAATCCCTTGTCTCATTGTTGGGAATTCACATCCCTCAATACCACCATCATCACATTGTGGGTTATTTGTTAATCCACAAGCTCATCAAGGTGTATGCATCCAAAGAGGGGGACATCAAGATTGGAGGGATGACTTTTTAAAACTTTATAAAGCATTGGGATCTCAATCCCTTGTCTCATTGATGGTGAGTTTCCCTCACACTTTTCAACACAGACAACATCAAACATGTTTTGGACCTAAAATCACAAGTGAAGACAAGCACAATGCATCTTGTATTGAGCATTCCACCTTCATGACCCCATCTTGTAGTACACTTATTGCCTCATTAGTATTGGCTTATATCAGAAGAAAACAAACATCAAGGGGGTTGGAGGTCTAAGTGAACAATTATTTAATAGACTATGTTGAATGATTATAGGGTAAATGTGGGTTATTTGTTAATCCACAAGCTCATCAAGGTGTATGCATCCAAAAAGGGGGACATCAAGATTGGAGGGATGACTTCTCAAAACTTTATAAAGCATTGGGATTTCAATCCCTTGTCTCATTGTTGGGAATTCAAACCACCATCATCACATTTGCTGGATCTGGGTATTCAAACCCTTAGTTCATCACTAAACATGGTTATCACTTATCAGGTAACTATTACCTTCAGGTCATCTGACCAAGGTATTCAGGATACTTATTACACAAGCATCTCACATAACTCACTAGTCATATTCAACTTCTTGTTGTCACCTCATGCAATACAAAAATAACATCACATACAAAAATAACATCTCACATAACATTATCCCATATTAGGGTTTTACACCACATCACCCTATATTAGGGTTTCACCTCTAATATATGGGAAGCATGTATAAGTACCTCTAGCATCAGTTTTGTACTTTTAACCGACCCTAGAGCTCCCCTCGGTCGACTAATTTGTCGACCGATAACCTCTCGGTCGACAAATTTGTCGACCGTAAATGTGTTTGAGTATTTTTAAATAACCAAACACGGGCACCTCTTATCTTTAGCGTCGGTTTGTTTATTTTAACTGATGCTACAGGTCGAGTCTCTCCTTTAAAATGGCCGAAACCTAGTCTTTCTCCCCCGTGAAACAAAATTTTCGTTCTTTTTTTCTCTCCCGCGGCGCGGATACCTTCTCTGCTTCTCTCCCGTGAAGTTTTTGCCACCTCTCCGCGCCGCCAAAGCCTTGCCTCCTCTCTGCGAAAAGAGCTCGTCGTCGCCGCCTCTCCGTGAAGGTCGTCTCATCCTCCACGAAGGTCGCCTCCATTTCCAAGTAAGGTCGCCGCCGTTTCCAAGTAAGGTTGCCGCATAGTTCGTTTCCGGGTTCGGATCCACCTTTCTTAGTCTTGGTAAGTGAGATCTGTCTCTTTTTCTTTGTTTTTCTTATTATTCTATCTTCCCCTCTCTTCTTCTTGGCTGAATCCATGACGTTCCATGGTTGAGCTTGAGATAATGGTTGAAAACATCTTCCACTCTCTTCTTCTTACCTTTTCAACATAGGGTTTGCTTCCTTTTTGGAGAAGGAACCATCTTGGTGAAGAGGAGTGCCCAAGCTAGGGTTTCTTCCCCGTTTTTCTTCAATCTACCTTGCTGTTTGGAGTTTCTACATCATCTCTAAGGTGATTTATATAACTTTATCCATGATTATTGTTCACTCTTACATTACATGTACATGATTTTGCCTTAAAAATATTGATCCAAGTATAAAGATGTACCTTTACCTAGGGTGTGAGCTTGTATGATAGTTTTTTGTATCATCTTAGATGAACCCTACATCTTGTGCATGATTTTTTTGATGGAAGTGGTAATCATAGACTTTGTTTGCATATGGATAGATTTTAATCTCTCAAAAGATGTATATTTCTAGGATTTCAAACTAATTTTCCTCCTTATATTTCAAGCAATCTATCATTTTGTAAATTATGATGTGATTATGAATCAATTTTGTCATGAATGTGTGGTTTTGAATGGTGACGGTTGAGCATCAATGCTTCCCTCTCCAAGAATATATGAATAGTCATTTCTATTTTAGTTTGAACATTTCAGTGTACCCCTCGGTCGAACATTTTGTCGACCGAGGGGTACGCTGAAATGTTTATTTAAATTTTTAGCGTCGGTTATTCCAAAAAACTGACCCTGTAAACTCTCTCAGTCGACGAATTTGTCGACCGATAACCTTTCGGTCGACAAATTCATCGACTGAGAAGGAGCCAAATTTCACGTGTATAAGAACCTTTAAGGTCGGTTTTTCCTTATAACCGACCTTAGAGCTCCCTCGGTCGACGAATTTGTCATCTGATAGCCTCTTGGTCGAAAAATTCATCGATCGAGAAGGAGCACTGAAGTGGTTATTCAATATTTAGCGTCGGTTATTCTAAAAAAACGACACTGTAAACTCTCTCGGTCGAGAAAATTGTTGACCGAAAATGTGTTCGGTCGACAATATTCTCGACCGAGTGTGTTTACAGGGTCATTTTTTTGGAATAACCGACCTTACAAGCTCCTTTTTTCTCGCCTGGGTCAGATTTTTTACAACCTTTTGCGTCGGTGTTTACTCTGTAAGGTCGGTTTTTTCTGGTCAAATAAATCGACGCTATAGAGAAAAGTCTATAGCGACAGCCACTTAGGCGTCGGTTAAAAAGTGATGCTGCAGGCTTAAAAAAACCGATGCTACAGACCATTCATGTACTAGTGCATATGTTCTGAAGACTACGAGTGAAGAAGTATGCCACCATTCTTCACAGTTTTCAACCAGGTCTGTGAAAGAGTCTATATCACATGTCTTTGAGATAGTATTTTTTAATAATGTCTTGAATAAGCCTTCATCATATGACATTCCTACTTTCCTAAATCCATAACAATCAACACCATTTCCCCATGGGGAATTCCTGGTTCACTTCTAGAGCCTCACTTCGCCCCATCTGACGACATTCATTCTCACCCTTCTGAAAATGAATTTCCTCTCACTCAGAGAACACCTGATTACTTTGTTGACAACATAGTTCAGAAGGTGCATGAGCTTTTACCCAGCAATGATAGCCTTATTTGGTTCCTTCATAGATGCCATACAACAGAGAAGGATATTTTTGTAGGATTACATACTAATTTTTTGGATCTATAGGATGATGTAGACAGTCTTTCAGATAATAAACTAACTTCTTCTAGAGAGGATAATGATGATTTGTTTGCCATCATTTCAACAATAGATCTAAGACCACCTAACCTTGTATTTCCTGACCCACCCCTTCCACTTCCTCCAGAGCTTCCTTCCAAGATAAACATGCTTGATTCTTATTGCTTGCTTAGTATCATTGTGTGTGACATCTTTGTCTTACAAGATGTTTTGAAAAATACCCGTGATGGAAGTCAAACCATTTACAACAACAGTTCCATATCTCTTTACTAGGGAAAATTCTGAGACATATTTCGTAGCTCTACTAAGATAGAGAAAAGGGTGTTCAATGTGTTGGCATCAACCATCTTGGAAGATGTAATGTCCAATGATAAGGAGTACCCATACTTCAATGTCAAGCCCACCCTGGTCGATTGTCTTTTTATGAATCGTTTAGACACCCCTTCTGTAATGACGCTTCTAGGAAAACTCAGGCTACATCAAACACAAGTTATCCTCTTGACTTTTCACTTCAAAATATTATGTCTTCTTTGTGTTTTTAATATGATTAAACACCATATTACTCTGTTCAATTCTTATGTAGATGATCTTCAAAATACATACATGCGTTTCAAAGACCTTATTACAAAAAAATCCCCCCATCCCTATTATGCTTCAATGGATCATACGTTAGGTTCCTTATTATCATCCTAGATGGATTAGTTATGTGATCGAGCCTCTTGTTGACTAGAAACATCAAGATAAAGGAGATAGTGCTTTCATCATCCTCTGAGTCATGGAGGCACTTAATCGTTAGATATCAATCTCAAACCTAGATCCCAACAGTTTTTCCTCTCTTCGTGGCTGATATGTCATGGAAGTTACTCATGATATCGACTTCTTTTAAGATACAAAACCTCCTTACAACCTACAAGATGTTTAACAATTGATTCCTCGATGCTGGAAGGAAGCTTTCTGTAAGGTTTTACAACAAGAAATAGTGGAAGACAGCCATATTACACCTTCACCTGTGATGTCAAATCTACCTACAACTTTCACAACTTCTACTTGGGCCCGTGAGGCTACTGATATATTAAAATTTCTAGATGAGCCCAAACCATTTCCCTTCTATGGCAATGTGGAGTCCATTGAACCCAGATTTGCTAATTTTGAAAGAAGCTCTTGTTGCAAACTTTCTTACACGTAGCTTCTACTTCTCATGAAGTGTTTCCAGATCGGTAGCAATTCTGTTATTTTTAGTGAGGACGATGTACTTGTCATACAGAATGATCTCCTTGAAACCCTCCAGCCTAGGGGTTATCTATCCCAAAACCTCATGGTTGCTTATCAATTTCTTCTCAGCCAAAATGTTGATGATGTCAGCATGGCGGAACTCAACTTCAAGCATACCTTTGTCAAAAATCTGATTTTAGAGAGAAGGGGTTGCTTAAAAATCCATTCCATGATATATTTTTGTACCTTTGCTCCTTGATAATCATTGGTATTTGCTCATTATCTTTACTCACAATAGGGAAGTCATATTATATAATAGCTCTAACGCTACCTTTGACATTGAAGGCCCATGATATTCCATTCTCATTCAGAGTGAGCATGAACACATTGGTGATTCTCGTACCAAGGCAATTGTTCCTGTAATCCGTCAGAACGACACTAGATATGCTTTTTAGGAGCCAAAGAAATGGAAATTTTCACAGTTATGTCATCATAACCTACAACAACATTGTCTTTCTAATGATTGTGGTTTTTACATCTTACACTATATGTACACAATCATAGTTCTTCACATTGTTGTTGAAGAAAGTCATGGTGACAACTATCACTATCTTCATGGTAGTTACACTATTATGCTTCTCGACTCTAAATGGGCAATACTAGACCCCTGGCAATAATCTCAACTGTTTGCATTTTTCTTCTTCCTTATTTTCACATTCTGGGGACAATGTGTTTTGTAAGTTTGGGGGGTAATATCGTGAGATAGGTATTCAAAGTGTCTAAACAAACTTCATTTTCTTCCCTTTTTAGCACTTTTCATAATTTCTTCAAGAGAAAAATGATATTGAGTTGAAGGCATATTATCACAAAAAGAAGAAAGATCTACCTCGTGTTTCACTCATTCCTATTAGTTTATTGAAAATATTAGAAAGAGTGAGAACTAAAAGAGGAGAGTAAAAAACCAAAGAGTTGTGCCATGCTTCTAGTCAAAAGATCTATCAAAATGGTAGATTGTTGTGATCATGAACATGATATGTCACTTTTTCTAAACTCTGACAATAAGAATACACACCCCAATTCTGGTGGTGTTCATTTAAAGTTATTTCAATTCGGGTGATGGTACTTAGTATGTGCAATCACTGCTCTAAAACCATTTGGTTTGGAATGCAGGGACCACTTGCCCTCTTAACATTCCTATACTTGAATGAACCAAGAAGAAGAAAGGGATACCCATACACATTTTGTCTACTAGTTCCTTCCACCATCAACATTCTAACAAGAGTGAAAGCTACTTTGAAAAATGATATTGTAAAAAAGTGGATTTTTGCATTATAATGATGTAATTACTATTTTTGCCCTCATTAAACTCACTCATTGTCCCAACTTAGTTTTCTTGGTTTCATAATAAATAGTGGTACTCAAATTTGAAATATGGTGAGCAATGTGGATTTTATACACATTATAACACCTTAAATTTGATTAAATCATCACCTTGTCCAAAGAAGAAAAATTGATCCATCAAACTCCATCATATTATCCTCAAACTTTTTATATATACTCTCCACATTTTTTTGAAGTTGTGGTCCAAATTTGAGAATAATTGGACATTCCTACGATTTTCTATGGATTATTGATGTTAATGTGTTGAAAACACTTAGTTTGCCTTTTTGTTTGCCCCTTTTCCACCTCAGTGATCCAGGGCTTGCTTGGGGGATGAACCCCAACCCTTGGATCTGGGCCATGCGGATTTAGGCCAGATCAGGTGGCCACTAACCCATCACCTACCTCCCACAATCAGCAGGGAGGATGGCCGTGAAATTGAGCACACCATGGACCCAATCTAGACCCCGTTTTGAATTTCTAAGTGAATGAAAAGTTTCCTCTCATGATTTTGAACTTGTCTAGTCCTACTTTGGCCACCATTAAGGCACTAGTTTGCCAGAAAAACTCGCCCCTTGCCTCCCAGTCTCTTCCGACGGCCATGGCTGAAAGCAAGGACCCAATCTACTCCTAACCCTAGCTTAGTCCTATATAAACCCCCTCAAAGGATCACTGTTGTCATCCATCATGAGGACACCTTGCGTTTTTACTCTCCCACGGCCTGCTTCACCCTCGTTTTCTCATCGTCATTCTCTACTTCCAGATCCAACGCCACCACCCAGGACCCTATGGGAACTCTCACTCCTCGCCTCCTCGCCCATGCCCTCAGCTCCCTTTGAGTTCGCGAGGCCAAGCCGAACTCGGTCAACACTCTCGCTTCCTCTGTCCTCCTCTCATGCTCCCAAACCTTCCCAACTCCGGCAAGACCTGCTGCCTTGCTTCATGTATTATGTGAGGCCTACACATATGGGAGCCGGACACCGTGAACCGCCGATCTAGCTAGTTGCAGCCAGCCCAAAATAAATCGATCAATCAAACGTTGAACCAACTTAGAGGAGTGAACCGACCAAATCAAAGGCCTAAACCAAACTTTTGATCAAGTGAGCCACCTAGATCATGTGGCTCGATCTGGGCCTTTCCTTGCACATCCGATGACCCTCGTTTTTCCATATTAAGGTATTTTGCCTCCTCTCTGCTCGAAATTGCAACAAATGATCAGATCTTGTTTTAATTTTAGAAAATACATCCTAGCTCCAAATATTACAAATAAGTAGTCCATTTTTATTAGAAAAATCCAATGTATCATTTAAAAATACTTTTGAGACCAGATTATGAATGTATCTCACTAATATATCTAGATATTTGATCCTTTGCATATTTAAATTGTCAAATGACTCGTAATCATGCTTAATCTTTGGAAACCTTAGATTTGGACTCTAATGATTATATTGTAACCTATATCTAATATATTTGAATAATATACTCTTGAAAATGAATCATTAGTGATCTAGATCTTTTTACTGGATTCAATCTTGGTTATAATCTTTATAATGAGTAATCTTGATCCTAATCTTGCAAAACACTTGATGTAGTTTTGACCCATCAATCTGATCTTGATTCCCAATTACCATGATGATAATCTAGAAATTGATGATGACTTAAATAATGATCATAATATTAGAGTTAACACATATGATTCTAGAAACCTTGGAAAGTCATTCACACTTGAAAATACTTGATAATTGAAATAATATTGGACATATTGAAATATTGATTGATTATAAGTGAATGACCCAACCCTAAGTTTGACCTAGGAAAAATGTAACCCTAATCTTGAATATTGAAACTTGATTTGCAAATATCATGATCTTGACCCTTGATCCAAACATTGTGTTTTAGGATCTAACTCGAAGGGTTGACCTATTAGTCATGATCTATACTCGAAATATCGGTGAAATGTACGCTATTATATAACTCCTCCTTGATTATATTGAAGATACTTTTATGTATCTCTTGACTGTATACTTGGCTATTTACTTGGATGAGCTACTGTTCCCTATGATTAGTCTTCTATTTTTCTATACTATATTTTGCAAAACATGAAAACATAAATTGCATGCCCATTATGACTGCCCGTATATTGATAATGATGATGATATTGATAATGTTGATAATGTTAATGTTGAGTGCAACAACCCTCTCATTGGGAGCTGGGATTTGTACATTGGTATCCTATGTTCCTATGGTGAGAAGGACCCTAGTGACCTTCCCCATCGCGTTGGGGTAATAGAGTCACACAATATATATAAGCATGCTTCTCGAATTACAACATAATGGGAACTCAAAATAAAAGTTGAATTTCTTAAAAAACTAGTCGAATAAATGTTGGTTTTGCATATTGCTTGTTATTCTTTTGAATATAAGTCTTGCCAAGTATACTTATTTTCTTATAAAGTGTTTTACTTGATTTTGATAACGTACCGTGTAATTGCATGATTGTGTCTTGATTTTTTTGATTTTAGTCAATACAAATGGAATATTTAATAAGATCATTTCCACACTCATACACTCTGATGACAAAGATAAATCGGGTATATCTCCATATTGGTTAGTTTGTTATTTAATTATCCAATTTTTGATTTATTTATTTCTTATTGTATATGCCAGTGTGATAGATCCTATTGGGCCACTCAGGGACGGGTGCTTCAATCCTTTTACTACTGTCTAGGCAGTAGGATTGGGATTGGGGTAAGAATGGTTTCGTGATACTTGGTATCAGAGCCTACACACTCCCATATACTTTAAGTAAATAATTTCTCAAGTCTCTTACACCCAAGAAACCCTAAAGTCCATAATGGTGAAAATTGAGGTGTCTAGGCTTGGGGTCCTAACATAATTTCTCCTATCCATTTTCACGGTGGTTGAGATCCCCCGCTTTACGTGGCCTTAATTGATCCAGAACTGGACCTAAAGGTTCTCTTGTGAAACCCTAGAGAGTCTTCTAGCATCTCATCTCTTCTTTAAGGACAATCCTAAGCCACCCATGTAGATGAAGATTAGGCAGTCTTCTCATCTCATCATGTGATCTTTCTCATGACCTTTCACCACATGATGTCTCGATTATGGGTAGTTTATGCATTGGAAAAATGAATATCACTAATTTTTTTGAAAGTTGATACTATGATCTGACCTTAATTTGAAAACTCAATTTTAATCAATGAATTTTGAAACCAAATACTCATGTATGATCCCTAATATCATGAACACTCAAATTAGCTAAAACTTGACTATATGCTTCCTATGTTGGTAAATCTTGATTTGGTGAAATAAGGATGACTTATACTTTACACCTCATTGTTGATAAGGTCCCTATTTGATTAAGCCATGTTGCCCTATTGTTTATTAAACTCTAACATAGTTAAGCAATCTCGTATCCTATTTTTATACATGTCTTGACCATGCTATCAAGTGACTAAGCCTAAGACTCACAAAATCATGATGTAAGACCATGATGCAAAAAGCAGTTTCTCTATTGACTATTGATGCCTTTTGCAATCTTGATTTTGATATGATGATGATGGGCTAGATTTTGCACTATTATGCTCTAATTCCTCGAATGTCAAATTCAAATCCTCGATTTCCAAATTATATCACTACCTTGATCATGAAAGAAAGAATTGCAAATCTTGACATTATTGACCTATTATCTTAAATTTTGATCTTATGACCTTGATATATACGATTTAATCATGGATACTCTCCCTATTTGAATAAACTCAATTGATAATGACTAATGTTGGTAATGTGCCAGATTAGGGTGGTAGTTGACCCATGACTCCCCTAACCTAGGTCACATCCCCATTATGACTATCTCTATGTTTTCATCCTATTGATTATTTAGAGTTTGGAAAGGTATTTGCTTCCACCCTATTTGGACTGGTTGACCTAAGCCTAATAGGTTAAACCCATGGTTGATACTCGATCTTGAATATTGATTTGATAATGACCTTGACATATGGCAATATTGACTATAGCTTGAGGTTGAATTCCTACTTAGACCTAAGTCTAGATCATTCATCAAACTTGGATATAATGATAATGAAATTTTGATCTGTTGATCGAATATTGCTTGAATATTGTTACTCAAAATTGATATAGATGAGTGATCTCCCCTAAGGTCTAAATAGGAATCTAAACCCTAGCTTTGGAATAGTTATACATTTGATCTTGATAGGTAAACTTCAACTCTTGATATTGTTGTACAAAATTTTGAAACATGATCTTGAGACCACATTCGATATATAAATAATGACTTTCATAAATCCCAAAATTTGAAATTTTGAAATGATGACTATTTTGACTCTTTTGATTTATAACTTAGGGTTTAGCTATCCTTAGGACTAGAGTGGGACCTCCCAGTGATTTTGAGCTCGATATTAAAAGTATGATGTTGGTTTGAAATATTGAAATATGAAATCTCAAGTCATGGACGTATAACCCCACCTAGGCCAATGGAGAAGCTAGGACCCTGAGACATTGGGATTGAAAGTCACCTTGTATACTTGATTCAGGTACTCTATTTGTTTGAACTAAAATGTAATCTCTCCAAATTTGTGATCAATAGGATGTTTTCCATATTTGTGACTCATATGATGACTTTGGACAATATATGTGTTGATCTTGATACTCAATTGCTTGATGATGAAAATGGTGTTAGTACCAAGTTGGTTATGTTATGGAACATGGAATCCCAATTATGATTATTGGATTAATTGAAATTTGCAGACATGATTTTGATTTTATACTTGAGGATACCCTAGCATTTGAGGAAATGACTTGGGTTTAATAATCCCAATTTTGAGGATGTTTTTGAATTTTGGGGACAAAATTCCTTTTTAAGGAGGGAAGGATGTAACAAAGTGAATTTTCACATTATAATGATGTAATTACTATTTTTGCCCTCATTAAACTCACTCATTGTCCCAACTTAGTTTTCTTGGTTTCATAATCAATAGTGGTACTCAAATTTGAAATATGGTGAGCAATGTGGATTTTATACACATTATAACACCTTAAATTTGATTAAATCATCACCTTGTCCAAAGAAGAAAAAATGTTCCATCAAACTCCATCATATTATCCTCAAACTTTTTATATATACTCTCCACATTTTTGTGAAGTTGTGGTCCAAATTTGAGAACAATTGGACATTCCTACGATTTTCTATGGATTATTGATGTTAATGTGTTGAAAACCCTTAGTTTGCCTTTTTGTTTGCCCCTTTTCCACCTCAGTGATCCAGGGCTTGCTTGGGGGATGAACCCCAACCCTTGGATCCAAGCCATGCAGATTTATGCCAGATCATGTGACCACTAACCCATCACCTACCTCCCACAATCAGCGGGGAGGATGGCCGTGAAATCGAGCGCGCCATGGACCCAATCTAGACCCCATTTTGAATTTCTAAGCGAATGAAAAGTTTCCTCTCATGATTTCGAACTTGTCCAGTCCTACTTTGACCACCATTAAGGCACTAGTTTGCCAGAAAAACTCGCCCCTCACCTCCCAGTCTCTTCTGGTGGCCATGGCTGAAACCAAGGACCCAATCTACTCCTAACCCTAGCTTAGTCCTATATAAACCCCCCCAAAGGATCACTGCTGTCATCCATCACAAGGACACCTTGCGTTTTCACTCTCCCATGGCCTGCTTCATCCTCGTTTTCTCATCTTCATTCTTTTCTTCCAGATCCAGTGCCTTCGCACATGACCCTATGGGAATTCTCACTCCTCGCCTCCTCACCCATGCCCTCGGCTCCCTTTGAGTTCGCAAGGCCAAGCCGAACTTGGTTAGCACTCTCACTTCCTCTGTCCTCCTCTCATGCTCCTAGACCTTCCCCACTCTAGCGAGACCTACTGCCTTACTTCATGTCTTGTGTGAGGCCTGTGCAGATGGGAGCCAGACACCGTGAACCGCCAGTCCTGCTAGTTGCAGCCAGCCCAAAATAAACCGATCAATCGAACATTAAACCAGCTTAGAGGAGTGAACCGACCAAATCAAAGGCCTGAACCAAACTTTTGATCAAGTGAGCCACCTAGATCATGTGGCTCGATCTGGGCCTTTCCTTGCACATCCGACAACCCTCATTTTTCCATATTAAGGTATTTTGCCTCCTCTTCACTCGAAATTGCAACAAATGATCAGATCTTGTTTTAATTTTAGAAAATACATCCTAGCTCCAAATATTACGAATAAGTAGTCCATTTTTATCAAAAAAATCCAATGGATCATTTAAAAATACTTTTGAGACCAGATTATGAATGTTTGTCACTGATATATCTAGATCTTGGATCCTTTCCATATTTAAATTGTCAAATGACTCATAATCATGATTAATCTTTGGAAACCTTAGATTTGGACTCTAATGATTATCTTGTAACCTATATCTAATATATTTGAATCATCTACTCTTGAAAATGAATCATTAGTGATCTAGATCTTTTTATTGGATTCAGTCTTGGTTATAATCTTTATAATGAGTAATCTTGATCCTAATCTTGCAAAACACTTGATGTAGTTTTGACCCATCAATCTGATCTTGATTCCCAATTACCATGATGATAATCTAGAAATTGATGGTGACTTGAATAATGATCATAATATTAGGGTTAACACATATGATTCTAGAAACCTTGGAAAGTCATTCGCACTTGAAAATACTTGATAATTGAAATAATGTTGGACATATTGAAATGTTGATTGATTATAAGTGAATGACCCAACCCTAAGGTTGAACTAGGAAAAATGTAACCCTAATATTGAATATTGAAACTTGATTTGCAAATATCATGATCTTGACCCTTGATCCAAACATTGTGTTTTAGGATCTAACTCAAATGGTCGACCTATTAGTCATGATCTATACTCGAAATATCGGTAAAAGGTACGCTATTATATAACTCCTCCTTGATTGTATTGAAGATACTTTTACGCATCTCTTGACTGTATACTTGGCTATTTACTTGGATGAGCTACTGTTCCCTATGATTAGTCTTCTGTTTTTCTATACTATATTTTGCAAAATATGAAAACATAAATTGTATGCCCATTATGACTTCCCGTATATTGATAATGATGATGATATTGATAATGTTGATATTGAGTGCAACAACCCCCTCATTGGGAGGTGGGACTTGTACATTGGTCTCCTATGTTCCTATGGTGAGAAGGAGCCTAGTGACCTTCCCCATCGTGTTGGGGTAATAGAGTCACACAAAATATATAAGCATGCTTCTCGAATTACAACATAATGGGAACTCAAAATAAAAGTTGAATTTCTTGAAAAACTAGTCGAATAAATGTTGGTTTTGCATATTGCTTGTTATTCTTTTGAATATAAGTCCTGCCAAGTATACTTATTTTCTTATAAAGTGTTTTACTTCATTTTGATAGCGTACCATGAAATTGCATGATTGTGTCTTGATTTTTTTGATTTTAGGCAATACAAATGGAATATTGAATAAGATCATTTCCACACTAATACACTCTGATGACAAAGATAAATCGGGTATATCTCCATATTGGTTAGTTTGTTCTTTAATTATCCAGTTTTTGAGTTATTTATTTCTTATTGTATATGCTAGTGTGATAGATCCTATTGGGCCACTCAGGGACGGGCGCTTCAATCCTTTTACTACTGTCTAGGCAGTAGGATTGGGATTGGGGTAAGAACGGTTCCGTGACAGATATATATGTCAGAGATGAGTTTATGACCCAATCATGAAACAATTAAAGAAAGAATCTTATAAAAATGAATTTTCAATAAGATCATTTTATGAATAAGTGAATAATTTTGATAAGAGGTTGATATAAAAGTTTTCTTTCAGTCGACAATGGTATCAACTTTTCAATTTTACGCACATAATGATCCTATTAGCTTGAGTACAAGCTTAATTCTAACTTTGTGGGAGTTAATAATTTCAATTTTCATGCAATTTTTATAGCTTTTTCATAAATAAAATCATTTGATTTAATGATTAGATCTTCAATTTAGTTCACTTTGTTCCTAATTTCCCAATTACTTGGTTTTGACTAAGCTTTGTTGAAATATGTAGGAATTCAACTCAAAATCCTCAAGATCTATGGCTTAACCATCGACATCCAAGAATGAGCATTCATTCAACATTGAAGATCAACTGATTCCCAGTGACCATCGACCTATAAGGTCGAAAATTCAACCTTTTATCAAAGATCGATGGATTGACCCATTGAAATCATTCATAGATGAAGCGGAACAAAAGAATTCAATTCGACAGGGTCCCATTGCTTTTGAACAATCACCTTCACGTCGATAGACAACTACTTGCCATGTCGATCCTGCAAAAACTGACAAATATCATGACTGATGCATACTTATCCGTCAATGAGCTCATCGACCATCAAGGTCGATAGTAGGAAGACGAACAATCAACACCACATGGACCAATATGAGATCGAAAAGACACAAGTTGAATCCAATAAATAGCCCCCCCCAAGGTGTCACTTCAAGGCATCGGGGATTTCATAGTCAAAAAGCCATAAGGCTGATGCCAAGTTCAAAATCCAAGTCTAGATCCATCGACCAGTCTAGTGTCATATACCTAGCTGACCGTCGAACTCTTAACTTGGTATTCAGCTACATCCATCGATAGATCGGTGAATCTATTTGTTTCAAGTCTGAATCGAAGGGAAGGATTGAGGCCATTGACCGATGGTCATCAACCACTGTGTTAGATCAACCTGAAAGGTGGATAGATCGATCACTTGATCTACCCGTGTATCAACTTGTTCCATCTCATTTCTTTATCATGACTTACTTAAGTCGTATTCCATTTCTTTCATGTGCCATGAGTGACTAAACTCCATAACTTGGGGTTGGGAGTAACCGTCAGGTCCTCCCAACCATGTAATTGTTCATTCTTCTGTTTATTGCATATATTCTTGAAGTTTTGTCTCTATATTCTTATTTTAATGAGTCACTTATTGATTAGCTACCTTCTGGTGACATTTGATATGACTAAATTTGAGAGAATGGTTTCATTTAGATCTGAAGTGTTGATTAGTAATGAGGCACGAGAATGAGGAGTTACTATAACAAAAGTCGTACAGTTATTATTGATGCTTTAATTTTCATCTCAAAAGAGAGAGAGAACTTTGAATAAAAATCTACTCGAATCTCGAGAGAAGGAAGGAGACATATCGTTTATGACTATTTGCAAAACATGTTAAGAATGTATATATAAATGAGAAGATAAGGTTTTATATGGTTGTAATAGGTTTGATTGGTGAAACTCAATCCAAATTTCCCTTTATTTCATTGTTTCACGATTATCTTAACTTCCTTAATCCTTCATAACTTAGGCCCACTACTCAATTAGATTAATTTGTTCCTTATTTGGGGCACCAATTTTACTTCTTTGATTTTACCAAATAAACTAAGATCACTCACTTTCATTCTGTTATTTTCCTTGTCCTTATGTTTGACCCCACACTACTACAATAGACTTTGTATTGAGTGGCAGACATGTGTTACAATCGAGTATGAATTTAAAGTTTGATATCTTTGATTAGACAATTGTGCTTATACTTTTGAGCCACAAAAAAGAGAGGTCACTTAACCGTTGGTAGGAGGGGAGACTTTCCTCCCAAACTTTAGCTAATATAAATAGCGACAATGGATCAATGGGCACTCCTCAAAGCATCTACATCACACCATAATGGCAAGTGCCAAATTTGCAACAATATCAATGTCCTCCTAACCCCTAATCTTCAATACCACCACAAATTCCATACAACTTCCAATACTCTTCACCATCACCACCTCAATACCAACCACCACCACTACAATATCAACCACCTCTATAACAACCTCCACAACAACCACCTTACATCCTCCAAAATCCTTACCCAACACACTAAAGGCCACAACCACAACCATGAAAATATCCCCTGCTCCACATGAGCAAGTGAAGATGGTGTCTCTTTTGAAGTGTGCAATGTGGTTGAGCCCCAAAAATGGCAAGAACTAAATTGACAAATATCATGATAGAATGCCATTATCGAAAGGATCTTGTGAGAGTGCCAAGAGCATTAAAACTCCTGCCATCCCACTTTCTTTGGAGATGATAACAACATGTATCCCACCAACTTTTGAGAGTGCTAAGAGCACTAAAATTTCTATTGTCCCACAATATGCTTAACTTTTCATACCCATTACTGTCCCATCGTGTGTTGAGTTATTAACAACAGCTCCATTGGATGAATCAAGAAGCCTTCTTGTAAAGCCCCAAAGTTTTCAAAATGTTCTAGACAAGGTTGATGTGAATGAGCCCTTTTTATTTGATGCCTTATAATATCCCTCTCCAAAGGGAGGAAGAAGCATTACATGAACATTTTGGATGTCTTGAGGTGAGTTAAGACAAACATATCAGTGCTCATATCATTGGTTAAGGATATTTGTACGACATAAGGTAGATAATGAGGAGACAACCCAAGGAAATCAGATTGAGAGAGAAAGTGAGCGTCATATTGGATATCCCTTTCCCCTAAAAGAAAGGAGATCTATGTGTTCCTCCTATCTCTTTTATATCAATCATCAGTTCATTGAGCACACACTTCTAGACTTAGCCTCAAGCGTCAGCACGATGCCCTGTAGTGTTTATGTGTATCTTGGCTTAGAAAGGTTGAAACCAACGAATTGCATTTTCCTATTGGTTTATGGATCCAGTAAAATACCCATGGGTAGGCTAGAGAATGAGATGGTAGTGGTGGATAGAAAGTCATATGTCACATGCCCAATTGATTTCCTTGTATTGGACATAGAGCCAAAAGATGGGAAGATTCCAATCATCTTGGGAAGACCGTTTCTATCAACAACCGATGAAGAAATCTAGGTGAACTCACACACTAACAACTACCTTCATGAAAAAAAGATATAGATCTACATGTTCATCGCCTAGGAGCATCAAAATTTGATTCATGAAGAGTGCTACTTTGATATATACTATGATGGGTCCAAAGAAGGGAAAGTTTGAAGAAAGGATAATGATATCTCACACAGCCCTTAGGAGGAAGATCATGTTGTGAAGGCATTTGATAGGATTACCTATGATGAGTAGACTTGTAATAGATCAAATACTACTATATTTGATATTTGAATCTAAAAAAAAATCAATCTGATACACGATCTGACATCTGACAAATATCATATGATAGCATCCAAATATGAACTTAATGGACAATATTCGTATATGAATAAATAACTGATCTGAACCAAAAAAGCATACATTTAATGTTAATAAATGTATTATATATAATATTAATATTACATTAAATGCATATCATAAAATAACTATATTTTCGTACTTCTATATATAAATACTATAATTCTTATAATACATTATATATTTTTCGAATTTGGATTTTTTTAGAGAATATACAATAATATCTGACGTCCACCCCAAAATTTTTGGATGAAAATTTTGATATTCAAAATCTGATATGAACTTGAGGGTGTCATTTATTTTCAAAATTTTGGACTCAAATTTGTATCGAATGTGCAGATTCAGGATATCCATTTACACATATAATGATGAGGATGGAATCATTTTGCTTGTGGATAATCAATGATGGTAAAACACCAAAGCCTTGCTGAAAGAAATAAACATAGTGAAAATGGGCGGCAATCCACCTCAGTTTGAGATTCTCTCTCTCTAAACCCAATTCTTGTTATACTATTGTTTTGAACTTCCAACAAAAAAACACTATACTTGATGTTGGTTTTGTTTGTGAATCATGTTAGAAAATGTCCATAGATGGAAAGATGATGCATGGAGGTGACAACCAAGGAAAGATCAACACAGAGAGAAAGAACTGAAGATGAGCGAAAAAGCTACAAGAAAGCAGCCACCACAGTTGTTCCATACAACACAACTGTAGTGTAACAACTATTTTTCACTATGGAATCCATGTTCATCTATCCCACTATTGATGACTATTCGCCAAAACTATGTACCCATCACCCTACTATTCTAAAATTCTATATCATGTTTAGGACAACTTGGTTTGAAAGTTTGGATGATAGAATGGTATGTCCTTGATTTACTCAACATTCCTCTGCGTTCCTTGTTCTAAGTTTGTGTCCAAGATGTTCAAACAATCTAACTAACCATTATACTTGTTAAGACATACTTGTTTACTTTTTCTACATATACACATGCACATAGTTCATTTTCTTCCATTTTTGTAATTTTTTTTAAAAAATGCTCTATTGCCATTCCATGTCATTGATGCAGCCCTATTTTATGGCTTCATCCTATGTCTTTTTACATTATAATCACATATAAACATTGTAGATTGGAAGTTATTTCCTACAATGTGAACTCTCATGTAAAATGCACTTATACCTCCTTCTGTATGTTTTTCAAGATACTTATGCATGCATTGATGCAAGGGAGATAGATAAAGAGCATCTTTGGGTCCTTGTACTCCAAGATTGAACCTAACTCCTCCCTGAGCTCTCCTTGGATGCACAAGGATCAATCCAAAGCAAAAGGAGGTCAAATGAAGAAGTTGAAGTTAAACTCAATAGAAGGAAACCCCAAAACGGTCGTGGGAAACCACCATGGTTGTGGTCATTTAATCTTCAAAAGTCACAGAAACTTCAGCACATTTACACATGAATGACCACGACCGTGGCCAAAAAAGTGGTTTTGACCACTGAAGAGACCACAGTTGTGGCCAGTAGCATGATTGTGGTTGATGAGCTACAACTCCCCTATGGACCATACCACGACAATGGCAAATCAATCTCCAAGGTCCCAAAAACCAATAGTAACTCAGCCCAAATTACATGTGAATGGCCACGGGCGTGGCCATCAGCACGACCATGGCACTTGAAGGCCACCTCGCCCGTGGTGACTTCCATGACTGTGGCGAGGAAAAGTCAAGATGACCCCAGAGCAAGAACACATGTGGAACATTTCCCCAACACAGTCGTGTTACCCAGCACGACCGTGGCACCCTCTACCCACCATGACTGTGGCACCCTCCACGGTCATGGCCACTCATGCCTATACTTATACTTCACCTCCACCTTCCACCTCAGCCATTCCCACTACCCACGAACATGCCATCTAATCCTCACCATGGCCGTGGAACCTCACCATGACCGTGGTGACCACCTAACCCTACCCTTTTTCTCCATTGTTTTTCCCATTTAGCCCCCACTTACCCTAGCGCCTCCCCACCACCTCATCATCATCGTCGTCGTCATCATTGTAGTCATCATCATCATCATCGTCGTCGTCATCATCATCATCATCATCATCATCATCATCATCATCATCATCATCATCATCATCATCATCATCATCATCATCATCATCATCATCATCATTTTAGGTTGTCCAAGATACTACTAGCCTAAACTTTATCATGGCTATAGGAAACTCTATAGACTACATATATCATCTAAACTCTCTCATCTAGACTTGATGTAACATATCTTTATCTTAGTTTAGATGGACACTCACATTCTTTCTACTTGTGTTAACATTTTCCATATGTACATATATTTTCATATTTGAAATAGGTTTTGTCCATCGTTTAAATAGGAGATGGAAACCACCATACTCCATTTGAATAAAGCCAAAACCAAAAGTGACTTACCACACTCATTAGGCAGTCTACTACCATGAAACTTAGAGAACTAGTAAGAACATGGTGCACACTTATGTAGTTACCCTAAGCACATGCCACAAACATATGTCTAAGGTTGTAGTAACATCTCCCTTTTCTCACCCTCATAAACCTACAACCCATATTACATGACAGAAGGAGGAGAAAAGAGAGGGTTCTATGGATTACACATGCCTACACCTAGTTAAAGAATATCTAGGTTCTAACCTAGAGTCTAAGTCAACTTAGTCCGCCAAGAACACACATTAAGTTTCTAGGATTGGGATATAAGGTGAGTTTAATTTATGTCTCATATGAGCAATGTTTAGTGTAGTTATTGTCCATGCTTTGAAACCATCTGCCACAGAACCATTTTATACCCAAATTCTAACTCCAAATGACTATAAAGTCAATAATGATAGGACCTAGGTGTCTGTCCCTAGCGTGGTATTAGCAAAGCGTGAATATAGAAGCGTAAATCTTATCATACGTGAACAAATAATAAGATAAAATTACCCATCATAATCTCAACATTCAACAAGTAGTATTAAGAAACATTCTTTTATTACAATATTTCATCTACATATTAAAGAGTACAATTTTACAAGTCTACTCATGTACATTAGGGATCTTACAACAAGTACACCTAAAATCTCACCAACCCCATCAATTTATAGCCATCTTTGAACCTATAAAAATGTGAAACAATGCAGGTGAATACACTAGGTGTTGAACACGGGGATGAAAATTACATATATATAAGCTTTACATAATTTGAAAATATTTGTAGAAGTAACTAACAAGAATAAACAAGTTAAGTTTTTATCAAAGTGGGAGCCCATATTTTAGGTCATTTTACTCTAGTTATACCAACATCATCATATATAATAAGGAATTTTTGACTAACTTCCCATTGAAAGAGTCTGTAAGGGTGCTCAAGATTAGACAACCCTTTTCTACTTAAGGGACCTCAAGGCCATCACCAAGAGCTAACCCTTTTATCTACATGGTCCACCCTATCTTAAAAACTCAAGTATCATGCCCAACCTTGTTTCCTTACCCCAAGAATACATGTAAGTGCAAAAGGTTTGTATAATGGAGTTTCTATGTTATGTTTGCTAGTTATAAAATAACGACACAAGACAAACATCGAGTACATACCAGAATACTACATAACAATATTTGAGCAAATAAAAAGCATACATATCTATCACATTTCAAGCAAGAAAGGCATAGTCATATAATTATAAAGCCCATACCTAACTTGGAGATTCTTAACTTAACCTTGACCATCTAGAACATAAGGATTAAGAACAAGATTACACACATGCATTAGTTCTCATCATTAACCCTAATTTGTTCCATTTTAGGGTTTTGTCCTAGTTAGGTTACAAGTTTCTAACCATATTTTTGATGACGTTTTACTTATATAGGTCATCAAAGAGGTGTGGTTCAAGTTTCAAGTCATTCTGAGTTTCCATCTATTTCACATTACTATTACAAGGTTCATGTCACTTATGTACATTATAAGGTTCAAAGACTCATAATAGGGAAACTAAGTTCAAGGATAATCAAGACAACAAATCCATGCATAAAGTATGATTTAGGTCAGGAAACTAATGATATAAGAAGCTTTCTCAAATATAGGTGGATGTCTCCTAGTGTCTAGGCATCATATTCCCAACCTTAGGTATCAACATATCAATTGTACATGTAGTCATCAATATAGTTACATATGTGGTAAAGGTTCAACATGAGATTAAGGTGGGACATACACATCCAAGATATCATGGGGGGATAGAGTAATCCCTTATTAGAGAGAGAAACAAGGGAAAATGATCCACATAAGCATTAAGGCACAAGAGCCACAAATATCAACCTATCACAATAATAGAGTAAACTTGGACATTAGGGTCTATAGACATCATGGTGTTACTAAATTCTAGAATAGAAAGGATCTTGGAGCACAAATTAGGTCAAACCCCACATTCCATTAAGGTATAAACATGCAATTGCCATTTAGGGTCACATTAATGCATAAGGGCCATATAGACAAACATAGCAAATTGGGGGCTAGGGGATGATATTACAATTATATATAGGTTCATAACATACTGATTTCAAGGTTTGTTCAATATTAGATATCATCAAGGAGCATGATTAGCAAATTAGGGCAAGGTAGTATATTAAGGTCTCAACACTAATCACATATGTACATAAAGATTTAACAAGTATAAGAATAGTTCTTTGGGTCCTCATATAGTTCAAAATTCATAATAAGCACTGATTTGGTGATTATGGGTGTAGGGTATCAATAAAGGTCCATGATTTATCATAAAGAAGCATTAATTTAATTCAAAACAATAAAGTTTACATCTTTTAAGGAAAAAGGGAACAAAAAAAGGAATTAGGGTATGGAACTCTATCCACTGTGTAGGTCTCAGAGAGCTCATCAATTTGATATATAGTTTTGCTATATTTTGGCCTTAATATGATTGAGTTATGAATATTTGAAAGTTTGCATCAAGAATTATAGTCAGGGGCTTAAAGACATACATTATTTATCATGAAATCCTAACCCTCAGATCAGGATCATGCGGCCCTCCCAATAGTCTTTCTTGCACACCCGTGTGCCTGTGCCTTAGCAACGTGCCGCCTTGCTATATGATTGTGTGTACTTCCTTGGGGTCACCTGATCGCCATCTATCACTCACGACTGCTCACGTTCGGTAGCCAAACATTGGGCATCAATGATAGACACCCTGGACTACACTTGACCCCAGACCCGCTCCTGCATGGCTCACCTTGGGAGATTTTCATTGGGCCCACCCAGGAGTCAACCGCAGGACCCTAACCATTGGATATGGGACCAAGGTGGTCCAATCACATCCGTCTGTGGTTGTTCACACCTTGTTTCCATTTGGTATCTCACAAGCACCAGAAGATGATGCGTTTAGAGCTTGTCGGAGCTAGATAGCAGTCAGGAAGGAGGTTCTCGAAGAGTATGAAAGTATTCTACCCTCTACCTTCTCAAGGCCACAAACCATGTAATGGTTTCATCCATCATCGAAGCGGCCCGAAGAGGAAGTCCCCAATGGGGCATCTCCATCGGCACTATAGGAAGGGAAGAAGAAGGTGGAGAGATGGTGTGTGTCTTAGAGCACAAAACAATGTGCCAAGTTAGGGAAAATGATTGAAATGAAAAAAATATGTGTTGGGCATCTCAATTTCTCAAGGGAGAGTAGGTATGGGTGTGATTGGTCATTGAAAAAGCTATACGATAGTTGCAGAGAACCCATGTACTGACCAAGGTAGGAGAAAAGACTACCACCATAAGATTTCATAATCCAAGATCTAACAGTCAACACAACAGGTGCATTAGGGTTATCACAAGCTAGGGTGGTGTATTATGGGCTACGATCCGATGTTTGGGCCCATTAAGGTTTGCAAATAAAAAAAAAAAGCAAAACATGTGAAATTTGAGCCCAATTTTAAAAGATCATAAGTTGGTCTACAAACCTCAAATTGAGGTGATTTTTGGATCGTCGATTCACAATTGAGAACTCTATAATTGGAACATATTAGGAAGTAAGTATATCTCATTGATGAGGATCAATTTCACTTGAAATATAGGACATGGATCAAGAAATAATACATATTTCAAAATTGCACATTTATGTCACATATAGGAACATAGGTACAAGTTGACTACGATTAAACATCCAATCACTCAAATTATATAATTGAATTCAAATTGAGAAATGTGAGTCACTAATAGATATAAAAAGAATATAGTCAGGGAGAGATAAAATTAGGTTGTCACAGAATCCCAAGGCATGATGTAGTCATCCTCTTAACATTAAATCTATGTTTTTTGAACTATAGTAGCCTATTGAGATTTAGTAAGATCAATATCCCATTTTGACTCGTATGAGCATGCCCTTTCATATTACATTGTTATTTATCAAGTGGACATAATATCTCTCCTATATGAGGGTATAAATTACATCTAAGTCATTCAAAACAATGATCGGGTGTCACATTGAACCCAGATACTACATGTATGGTAACCCCTATTCCAAGTCACTTAGGATAGGCTGAAGCATACATAACAACATGTCCTCATGGTAGTGACTTCATGTCTAAGGATCACAATCATCATTGTTGCATTGAGACATGCATCTGATTACTATGATATTGATTCCATATTCCATTCTCAAGGTGGGTATGCCCAACACAACTTGTTCTATGGCAAGTACATATGCATATTACTTGATATCCAATGTCAATACTAAAGAGACAAAGTCATCCGTTGGTACACACACTGGTCTTATGCATTATTGTTATCTGACCATATCCACAATATTATTTTACTAGTGAGAAAATAAGAATGAATACCTAAGTACACATATGATCTCATATTCAAACGACGAATGGGGCCGCACTCTGGGGGTGCTGGCGGCACCACAGACGAGGACCATTGATGAACCTCGAATCAAGGAGGAAGGAAGACCCAATGACAGAGCTTCACTGCAGAGGAGGTTAGAGTGGTGAGCGGGCTAAAAGATTGGTCGACAATATTCAAAAACTCAGTTGGGGATGTGGATACCAGACTACCGGAAACACCTCTAACCCTAGATGGCGACACCATTATCATTCCTCAAAAGGAGGTGGATGAGAATGCGGTGCTTTGGAGGAACACACTTACATGATACATCATCAGCTTCAAGCCACACATTCCCACCTTGTAGGACTACCTAATCAAGCTGTGGAAGCCGATCGGGCCTATGGAGGTGATGTGTAGAGGAAGCGGAAGCTTCATCATAAAGTTCAAGGAGGACACAGACCTCGCCAATGCCCTTGAAGGCGGCCCATGGTATGTGAAAGGAAAATCGATGGTCCTAAAGAAATGGGAGAAGGTAGAGCCGCTGGAGCAGGAAAAGTTCACATCTATCCCGGTCTGGCTGAAAATCCACAATCTCCCGCTCAAGCTCTGGAGCGAGACGATGATCGAACGCATTGCGTCGTTCCTGGGGAAGCCACAATGTTTGGATCACCAAATAAAAGCCAAGTCAAGGATCGACTACGCTCATGTGAATGTGTTGATCAACACTAGATCTACCTTTCCGAAGGCAGTCAAACTGCGGATGGAGAAGGGTAGTGACTATGCTATCAACATCGAGTATGAATGGATCCCTATTAAGTGTCCACACTGCAAAAGCTTCGGGCATGAGAAGAGCTTGTGTAAAGTTCCTGCAAAGAGCAACGATCAACAAGCTAACCATCAAATGCAGAATGAAGGCAGCAACCAGACTGTTCGATAGAATTCACCAGTGAGCAATGTTGAGAAGATGCCTGTGGCTCCGGTTGTGGTAGCCCAGACTGTGCGACAGAACTCCCCAGAGATTACACAGAAGACCCATACTACCCCGATTGTCGTGGTAGAGGAGCAGAACCCACAAGCAGAAAATGAGTCCTCGACTAGCAGTAGTGCCAGCCCGAGCAATACAAGCGGAACTCAGGACAAGGATGGGTTCAAGAAATAAAAAAAGACGAGCAGCCCAAGGAGGACGAGAAGATAGAAGAACTCCGTGAGGAAGGAGAAAGATAGTAACAAGTTCCAGTCGCTTGACGACAATGAGAACAACACTGAAAACACAGCCTCGACTGGCGGTGCGCCATCCCAGAGGTCAGATGTGTAGAAAGCCCAAGGTGATGGCTTGGAACGTCCATAGAATCTCCAGCTGGGAGAAATGGGATGCGATCCGAGCAGAAATAAGAAGAGCCAAGGCAGACGTGGCTCTTCTAACGGAAGTTAAAATCAAAAGGAAAAAGATCGCCAAAGCTGTCCATACCACTTGGCCAAGGGCAAGGTGGATCGACAACTCGAGTTCAAGTAAGAAGATCAAGATTCTTGTCATATGGGAGAGCGACGATATCAACATCACAGCCATCGCCCAATCTAGAAAAATCCTTCACTTCTGCCTGAGCTTCGAGGATAAAAGCTTAGATATTACTGCAGTGTACGACACTAATGACGATGCCAAGAGAGTTCTTCTTTGGGAGGACTTGTCATCCATTAGCAACCTAGTTAGAGGTCATTGGATCATAACAGGGGACTTCAACGCCGTCAGGAAAGCTGAAGAAAGGAAAGGGAGAGCTTCTCCGTCTACGAGGTCAATGCAAGATTTCAATGACTTCGTGGGAAACCAAAACTTGATTGAATTAGAAGCCAAATGAGCTTTCTACACTTGGAACAACCAACAAAGCGGCACGAACAACACTAGAAGCAAAATAGATAGGACCTTTCTGAACAGCCAAGGATTTGGAGGATATCCTAATCTTTGGGTTGAGATCTTCTGCTCTGTTTACAGTGATCACCATGCCCGACTGATCCATCTAGATGATGAAGGGCATAAGAGAAATTACCCTGTTTGTTACTTCAATGCATGGGCTAGCATACCTGGGTTCCAGGAGGTGGTTCATGATGCTTGGAGAATGAAGTGCGAAGGCAGTCCTATGTACATGCTATGCCAAAAAATAAAGATCACAAAGAGGAAGCTTCAAACCTGGAATTGGGAGAGAAGCAGGGACCTGAGTGACTCGGCCGAGAACAAAGAAAGGGAAGCTTTGGAAGCCCAAGACAAAGCTGATCAAGACCCTTACAATGAGCTGTTATGGGATATCACTAAATCCTTAAAGGAGGAAGCGCTTGCAACAAAAAATATAGAAGAATCCATGGTGATGAAGAAATCTAGGATCTTCTGGCTTAAAAATGGGGATTCAAATACTAAGTTCTTCTGCGCTTCCTTGAAAACTAGGAGACAGAGGAACCAGATTCGTGTGCTTGAGATGGATGGGGAGCAAATCAATGATAAGGAGGCTATCGAGGTTGCCTTTGTTAGCCACTACAATAAAATCTTCAATTCTCCTGGGAGTAACAAGAAGCTTGGAGGTGGGAACCTACCTAAGTTGAATTAAATGCAAAAACAAACCATGTGCGCCCTAGTCACTGACGAGGAGATTCATGATATCATTAAGAGAGTAGATGATGATAAGTCTCCAGGCCTAGGAGGTATGAATGCACACTTCTTCAAAGCAACTTGGGATATTGTTGGCACGGATGTCTGTTGTGCAGTGAAGGACTTCTTCCTTAAAGGACGTTTACTAAAGGAGATGAATAAGTCATACGTGGCCCTCATACCTAAAGTGAAACAACCAACCAAAGTTGGGGAGTGGAGGCCGATATCTCTATGCAACTTCATTACCAAGGTCATCTCTAAGATAATGGCAAATAGGCTGAGAGATATCCTGCCTAGCCTAATTAGCCTCAACCAATGTGCGTTTGTCAAAGGGAGGAGGATAGGAAATGCAATACTCCTTGCAAACGAGTTGGTGCACGATTTCACGAAGGCTACTGGAGGTAAGAAGCTCTGCTTAAAGGCAGACCAGAGCAAAGCTTATGACTCTATAGACCATGGCTATCTGATACAAGTGCTCCAAGCTATGTACTTTCCTATTTGTTGGGTGAGGTGGATAAAGGAATGCCTGGACTCCGCATCATGCCAGATTCTGATCAATGGTGCCCCGACTGAGATCATCAATACAACCAGTGGGATTAGGTAAGGCGATCCACTTGCCCCTTACCTCTTCATCCTTGGTATGCAAGGTCTCACTTCTATTTTGACGAGGCAGAAAGAAGGGAGGAAGTCGAACCTCTTACTAGCGGAGAAACAACTATATCCCATCTTCTGTTCACTGATGTCCTTTTGATCTTTGCTAGAGCCACTCCAGAGTCCGTTGTAGGCATCCAAGATTGTTTACAACGATTCAAGGAAGCTTCTGGCTTGGAGCTCAACCCTACAAAGAGCCAACTTTTTCTTAGCAGGAATGCACCACTTAAAATAAGCATGATGTTGGGGATTGAATGCACTGAATTCCCGGTTAGATACCTTTTTTTTGCTCAAGAAAGCGTGGTACCCTTTTTATTCCTCATGTAAAAGCTGGTGGGTCCCAAACACCACACCAGAAAAAACAAGATATAGAGAGTATATATACAAGCAAGGGATAGCAAGCTACAGAGGGCTATCCATGGGTAAGTAAGAACAAACCCAACCGGGAAGCAAACAAAAAATAGCAGAACAAAATGGAAAAAGGAGCTACAAAAAGATATACATTAGAGCCCAGCAAAAACCCAGAACCGAGACAGAAGAAGAGAGCACCCTCGCAAAGATCACAACATATCTACCAAAACCCAGCCAACAACAAGAAAAGCTAGAAGCATCAAACCAAAGCAAGCAGTAGACAAACACCCTACAAAACCTTCCAAGAAGACCTTATTTCGAAACAACCAGAAAGGATAGATGGAGAATAAAGAGACATAGGCCAATGTCCTGGCCTAGCAGCTTCATAACCCACCAAGATACCTGGGAGTTCCTTTGTTTGCTGGTAGGCTTACGAAGAAGATGTGCTACCCACTCGTCAAAAAATTCAAGACTAAGTTGGAGGCATGGAAGACCAAACTCCTCTCTATAGCGGGGAGGCTGGAACTGGTTGTATCAACCCTTTCAGCCTACCACATGTATTGGATAAGGGTTTTTCCTTTACCTAAAGCCACGACTAGAGAAATTGAAGCCATCTGCTACAAATTTCTTTGGGAGGACAAAGAAGACAGCAAGCATATCCATGCCGTATCTTGGGACACGATCTGCAGACCCAAAGTTGAAGGAGGGTTGGGCATCAGGAAAGTTGAAGACTGGAGTGATGTGGGCCTTGTTAGAAATCTGTGGGACATTGCAAAGAACAAATCTACCTTATGGATTTGCTGGATTCATAGTAAATACATCAAGGAGGAATCAATTTGGTCGTGCAAGACCAAACAAACCACCAATTGGATGTGGAGGAACATCCTCAAAGCTAGGGACATGTGCTTGCCTTATATTAGATTTAAGATAGGCAGCAGTTCCACTGTGAAGATTTGGAAAGATCCTTGGGTCGATGGACACTTCCTTGAGCAATGTGTTAACGAACCAAGGTACCTCCAACTCAGGAAAAATATGGGACCCAATTGCTACCTGAGTAATTTCATCAGTGAAAGGCAGTGGGCGATCCCGATGAATAGGGGCATGGACATCTTTATTAAGGTGTCCCATAATATTCAGGTGGAGGAGGAAGACGTATGTCTGCTGGGTAACCTGAAGACTGCCACCCTTAGAGAAGCGTGGAATTTTTGTAGAACGAAATATGCAGAGCCTCTTTGGGCTTCATGGCTGTGGAAGTGTAGAGCCCCAAGGCGTGCAATTATCACGTGCTGGAAGGTCATGCATGGAAGGTTGATCACTGAAGATCAGCTGTAGAGAAGAGGCTACAACCTAGCTTCAAGGTGCAGCCTTTGCAGAAGAAATGCCAAGTCTACTAACCACATCCTTTGGGACTGTGAAATTGCAACAGAGATTTGGGGTAGAGTCATGCAACTCAAACCTCTTGTTTTCGTCAAAAAGGATGAGCTACACCTTCTGAAAAATAGGAATGAGGCATTGCTTGCAATCCTTACTATTTACCACATCTAGATTCACATGAACCATATCATTTTTGATGAAATTGATGTGAGCCCACTTAAAGTGTGGCGATGCATAGACAGTGACTATAGAAACCTGCATAGATAGGTTGTTTTGTTTATCACTAGATAGACTCTAGAGCTTTTTCTCCCCCATGTACAGTTTTTTTGATGAAGTAATGAGAAACACGCTTAATGATAAAAAAAATGATCTCATATTCAACTATTCATACCAAAACATTTGTCATTCGGTTACAAAATTCTTGGGAAAACATACTTGCATCGCTCTTACTAGGGTTTATCCATTGATTAGTAATATTCTAGATAACTTCAAGGCTGGACAAGCAGCTTTTGATGTGGATACATAAAAAGTTTGTAAGCATGGTGTTTCATGTGAAGCAAATAATTACCATTTTCTGTCATTTTCTTTTGATATATTTGGAGTGTTAGCAAATGATTTAGTCTCTCTCTTATGACACATCCAATATATCATAAATAGAAATGTTATGATTTCATCACTGTCATCTTTAAATTTTGTATTTCAGTCTTTGGGTTTTCCATCCAAAAAGGTTTTGCGTTCCAATTTGTAGCTCACACCTCTATGAAGGTGTTTATTTAATTGTCATTGTTCTATGTTTTTGAAATGTATAGTCATTACTCATGGGTAACCACTTCAATATCTTTATCTTAATACTTAAACAAACATAATAAGTGGAATTTAATTTGTTAATAATTAAATAATGTATTAAGTATCTTGTGATGATCATTGATGTCTCCTAGGGCATACAACCAATAGTCTTCCACTTTCTATAGAGTCAGACACTCTTAAATCTAATTCCAAGTGATCTAGCATGACCATCATGATTCTGTTGTGAAAGTGCTTTCATCAAGGAATTAGGAACATTTTTTTAGTAGGTATTTTAAAAATATTTACATCTTCTTCATGTAAGATCTCTCATTTAAGTGATATCATTATAGTATGTGCTTCAAAAGCCGATATGATCTGGGTTCCTCTGCATGTGTAGATGATCCATTATTGTCACAGTAAAGCTTTGCCACATCTCAATGGTTGAACCCACCCCAGTACATAAATGAACTTCTGGATCCGTATTCCATCCTTTACTACATTGGATCCAACAATATACTCATCTTAGTTATACAATTAATTACTATCTCTTGGTTGGAATTCTCCCAACATATAGCTTTGTTGTTTAGGCAAAACACAAGACTTGATATTGATCAATAAAAACTCCTGTAAGTTTGGAAGTTTACGTAATTGTAACCCTTTACAACTAAGTCTTACTCACTTGTGCATATCAAAAAATGATCCTTAGTTCTTCTCAAGTAATACTAGAAATTCTTCATGGAAATCCTTTGAATTTCACCTAAATCTAACAAGTATATACCCATAATGCTTAAAGCATACAACACATCAAGACATCAAAATAATGGTGTATATGATAGATTCAATTGTAGTTGCATATAGAGTCTTAGTCATTCAAATCCACTCTTAAAAAGAGTTGGGACATAGGGATATATGGAGATCTATTCCATGAGACATGGGTAAGCTTCCTTCTGAGTCTTTCATGTTGAGCTTCTTCAACTCATTGTCAATGTATGTACTTTATGGAGGCCAAATTTCCTTCCATATCTATCTCTATAGATCTTGAATCCTAGAATTTAGGATCCTTCACCTAAGTCTTTCATGAATAAGGAATTTTCCACCAAGTCTTAAACAATTGTATAGTAGGTGACTCATTTCCTATTAATTGTATGTCGTCCACATATATATAGAGAAATATAATTATGCTCCCACTAACCTTACTATAACACAAGGTTCATATTCATGTTTGATGAATCCAAACTCTTTGTATGTCTCTTAAAAAAAGATTCTAGATTCTAGATTCTTGCTTCAATTAGTAAATTGACCTTTGTATCTTACATACTTCAATGACTTCTTTTGTATCAATAAAACCTACAAATTGTGTCATGTATACATCCTCAAGAACATTTATGCTAACAAATCTGATTTTAAGGTCCATTTTCCAAATCACATAGTTATGGTAAGTTGCTACGGAGAGCATGATTCTAATGGAGCAACTGGTGAAAAAATCATCATACCCAACACCTTGAACTTATCTAAAACCTTTTGTAACCAATATCCCTTTATAGCTTTGCACACTACCATCAACGTAAGTCTTCTTCTTGAAGACCCATATGCAACATATGGATTTTATCCCATCAGGTGCATCCACCGAAGTCCTTATTTTTTGGTGTGCATGAATTCCATCACATACGTCATGTCCTCAAGCCACTTCCTAAAAATTGGTCCTTCAGTCATCTAATTATAGGTTGTTGTCTCATTAACATTTATGACTAATAAATCGTCTAATGAGTCAAGATCTATCCAAATCTCTCTTGATCCAGACATATCCTATTAGACCTTTGAGGTTCATGTGTTACATGAGGAATTTTAATTCCACAACAGCTTGTGACCCTCTTTGTTACTTGTCACCCTTCATAGATTCAATGTTATCTTATTGGCCACAAACTTCTTTGAGATCTCTTCATCCCATTGGTTCATTCGGGGAAAAAATATTTTCAAGGAATACAACAATTTTGGAAACAAACACTTTATTTTCAGATTGAATAAGTAATATCTATTAGTTTCCTTATGGAATGCAAATAACTAATATCTATATGATTTGGGTCCAAGCTTTTTAGATAATTGTTTCTTGACATAAGTATCAGTATATTTGTGATGCTTTCCACTCCATATATCACATGGTGTCTTTTGAATTGATTAGAAGGTAAGAAGTTAAGTATAACTATTATGATTTCAACTGCATCTCCCTATTATGAATTCAAAGTTAGATGAGATCATTATTTATTGTACCTTCCCAGGAAGGTGTGATTCCTTCTTTTTGATATACCATTATGTTATGGTGTTCCTAGGGCATTCAACTATGGTACACTACATAGTTTTAACATCCTTCAATTCCTCCTTTCCAAAATCCTGACGGGTCGAGAGGTATTAGATTGTGATGCAAAATCATTATATCATACATGAACAACCAACTAAGTGCATACACCATAAATATTCTCAATATTCAACATGCAATATTATTGCAACATGAATTATTACATATTACTTATACACGTAGAAAAGGGAATCGTACAAGACTATGAATATGTATACTAAATAGGATCTTAGACTAAAGATACAACTTGTACATTTGCTCACATGTAATTCTTCATCCCATGCTAGCTTTGAACCTAAAAATTAACATAGTAGAAAGATCCAACACAAATGTGTTGAGTACATGGTGTCCATAAAGGACATAATAAAAGAAGAACTACAAGTTGCATCGTTAACTATATAGAGAATGGAAATATATATGTGGGTAAGAAATAATAATACCCAGTTAAAAATAGTTCATTATGTGACACAATTCATTTCTATTAAAAAATTTCAATACATCCCAAACAAAAGGTCAACCATTCCTCTTATACTTACAAGGAGTGTGAGAAGGTACCATAGATGCCACTCAACATAAAAGGAGAAGGACTTATATATGATACTACAACACATACAAGAGGGGGAAGGCTATTACATATGAGTATGCCACTCAACCAATACAAATTGGTAAAGAGGAAGGCTTTTATTCAACAATATTGAGATATGATAACCTTTTTGGTGGGCTATTAACGAATGGTGGTACACTAGTTTATTATATATATTTGGGTTCATGTAAGATATTTGTAATCATAAGGAAAATGCTAGTTTAAACAATAGAATATTTCCAAGAAATTATAGCATGGTATTGATCATTTAAGAGAAGAAATATATTATACCAAAATGTTATGCTTCTACTCCCAATGAATTAGACGTCCATCAAAAGGATAGTCTTGTGTAGTTGAGTTCAAAGATCCTACCATATGCATAATCACCTAGATATGTGGTAATCATCTGATTCATAAGAATTTAATCATGACTAATATAGGACCATTATTATACTTGATATTTAGGTTCAAGTTTGAGTTTTAGCCAAAGCTAATTATAACCGATGTTAAACATTTATATGGTATTTTTATACCGACTGTATATTAGAATTAGGTTCTCCTTCAACTTTTCACATTTTTGTATGCTTTTCCTATTTTCTAGAATGAATATGATGTATAAAATACATAAACATTTTCATTCCAAAAGACCTAATATTCATTGATATTGTTCAGATAAGAGTTCATAAAAGATATTAAGATCATATTAGGATTCAAAATTAATTTTCTCATATTTACTATCCATATATTACTCATACCATTTAGTGAACCCTAAAATGAGCATAGTCATCTACATTAGAAATCAAAAAAATTGAATGTGTAAAAGTATGATGTAGGTGTTGTATAACATGGTACACATTTTTTGATCATGTGGGCATTAGTGGATATTTATTACCTAAGTGATCTATTTTATTTATTTTTCAAATATCTTTGTGGTATCTGAGGTGTTTGAAATTTTCAAGAAAATTATAAGGCGTAAGATCTCTATATTTTGGGCCCTAGATAGTTTCCATGTACCTAACATGGAGGCCTACAACCAACTTCCAAACTCATAGCGAGCCGATCAGCCCTGAGACTGAATCAAACGATCTGGCTGGGCTAGCATATAGGATTTTGCATGAAAAGCAAGGTTTTACATAGGATTTTGTCGATGGTAGGCTCCCATGGAAATTTGTGGATCCTATTTTTTCTTGATGGAGAGTAAAGTTGGGCTGAAAATGTGGTGGTCAGAAGCAACAATGAAATTAAACCACACATGTTGGGGCTTTGCTCCCATTGCACCCACTAGTTTTCAAAAAAGGGCAAGGGTGATCTCCCATAGTTAGGAAACTCAAAGTATGTCTTCACTTCCGGTCGCGTAGCTCGGATCGACACCTTCCAAACCTTCTTTTTCTATTTAGAGCTTTGATCTCCCTAGTTATCTTCAACCACACCTATTCTGATAGAGAATTCTACAAGCTTCATTTCCCTATGAGGGTGGACCATTTCTACTACATGTCTCCTCTTCATTCTATCACACTCCATGGATCCCCTACAATATTAATTAGAGAGATAGAGAGCTATGAAATGTAGTTATCTCTAATTCCACAATAATACCTCACTATAAGGTGTTTTTATATATCCCCTAATGTTAAAGAGCCATCCAATCATCAAAATACTTGTTGTGGCTTATGATTCACGCATCAAGCATATGGCAAGATCTAACTAGTTGAGTCTTGAGAAGCTCTATTATTCCAGAGGTATTTGATGACTCTGTCATCATTGGATGATCCCCAATGGTTGTAAGAAAAACATGCCTCCTCCATTCTAAGGACATGCCTAACAACTAGATAGCTTGTCATTGTCTCTTAATATGATATTTTATATTTGATACACCACATTAGAGGTGGTTCTTATACAAAACACCTAATAAACACAAGATAAATCATACTTCTTCAATCATCTTGTAAACTAACTATATAATATATGTCCAAAGACTTTTCTAATCACTTACTTTGACTCCGATATGCCCATTGATAGTCGATTATCATCGGTCATAAACTCTTCACAACAACGGGTCTCGAACCCTCTCATCCCACAAATTCATCATGACAGGCTCCGTCGAAGGCCCTCCATGATTTTCCTATACCATGTTTCCTGATCACATTATAGGAAATCTACCTCCCCCCATGTCGTATTGGACTCTTTCTATTTATTGAAATGTTTCACCAAAGCTTTCCTTGTTTTGGTTTTCTGTTGACAATCATATTGCATGTAGTTTTCTTTGGAAAGATATTTTTCTTGCAATATACATCATATTTAGTTATCTAATTAAAATATTGTAGGGATCGAGGATACATCTATCCAACTCATAAGGAATCTAATCCCCTAAAGGTTCAAAGTAAACCAACCAATTTTTTGAGAAATAATGAATGTGGTGTGTTTATTTTTACTTTAGACGTGTTTCTATAAGTATATGTTATTATGTGGTAAGAGAAAACATATAATACAAATGTGACATATAGATTATCAAGTCAAACACGTTTTTTTATTCAACATAATCCAAAAGTCAATGCCCTATATTAAAGGACCAATCATTGTACTCCATAGCATGTGAGTGATTTCTTATAACCATTGCAATAATTTATTATGTAGTATACAACTTTGTATATGACATTAACTTTCCAAATATAAGGTGTGGCTAAAGAAAAAGTCAATACTTTTAAGAAAAATCCTCTAACGCCTAAAAGAAATGGTAAAATAATGTTATTCTCTTACATACCAACTTTTGAACACTAAAAAGACAATCATAAAGCTATGTATTTCTTATATCATTAGAGTGTTTACACATGGTCAATTGGTAAAGACGTCGCTATGTTGAGCATTATGTTGTAGGAAGTTTGGTCTAGCAAGATTTTTTTATTGCTAAATACTTCATTTTTAGATATATAATTAAAATATTGTAGGGACTAAGAGAGTACTTTTATCCACTTATATGGTACCAATTACCCTAATGATTTAAAGTAAACAAACACATTTTTTGGGAAACATTGAAGGGAGTGGTTTCTTTGGATGCATTGTTTTTAATACATATTATTATGTGATTCAGCTCTATTCTAGAGCTCCATCACATTTCATATTACATTTCAATCACATTTATACCTGTTAGATTACATGTTATTTCCCCTAATATGCATATTTGTATAAAATGCACTATGGACATTATTTGCATGATTTTCAGGCTTTTGGACCATGCTTGGATGGGAGAGAGAGAATGAGTGATCCTAGGGTTAATATACCCTTAGAGAGGGCCAAAGTGAAGTCCGAGACTCCCTCAACCTACCCCTAGTGGCCAAAGATCCATTGAAGAAAAAATGTCCAAGGAAACATAAAGCTTCAAGTCAAAGTGCTGACACAGAGCCAACACGGTCTTGGTACCACATAACAGTAGTGCTAGCTCACCCACAATCAACAAAGTCGACACTGAAGTAATTTAGAGAAGATCACGGCTATGTCATACAGAATGTCTATGCCACAAGGAGCCAGAACGGTCATGCCACCTTACACGACTGTGTTGCGGATGAGCCAAAATGACCGTGGTGTCAAGAACGGGAAACCAACGCCAAGCCACCACGTATGTGTCACCCTAGCCTCACCATGACTATGGTGACCACCACAACATTGCCACCTTTAGTTGAAACCCACCAATGTTACTATGATTTTTCCCCATTTTTCACCGTGGTCATTTCCACACACCATGACCAGGTTCCCACCACGACCGTGGTAACCACAACCGTTCTACTCACAAAAACCTAGATACTTTTCGAGTGCATTTCCCACTTTACCCCCACTTTACCCATTGCTTCCTCCATACCTATATATATGGCTGCTGGAGGCTGAGGTTGGCCACCCCTAGCTACCTTCTATCCCCCCATTTTTGCATCATAGCCATTCCACTCAATTTCTTCATTTCCACCACCAAAACCCTAGTTTCCTAGGGTTTCGACCCTATTCCACCATCATTCCATGCCACTTGCATCTTGGAGGATGGAGGATGATGTCTTGCAATAGATGAAGAGGAGGATCGCTCCATCTACGCTGAGCTCCATGGCTACTTCTCCCTCTTTCTCTTCTCTTTTTGCATTTTCCATTTCCATGAGTAGCTAGGCCCCTTTTGTTGGTTGTTTGGGGCCAAAAATGTTACTTTGATATAATGTTGGGGGAAATGATATTTTCTAATGATGTTGTTCTATTTCTATTTCATTCTTCACGAATTTCTAGTTGGTTTGTGCTTGAAATCACCTAGGAATTTAGGGAAATTACTTATATGTGTGAATTTTAGGATCTACTCCTAGGTCCCATTCATGGATCCCTAGCTAGCCTCCCATCTTCCTACATGCTAATCAATTATCCTAACCCTAGTTGAGAGATCTAACTATCTAGTTTAGATGAATTTAGTGTGATTATCTAAGGGCTTTCTCAAGGATAGAATGTGGGTGATGGGAGAGGCCTAAAACCTCACTTCCACTCGCTTTACTAACCTCAGCCCCTAATCACCCTAAGATCCTCTAACCTAGAAACCTACACTTGTTTAGACTCTAATTTAATTGCACCTAAACCCTAACCTAATAGAGCCTCGTAAGGGTAATAGGAGGTGTTGGGGACTACTTCTTTCATACACAACCTATCTTATCCATGGCCAGATAGTAGTCTAAGGAAATTCATTAGCCTCTAGCTTATTGTTTGGTTTGGTAATCTAAATCAAAGCATAATGTTTACATGTTCCCCCAATCTAATTGATAAGTGCATCCCTCAAATAGCCCACACATCCCTTTATTACATTAAAACCCTAATTGCCTTCTTGCTTAGCTAGTGTTATCTTAGGTAGCTCTTTACTTTCTTAGTTAGCTTCTTGCCTTGTTCTTGTGTTGCTCTTACTAGTTTAGGTCTTTAGTTGTTATTTTTCTTTGTTTGCTAGCTTAGTGCAGTGTAGACATCTTCTTACTTGCCTTAGCATAGTTTTCTCTTTTCCTTGCTTGCCTTGCCTTTTCTTACACATTATAATTAACTATCTTGGGTTAACTTAGGTTTTGATCTTGTTTGCTTTCCTTTAATTACTTTCTTGTTCAACCCTTAGTGTAATCAACAATGAACCATCAAACCCTTAAACCATAGACTCTGCAGTAGGAATCTAGCCCAAAAAAATCTAGCTCTAGTGCCTCCTTTTCTCCTTGTAGATCTACCCTATACTCTCCACCCTCCTATACTACAACACAACCACATGTGCTTGTGAGTGTAGTGTTTTAGTAGAAGTAGGTGTGTAGGTTTAGGTCCTTATAAATTTTAAAGTTATCTCATATGTATTCTGAGGTTGCGGGGTGCATCTAGTCCAACCCTAATTGATTAGTATGCACACCTATGGTGGGATGCACCAAGCTTTCTGGCACTGTTGTTGGGGAGAGAGGCACTCAGTCTAACTAGTTAGTTTTTCTTTGATCTTCTCCTACTACCCTCATCATTGATATTATTTATTATTTATTTTTGCTAACTTGCTTTCTTTTGTTTGGTTGCATCTTTTGCATGTGACAAGCCACTCAGGGAAGACAAGATGGAAGGCAAAAATGTACCTCACAAGACAATTCCAGATTACTTCAGGCCTAGCAACCACAAATTGCCAATTGCTAGTAGAGTTGATCATATACCAGGGGAGAAATTCTCCATCCCTCCAGGTCTTCTTGGGTTCCTTCCTGCCTTCTACGGCTTAGAGAGTGAGAACTCCTACACGCACTTGGACTCATTTCTTGAAGTATGCTCCACCTTCAAGACACTGATAGCTAGTGATGACACAATTAGGTTGACCTTGTTTTCCTTCTCCCTCAAATATAGAGCCAAAGATTGGTATGATTTGAGAAGGGACATCATGATTTGGGAAGAGATGAAGAATTTCTTCCTAAGGCAATTCTACTCTATTGCATGGTTGACACATATGCCACATGCCATTGTGAGTTTTAGTTAGATGGGCAATGGGCAGTTTCATAATGCTTGGGAGAGATTTAAGAAGATGTTGAGAGAATCTCCGCACAATGATATCCCTTTGTGGCAACTAGTTCAGACCATTTTCTCCGATCTATCTCCGAAGGGTCAAGCTATAGTAGATTCTTCTTGTGGAGAAGTTTTTATGGCTAGGCCACCTGAGGAGATCTGGCCATTATTTGAGCAGTTGGCAGAAAGTTCAAGAATTTGATCTTCTAGCATTATGAATGATGGTGAATGCCCCTTTGATGTGACATCTCTAGCTCATAATGATTCAAGCCCACAAGTGATGAAGATTCTTGGTGACATGGTGAGCTTCATGAAGAACCAAGTGAGAAGTGTTCCTTGTCACTTGGTCAATTCTATTGAGTTCCATGGTGAAGAAATGAATACACTACACTCCTATAGCTACCAGGAACCACAAAGTCCAAGATATAACTCAAGGTTTCAGGATGAAGTTCTGTCTAGATTGAAAAGCTTTGATGATGTGTGTAACATACCGAATTCTAGACATTTTATCTTTTGATCCTCTTTTCCATCTTTTTCTTTCATTTTTATCCTCTTTGGCACTTCTGTTTAGTTTGTGGAGAATATGATGGTCTAATGAACATTTGTTCACATTTTCTACCAATATTTGGGTTTATGCACAAATACCTCAGTGAAAGCTTAGTAATAGGTATAATATGTAAAATATCATTTTAAGTGATAAAAAGAATAAAGAAATTCATGCTATAACTTTTTAGTATCTTTTAGAATATGAAAAAGAAAAGAAATCCCAAAAAATATAAAAAGGAGATGATAAATGCAATAATTGGGGATAATATGGGATATTTTGGATAAAAGAAGATAATGAGGAATATATTGTTCCAAAAATCCTAAATAGAAACCCACAAAGATAATTTGGGTCACAGACTCGTTTTCTTGACCTAAAAGAAACTGAAGGGCCAAGTATCACCTAATTTGGAAGATAAATGCATTAAAGTCTTTATTAAAAGAAAATAGGAGATAAGCCAATAAGGTGAAATTAAATATCTAATGTCCACAAATTGGAAAAATAACTCAAAATTCGTAATCTAAGCATGGAAATAAGCCTTTGGACAAATTTGCATCTAATTTGGTCAATGTTTAATATTTTATTTTATTCAAGAGAGAGAAAATGATTTAAAGACTAAAAATATTAAACATATATTGAAAAAAATTAACTAATGTCAAAATCGTGTTCGTCACATTTAGTATTACTTCTATACCAAGTTTCATATATTTACAAGGTGTCTAGATGCCTCTAATAAATTAAAAGGATAAAACAGGTGATAATATTTAAATGTATTAAATAAAATATTAGAAGTCTTCAAAAAAATAAAGTAAAGCCAAATTTGTATCTAACATACTTAATATTACTTATGGGAGAAGTTACATAATTTTTGGAGAATCCTAGAGTCATTAATGAAGGAGGAAAGAGAAAATGACATTTGAATTATTTAACCTATGAAAAATTTTCAAAAGGAAAAAATAATTACATATTAGGATTCTACACATAAAAATCAGTCAGGGTGTAAATTTTGGTTAATTTTGGAAATTGTTTGAGCGCTCAAAAGAAGAGAGAGAAATTCATGTAATAATGCATATATCATTATAGTAAAAAATATAGTTGGATAAGGATTTGATATGCGAGATTTGGCTTTTTGTTCACTCATTGCTGATCATGGATCTTGGATCCAATGACTGTTGGTCATCTTCTACCTTGGTTCGGACAAGGTAACAAAAACAAATTTGTTTGATTTTTTGTTTGTCATTATCTCCCTTGTTTCTCAACCAAATCATGAGTTCTTAGGCTCATTGGATTCCTTGTGAGATTTTGCACAACATTATCCCAAGTTTTTCATATTTTCATTGAGTATCTAAGCTTTCCCAAATCGGCCGAAATCTCTCTCTCACCCCAAGTCTGAAAACCCTAGTTTACTTCTCCCCACCTATATATATCCCTACCCTCGACTTCCTGGAGGTCCTTGCAACTTTCCTCTCCAACCAATTCCTTCTGGTCTTGTTCATGTTGCCACCGGAAGTCAATTTTGTGCCTGGGTTTGTGGCGCCTTTCTCTCCCTCTTCTCTCCACTTTCGAGCAAATTGACAACACCATCAGATTAGGAATCTTCTTGGCTTTCTTTCGTATATCTAAACGTCGAGTTTGGCTGAGTATATCAGTTTTGCCCAATCTTGCCCAATTAAGCTGCTTGCTTCTGCACAACCATGGCACGAGTGAAGGTAGGAGATGATTTTTTGTATTTTTACCTTTTTACCCCCATTCAATCCCTTCTTCTCCTCTTTGTTTCGTGCGGGGGTACTACCATCTTTCGGTTTTGCTTTGTTTCTGTTGAATCGGCTTTGACCCCGGCCATGCGGGCAGTCAGCAGGGGTGGACCGCCTACTTGGCTGTCACCCATTGGGCCAAGTGGCGGACCCGGCCCCACTTTTTGTCCTATTGATCTCTCGCTCTCCCTGCTTGGACGAAGTGCCTACGTGGCACGTTGTGATTGGTTCATTTTTGAAAATTCATAACTCCTAAACCGTGCATCCAAAAATAAAAATAAAATATGTTCTAGAATCAGAAAAATGTAAGCTATCTATTAAAAATAATTTCGACACTTGATTCTTAGGTTTTCGCAAAAGTGATTTTTAGGATGATTTAGTTGGCTAAAAATCACAAAAAATGCATCTAAAACTCCATATCTTCAAAACACATAATATTGTATGGAATTTTGATATGAAAACTCTAACTAAGACAATGGTGATGTTTTCAGAGTCTAAAATTAGAGTTTTTTGGTGAAAATTCCTAAATATGAGTTTTATTCACCTTTATGCATATGCAAAACCCTAATACATGTTAATACATTGAAAATAGGAAAAGTGGAACTTGGAATCGGTTAAGTGGTGCAAGTTGATAATTGGGGAATCAATATGAAAGGCATGTGCATTTACACCTTAAGTTGGGATTATTTGTGCCTTAACCTATACTTTTCCATAATGAGGCTTTATTTGAACCCTATATCCTATGCTCATGATTTTTTTTCTACACTTGCCTCATAATCAGTTTTTGAATGTTGTTCTTGGGTCTTGGTACCCCACTACTATGTTCTATTTGATTTGTGCTACTACCTGCCATTGATTCTAGCATGATGATTTTATTAGACTAACTAGCTATAGTAGCGGTACTTATGTACAACCACCCATGGTTGGGGAATGTGTTATTTCTCCCCTGGGGAATGTCTTATTCTCTCCCACACACAAAATGTGTATAGGTGACTGGGAATGTCTTATTCTCCCCTCACCTAAGGTTAGAGATCCGGTAGGTGCCTCAACCCTACTTAGTTAAGGTAGTCAGTATTAATCATGCATGTGATTCTTTTATTATACTTTGTTTATCGCAAGCATCTATTGAAAGCTTCTTTTATATATGGCCTCATTCTCTTGTTATCTTCATCTTATGATGAATGCTAGCATGTTTTTACATATTTTTCTTATCTTATTATCCTAGAATAGTTTTATGACACATACTTGTTTTTCCTTTCCCTTTTGCTGGGTGCCTTCCCAACCATCCAGGTGATGAGTAAGTTGATGGATAAGACCTAAAAAATCTTATCTTTGACATGGACTTAGTTGATGGAGTTGTTGCTTGGTGACAAGAATGTGGTAGTTAGACTTCCCTCTATCTAGATCCTAGTTTATGTATGTTGATGTAACCCTAAAAGGGAGATTGTTGATGTATTTTTGTAAACCTTTATATGAAATTGATTATAGTCAGAAATTTTATTCCGCTGCTTTTCAATGTGTTTTATTTACCATATTTTAGTAAGGAGGTGATCTCACACTCTTTACAATGTGCAAAATAATGTTACAAGGCTTGAGGAGAGGATAGAGAAGATATCTTCCATGCTCTCCAAGAGAAATTTTTTAATTCAAAACCCATCTTAAGTTTCAATGTAGCAAGTGGACTAACGCCTTCCTCACAAGTTTTCTATGGTCCACCTCCCATGCAAGTGCAACCCATATACCACTTCCAAGGCCATACAAAGCCTTACACACCCCCTCCCCCTCCATCACCACAACCATCCAACCTTATTTTCCCCCTCCACCTCAAATTCAATACCAAGTACCACCTCCACCTCCTCTACAGCCAACACTATCTCCCCCTCTCCACCATGAGCAAGTTAGTGTTGTGACAGTTCTAAGGAGTGGGAAAACTCTCGAGCACCTCACAAGTCAAAGAAAGGTTGACAAAGCAAAGCAAAGTCAACCAAGTGGTGATACTATGATTGAGATTACCGAAGATGATTTTTTGATACCTCATGTTGAGTGTGTGATACCATGTGCTCCACCTCACACTCCATTTATAGGTCCCACCATCCCTAGTGTTCCACCTCATGTTGATTCAAGTAAGACCAAAGATAGTGATCAACCATTCAATGAAGCATTAGATGAGCCACAAAAAGTAAGGAGGAGACAAAAGCACAATATTGACATTCTTGAGGTGTTTCATCAAGTGAAGGTCAACATTACATTATTGGATGCTATCAATCAAATCCCATCATATGTCAAGTTTCTTAATAACTTACGCACTGTAAAGTGAAGGTCAATGGTGAGAATACCAAAGAGAGTCAAATTGACTGAACAAGTGAGCTCAATCCTCCAACGCTCACTTCCCATGAAGAGGAAAGACCCAGGAGCCCCCCTCATTCCTAGATACACTGGCATTCACAAATCCCTGCTTGATTTGGGATCTAGTGTGAATTTGATTCCATATAGTGTTTATGTTGAGATGGGCTTAGGCAAGTTGAAACCGAAACATTGTACTCTCCAATTGGCAGACCGTTCCATCAAAGTGCCAAGAGGAAGAGTGGATAATGTTTTGGTGATGAAAGATTTCTTAACATGGAGACAATTGATAGGAGTATTCCCATGAACTTGGGAAGACCATTCTTATCTACAATTGATGCCAAGATACACATTTGCAGTGGAATAATGACAGTCTCCTTCATGGACATGAAGATAAAGATCAACATATACAAGTCCTCAACTTCGTGAGTTCGAGATGAGGATATTGGACATGGACACTTCAAGAGTCTGATTGGTCATTTGAGAGGAGGAGATCTGGATGAAAGATTTAATGACAACTTTGGTGATCAAAGGGATGAGGAGCATACGATGAGTGCAAATGGGAGATGCATTTTTTGCAAGAATGGACACATGAGAATTTCAAATGATTGAGCAATTGAAGAATCTCCAAGAGGCCCAGTTGAAGGTATGAAACTCAGTGCTTATGGGAGGCAACCCACATTGGTTTGGGAATTTTTCACCCAACCTCTCACTTTTGATACTTTTTGGTTATTTTTACACTTTTCCAAGAAGACACACATACCCACACTCTTGTTTTTAATAGTTTTTGTTTAGTTTTATGATGTGTAGGTGAAAACAGTGGTGAAATGAAGGAAATTATACGAAATGTGGAAGATGAGTCTTGGGAAATTACGTTTGATCAAAGATTTGGTGTTTAGATGAAGTTCAAATTGAAATGACCCGGTATAGTACTCACCACAACTTTGGCACCTTGGAATGGCCGTGGTGAAATACACACAAATCAAACAGGGTCCCTGGATTCAATAGAATAAAGAAAGAAACTGCTAAAACAGGCCACCACGACCACGCCACGCTGCACGAATGTGCAGATTGATACCACCATGGACCGTGCCCAGTCACTTAAGTCAGCATATTTGCAATTTTTGTAACCTCCTCAATTCTTTTCTCACGAACAGAGCTGGTATTCTCCGCACCCTAGCGGCTGTATATCCCTTCGTACCCCCTCTCCAACCCTCAAATCTCCACCAAATCACCCTCAAATCATCTCCAATCAATCCCCCACCATTTCCACCACCCTAACCTCCAGATTCCATCCATTATCATCCACAAATTCCTTCAGTTCTCTCAATTCCGCCCCAACATCTTTGTTCTTCAGAGAAATTTGAAAATCTTTGATTTCTCCACCGATTTCAATTAAATATAAGAAAATGGCCAAGAAAGCAGTTTAGAATACCATGGGTGTACTCTCCTACCAACGTCACCCCAAGAACACCCCTTCTTTAGCCTCGACGGTGACTTCGCCCCACCGTCCGCCTCTAGCTCCTGCCGTAACAACCCATTTGATGGAGGCCGAGCTTGATGCTTTAATAGATACGATTGTGGAGAAGGAATCCCCACAACCACGACGTGCGACACCATCACCGTCTAGAGTAGAACCGCCCTTGCCAGTCTGACCATCATTTTTAGCAGCTCGACTGTCAGTTTCAACGAAACATTCTTTGACATCCATGACACCATAGTCGCAGCCATAGGCTCATTCTCAAGCACGAACAAAACTACTCCTAGAAGGCGAGATTAAGGTGATGTCAGATGCACCCCAGGAAGAGAGAGAGCTTGAGGTTACTAGCAGTCGGGTGAAAGGACCAACACTCCCAGAGTGCTTGACGTGCAAGGTGATAGCCACTCTCTACGTTTGTCGGGTAACGATTGAGAGATTAGGCTTCGAAGCCTATTTCCAGGGTGTAATGGAGAAGATTGGCTTGTTTGAGATACTATAGACGCCACAAGAGTCTTATATCAAATTCACATGCCAATTATTCACCACATAAGAGAAGGTGTCTAATGATGGAGAAGACTCCATTAGAGTGATGATTGGAGATAGACATTGGGTCATGACTTCAAAGATTTTGAATAGGATTTTCACCTCTAGTGATGAGATGGCATCCCTCCTGGATGGAGGGAGGATTGAAAATAACTCAAGTGCCACTTACATATCTACGTGGAAGCACTTCACCAACCAAAGAAACTTTATAGAGGGGAAATCTAAAACAAGCATGATTCACAATCCATTCCTCTACTATGTTCATAAAGTTTTTGCAAATATAGTCTTCGACATATATGAGAACCAAGGGACTTGTGCAAAGAAGGATCTTTTTGTCTTGGGTTAGATGGTAAAAAGGAAATATGTGAATCTGGATTCTTTTTTGATTGATCACTTAAGGACGATCCCTTCTAAGAGTAAGAAGCCATTCATTATGGGGGGGATTGTGACATCCATTGCTACGACCCTAAAATACAATTTTTTTGGCTACACAAGGGCAAAAGGGGGGAAATTGGTAGACCTAAATTACTTAGTTTGTTCTTCCATGATTGCTATACTGGACCAAAAGATCATATATCTAGTCAACCCCCATATGTAGGTATCTCATTGGAGTTACCCTACCACACTCCATCTCTCCTAGTTGAGTATGTCCTGACTCCAAATTTCTTAGAGGCCCTAAGGAGATATGAGGAGCAGCACGCTAGAGAGGGAGGAATACCAGAGGTGACACTGGCTGAGGGATTGGGAGATCCCTCATGGCTGGCAGAGCAGAGAAGGGCAGTAGAGGCTAGAGAGATACATAGAGTGAGACAATGATAGATAGAGGTAAGTACAATAGAGGCAGAGCAACCTTTAGTGAACGCATACGACATGTCTACCATACATGCATAGTTGGAGGGTATTTTGAGCACACATGATAGGATTCTGAGGGCACAAGAGGGATTTTAGAGCACACATGTTGCATTGTGGTTAGATCATCAATAGATACACCATATGATCAACCACATTTATCGCTTACAGCATGCCTAGTCCCAGAGGAACCCATTGGTGGGGTGCACTGTCTGCATATCAAGATTCCTACTCGCCTCCATAGGTGGACTAATGGGGCAGCTACTATCATCATCCTCCACCACAAGGAGGAGCACCACCAGATCCACCACAGTGATCATCTACCCTATCACTTCTAGAGTTTAGTGTCATGTTGAGGACAACATGATTCATAGGTTTGGGGTGGTAGGGCGGTATGCCCTTTTTCTCATTTCACTCATTTTGCATTTCACCTGCCATTTAGTTTTGTTTTCTTGTTTTGTTTTCTTTCTCTTGCATTCTAGATTATATTTTACATGTTTTTCATGCTTGCATGTCATGTAGTTTACTTTTTGTCAGTTTTTGCATATTTTTCATAAAAAATTTTCTTTTTGTCATGCATTGCATGTCACGTAGATTTTTATAATTTTTGCATGTTTTAACTAGGATTTGCTTATTTCCTACTTTTTTTTCCATAATGAAGGCTTAGATGTGATTGAAGACAATTTTGCACCGTTTTAGCCAATTTGGACCAAGTTTAGAACTTCTTGCCTAAAAATGTGTTTTGATCCAATCTCTACTTTTTGGATTCAAAATGATGAACTTTGACAAATGCAAGTGAATTGGCATGGTTTATTGCTAAATGACCTCAATATTGACTTTTTACATTTGAACCACCTCTCTCATGCTTGTGAACTATTTGGTTGAATTGTGATTGAAACAAGCTGCAAACACTTGGAGTTTTGTAGACTTTCATAATAGAAATGTGGTTTTAATATTTCTCATTCATGTTGTGTGTCATTGCTTGATGAAATTGTTGGAGTAACTTTCATGTAGGATATCTCACGTTGATGTCCACACTAGTAACCCCTATTTGACTCACTTTTCTTCTACCATCTCCTTACCTCTCCGCCTCATGAAAGGATGACAAAGTGCACACATTCATCCTTGGACACATCCAAAAGTTTGGGGTGGCCATATCCATGCCCCTCGCTTCACTCTCATCATCATGTGCCCTATACACACCAAGGGCAAAGATAAAGAAAAGAAAAGAAAATAAATAAAAGATAATAAAAGATGCTCTTGTTTAAGAGCATTGAAATAAAGAAAAGATGAGTGTACAAAAGCACTCCAAACTCTTATTGCAACCCTTTCTTCCTTTTGCATGCCCATGGAGCTAGGAAATATTAAACCTAACTCATTTTGCCATTTTTTGCAGCCACGTGGGTTACTTATTGTGGATGGACAAAAGAGATTGAATGCAAGAATGTAAAATAGGAAATTTTGATCATTTTTTATCTTTGATATCGTGAAATAGTTTACTCAGAGTGATATGACAACCATATGGATTGATTGTGTTTTCTATGCTCTATATTTGAAGTTTGCAGGCTCAGTGCTCTAATCATGATTGGTTTGTGAAAGAGGAAAGGAGAGAGGTGGAATGCATGTACTTAGTCATCTTTGAGCCCATTTAGTCAATATTCATCTATTACATTGCATTTGTGATTTCTTGATTGTGGAAAAATTATAAAGAGATTGAGTTGGAGCATACTTGAGGACAAGTATGTTTCAAGTTTGGGGTGGTGATGCAACCATATTTTAGGGCTCTATCCTGTGTCATATTACATTTCAATCACATCTAAACCTGTTAGATTACATGTTATTACCCCTAATATGCATATTTGTATAATTTGCACTTGTGTACATTATTTGTATGATTTTCAGGCATTTGGACCATGCTTGGATGGGATAGAGAGAGAATGAGTGATCCTAGGGTTTATATACCCTTAGAGAGGCCCAAAGTGAAGTTAGCTCATGATCCCTAAAACTTGTCACATTTTAGTAAGCTGTGTGTTATGACTTTTTCACATATTCTAACTTCACCTAACATGAATTCAACATAATTCCAAGTGCTACCATGAAAAAAATATATTAAATGTCCTCATTATACATATGTAATCCACACACATATACTTACTTATAAAAACACCAATGTTTCATTTATGAATTAATAATGTATTTTGTTTTACTTTGCGTGAGAGACTTTCTAATTTAATCCGACATAGATATGTTAGTCCTATATCAAGTCTTGACTTGGTTTGTGTCCAGCCCATGTTCCCTACTTGGAACAGGACTTTGATTATTTTAGATGTGTATCCCGATGTGGGAAGCATTGTCTACTATTCTTTTTTTATTCTTATTAGCATTGACTATTCCTAGTGGAAACCTTATGGATTATAGAATAGGGCCCTTAGGCATTCAAATTTTCTTGTAAAAACTATTTCCTTCTCTTTTTTAGGTGTATCTTTCTCAAGGTTCTAATCTAAATGAAAGCATTATGTTCACATGTCACTCCCAACCTAATTGATAAGTGCATCCACAAAACATCCCACAAATCCCTTTATTGCATTAAAACCCTAATTACCTTCATGCTTAGCTAGTGTTATCTTAGTTAGCTTCTTACCTTGTTTTCACATTACTCTTGATATTTTAGGTCTCTAGTTGTTCTTTTTCTTTGTTTGCTAGCTTAGTGTAGTGTAGATGTCTTCTTACTTGCCTTAGCATAGTTTGCTCTTTTCCTCACTTTCCATGCCTTTTCTTGCTCATTAGAATTAATTATCTAGTGTTAACTTAGGTTTTGATCTTGTTTGCTTTCCTTTAATTGCTTTCTTATTAAACCCTTAGTGTAATCAACAATCGACCATGAAACCCTTAAGCCCTAGACTCCATAGTAGGAACCTAGCCCAAAAACTAATCTAGCTCTAATGCCCCCTTTTCTCCATGTGCATCGACCCTATACTCACCTCCCTCCTATATTACGACACGACTCTGTGCACTTGTGGGTGTAGTGTTTTAGTAGAAGTAGGTGTGTAGGTTTAGGTCCTTATAATTTTGAAAGTTATCCCAAGTGTGTTTCAAGATCGTGGGGTGCATCTAGTCAGATCCTTATTCATTAGTGTCTGCACCTCTGGCTGGATGCACCTTTATGCAGTGAAATAATTTCAAAGTCTAATTTTTTAGGCCATAAGCATTTTACATTAGGGTCTCAAGTTGGCAAAGACTCTTATAAAGCTGTTGAGCATCAAGTTACATGCAATTTGCTTTAATAAGATTTGTGCATTGCAGAATACTTCATTTTTACATTGCTTTTAATATATCTTGTCATGAAGTGAAATAATTTCAAAGTTGTGTGTATCATAGATCATAAAAGTGTTGAATTAGGGTCTCAAGTTGTCAAAGACTCCAATGGAGTGGTTGTGCATCATGTTTCATGTGAGTGGTTTTTTGTAATGATCTCTTATTTGTTTTTAAAATACATAACTTTGTATATGGTATTGATTTTCCAAATAATAGGTGTGGCTAGAGAAACAAACACAATTTAAAAGAAAACCTTTAGTGCCAAAAGAAAATACTAACATGTCATCCTCTTATATTTCTACTTGTGGACAACAATAACATAATCTCAAAAGTATATGTTTCTTGGTCACAAGAGTTAAGGTTTGGAAAAGGCTCTACAAGATATGTTGCACATCAAGTTTCAAGTAGCTTGCTTGGAAAAGATATGCAATGTTTCTAAATTATTCATCTATACTTCAAAATTTTCATTATTGTAGGGATTAAGAGAAAAAGATTTCTCCCCCCTCTCCCACGCCCGTGGTGGAGGCCGAACGCCCGAGAGGGTAGTAAATCAAGGAGGCAACTAGGATTCGAACCTGAGTCCCTTCATGAGGAGACACCGTGCTTGACCACTTGAGCCACTCCTTTTCGGAAAAATTTTCATTATTGTAGGGAACAAAAAAGTATGTTCCTCTACTTACAAGGTTCCTAATCCTCTAGAGATTCAAAGTAAACCAAGATTTTTTGGGAAAAACCATTGAAAATGGTGGGTCTTCTTCATAGATATGTTGTTATTTATATTTCTTATTATGTTCCAAAAGAATATAGAGAATACAAATTTGACTTGCAGATCATGAAGTCAACAAACTTTCTCATTAGTCAACTACATTTACAAGTAAACTCCTTGCATGAAAAAATCAATCATTACAGTCCATAGCATGTCACTGGTTGTTGGTAATTGTTGTCTAATTCTTTTCATTTTTTATGAATTTGTATGCATTAATATGAAAATAAAAGACGTACTTAATCTATTAAGAAAATCCTTCAAATGCCTAAAGCAAATGGTAACATCATGTTATTCTTGTAATGTGTCTCTTATTAATTTTTGGAGTATACAAGTGTTATATGGAAATCATTTTCTGAATAACATGTGCAGCTAAAGAAAAAGTCCAAATTATCGATAGAAATACTCAACCACCTAAAGAAAATGGTGACATGTTATTCTCCTACAATCATATTTATAAAACAACAATAAAGTAACATGTCAGTTATGTTTTTATGAGTGTTGTATTAGGGTCTCAAGCTGGAAAAGGATCCACTAAAGATGTTGAATGTTATGTCATAGATAGTTTTTTTGGCAAGATATGCATATGTTGCCAGATACTTCATTTATACATATTGAATTGAAATATTGTAGGAACTAAAGAATTACCTCCCCAACTTACAAGGTTCCTAACTACCTAGAGTTCTAATTAAAAAAATGGCTTTTTTGAGAAACACTAAGGATGTTAGGTATTTTATATTTTTAATATATTGATTTTACACATTCATTTTCAATGTTAAAGAAAAAATGATATATATGTGAATTCTAGATCAAAAATGAATATAAGTATAAAACTAACCTCTATATTATGATATTGTATATTATCGGTGATGCATCAAGTTTTGAAGTTGGCCAAACTGCACTATACTTATTGAACTCCATGTTAAAAGTATGGTGTTGGAGAATACTATTTTAGTTGTAGGAATTCCTCATTTGTTTAAGAATTGAAGTACTAAATCTATTCTCTCTTAGTGAAATGTATTTGATGGTTATTATATGATAAAATATTTTATTGTTGTTAAGATTTAGATAATGTAGTCATCCACACTCATAAAGTTCCAATTATACTTGTAGAGATCATATAACATTAAGTGACGAAGAGGGCTTCACTAGTCATATATCGAGGTCCCCAAGGATTCAAAGTAGGGGGACATATTTTTTGAACATACAAATGATGGTGTGTTATTTTGTACTTATATTTATTTCTTCTTGATTTGTACATACATTCTTATGTTAATATACATGTGTTATCATATAGAGTGAAAGGCTTGGTGTTGACACTGAGAGATGTTTAAGCCAACAACAAGAAAACATTGAAGACATCTCATACATAGTTAAACAATCTTATAAAATCTAGAAGCATAGACATTGAGCAAATTTTTTTGATAATATGAAGTCTAACTTTATAGGTACTTTTCTTGAGAAAATTCTCTCTCACTCTCTTATGTCAAAGTTATCATGTGGAATTCTTTAGTTTTAAAAAATAATGGTTTTTGTGTAATTAATGAGAGGAATGGTCGTGGATTGATGCGGTATAAATCTATCAAGCCTCCATTGAAGAAAGCACATCATGATTGTTGCACACTTAAAAATGTACTTGTGAGTGATTAAGGTGGTATTGTAGTAAGATTTTTAGAATTGAAGTCTAGAGGTAGTGATAGTTTTACATTGCACCTTCAAAGGACATATTAACAAGAAACAAATTCTTGTTGTTTGGTTAGAAGTTAAGATATTATTTATATCTTCATTATTATCATTTTCATTTCCTTTTTCCATTATTAAAAATTTGCATTTCTATTACAACATTCCTACATGTCTATATAACTAATCACTTTATAACCAAAACTCTTCAGATTTAAGATCATGAAACTAAATTGACCCTAAATATGTATTATGTTATGAAATGGTGTGAAACAAGGGTACAAAATAGTGTCATTACACATAGGAACAACTTGAAGAAGTGTCTATCTAATTTGACTCTAGAGGAGCTTCAATTTTTACATAAATCAAGAGTTGATCGATAACAATGGCAACATTTTCTCGTATACTGGAGCAAAGAGGAAATAAAGGTAACAAATTTTTTATTATCTTCAATTTGTATTAATCAAATGAATTATTTTTATATTATATCTTTGTTTTCATATATAGTTAGTGGAAAAACATAATGTAACTAATCATGCCAATATAACACCTACTTGTACATTAGTGAGCAAGTTGATGCAGAGCAAAGAATTTGAGTTGACAAGCATTTTAATTTAAGATGATATTTTTAATATGTATCAATGCCTATTTACATTACTACATATATGACATATTTCATCATTTTTTTAAAGTAAACTGAAGACATAATATATCTCATCGATTATTCAAAGAAAAGCACCATGACTGGGCAAATGAAAAAACATGGGAAGTGCTTTCTTTATCTTGTTGGTTTTTACTTAAAGGAACTGATGACATAGAGCACCCAATGAGTATACAAGTTTAGGAAAAATTTGAGAGAGATTTCACTTCCCTCTAAAAAACCTATCTTGTCCGTTCTTGGTAGAATAACCAACAAAATAGAAGCATAAGCCTTTGAATTGATATTGTGAGTTTCTCATATAGTAACCAATACGAAAAGGTTCATGGTAAAATTATCATCCCACAACCCCCCCTAATATTGCATAATCTTGTTAGTTGTTATGAATGAGACTGACGATGTAGGTGTCGCTAAGATGCATCATTAGTCGTCAGTTTTTTAAAGCTTTTTATGGATTATATAAGGCGCATTATTGGCTATTTATAATAATTGACGATGTATGTGTTACTTAAACCCGCAAGAAATCCCTCTTTCGCCTCCCTGTAAGAACTTGACTCTGACCTTTGGTGATTTTCAGTTGCCACTGCCCCCAGTCCCTTTGCTAGAGCTCAACATCCCCCTCCACTGCCACAACTACCTCCTCTATCATCCTTAGATGCTTCCAACTCCTCCAAGCCACAACTACTTATCACCACAACATCTCACTTCCAAAACTCCTCTGCCAACCACAACTCCTCACTACTGGCCACCACAACTGCCTTTATTGCCACCACAACTGACTCCTCTATCATCCTCTAATGCTTCTATCTCCTCCTCCAACCATGACCACCTTCGTCGTTTCCACTACTCAGTTTGTCCTCCTCCGCCACCGCCAACCATAACCACAAGCATTTCCTCTCCTCCATCTTCTTCTCTTCATCCCTCTTCTCTCCTCCTACAGTTATGTCCATCTTCCTATCCCCTCTCCTCCTTCCTCCTCTCTCCTCCTTCCTCTACCCTATGATTTCTTCTCAATATTGAGAAGAAATTGTGTAGGGTAGGGGAAGGAGGATCAAGGAGGAAGGAAGAGAGGGGAAAGGGAGATGGAGATCACTGAAGGAGGGGATTGTGATGAATTGTATGAAGAAATATTTTCTATGATTTCAATTGTGGTGAGTTGTGATGAAAATGAGAAAAATAATATGAATTATGCGAAAGTTTTGATGAGTTAATGGAGATTGTGATGAATTATTACATGTTTGTTATTGATTATTTGGCTTTTTTAGGATTATTACGTCCTTGTTATTGATTATTTGACTTTGTTAGGTCTAAGTTGTACTTATTTATTTGACTAGAATTGGAAATTATTTCTAAACCATAATATGTAATATAAACTCTAATCTAGAAATCCTAGATTTTAAACCCTAATTTCTAAACAATGTTGTTGGCCTAGAAACTTGTCTGAGATTAACTGCTTAGGAGTAAACCTAGGATAGTCCCTATTTTGGGACTGTTCTTGAGAACTTCATCTCACTTAGGATGTAAGTGTATAATGTGCGTTCAATTTAAAAAAATTGATAACATTCCCCCTTTTGTTCTCTTAGTATACATGTAGGTGGATACTTGCCCATCTACATCGGTGTAATTGGAGAACTATGAGGAAATGTTGTTGAAATCTATTGAAATTGAACACACATTATACACTTACTAGTGAGATGAAGTGATCAATAATGGGATAGGCGGTACACATTCATCAACATGAATTCAAATAGATGATTATGACTAAATTCAATTTTTTTTTGAAATCAACTTATTAGCTAACACATGATGAGCTACTCATCTCCCATCTGATAATAAGAATGGATCGATCATGGATGTCTAATCCAAATCGTTGCACTCTTGAGTTTATTAATGGTCTCGATGAGTATGTAAGAGTTGTAGAGGAATATAGCAAACAACCGGGAGACATGTTCTAATGCCCATGTAGGAATCATAGTAAGAACTTGAACGTTGACACTATTGACATGATCAAATATCATGTCTTGTGCAATGGGATACATAATGGTATTGGCATGGAGATATTGCTAGTATGAGATCATCATATGTCAGTAGCGGTAGTTGTGTTGAAGAAGAACTAGTTGACGATGTTGATGAGAACGAACCAATTCCAATAAACATGGTTGATGCGATGCTAGATAGTTGCAGGGTAAATGTTATAGATCCACCTTCCTTATTTATACTAAGGTTGTAGTAAGTTTACAAAGTTGAGTGTTGTGTTGAGATTGTATACTCTAAAGGCAAACAATATATGGAGCAACAAAAGCTTCCCAACTCTGTTGTCTTTCTTGAAACAAATTCTCCCTAAAGGAAATGAGGTTGCAATCTCAATATATGAAACAAAAAAGTTATTGTGCCCAGTGGGAATGGAGGCTAAGAAGATACATGCATGATTGAATGATTGTGTGTTGTTTTAAAAGGAGTATATGGATATAAAAGAATGTATGGAATGTGAGGCATCTAGGTACAAAAGGACGACATCAGGTAAGACCAAAATTGAGTCTCCTGCCAAGGTGATGTGGTCTACCTCTATAATACTATAGTTTCAACGGGTTTTTTCTACTAACATTGATGCACATAATTTATCTTGGGATGTAGAGGTAAAAAAAATCAATGATGGTATGCTACAACATGCATCTGATTCCCTGTAATGGAAGAAGATTGATTATAATATCCTAAATTTGGTGCAGAAGCCACAAATTTAAGACTTGGACTTTGTGCTGACAGGATGAATCCATATCTAACATTAAAAATCCAACATAGCACTTAGACTTTCATTATTGTTATCTTCAATCTTACTCTATGGTTGTGTATGAAGAATAAATAGGTCATGATGTCCTGGCTGATATTTGGCCCCAAACAACCTAAAAATTATATTGATGTTTACCTTGAACCTATGATTGATGACCTAAAGAAACTTTGGGGAGAAGGTGTGATGACTTATGATGCTTTTTGTAGAGAGATGTTTTTAAGTGCTATGATGTTTTGCACTATTAATGACTTTCCAATTTATGGGACTTGTCAGGCTACAACGTCAAAGGAACCAAGGCATGTCCTTTATGTGAGAAAAATATAGATTCAATATGACTAAAATATGGTGGTAAGACTATATATCTTGGTCAATAAAAGGTTTCTTCTAAAGGTACATCCTTACCAAAAGTTGCACAAAACATTCAATGGCTCAACTACGGAATGGAGTGCCCTTAAACCTATATCAGGGGAGGATGTTTATGTAAGGGTAAACAACATTGTAAATCATATTGGTAAGAGACCATGTAATACTCCCATAGGTGAAAAGTCTTTATTAAAAAAGAGGCCAATATTTTAGATCTTCCTTGTTGGAGTTCTTTGACAATTTGACATTGTATCGATGTTAAGCATGTTGAGAAAAATGTTTGTGATAGTATCACTGGTACTTTGTTGAATAAAACAAGCAAGAATAAAGATGGCATCAAATCTAGAATGAACCTACATGAAATGGGTGTAAGGAAAAAATTAACAAAAGAAGTTAGCAAGGGTCACCGCACACATTTACCTCCTACTTGTTATACATTTTCTACACAAGATCACATAACTTTTTGTGAGTACTTTCTTAATATTAAGGTACCGCAGGGATACTCAGCTAATATTTGTAGATTGGTATCAATGAAGTATATGAAGCTGATAGGTCTTAAATATCATGATTGTCACACTCCAATGCAACATATATGTCCCGTGTCTATTTAATCTATCCTTCCTAAGCATATAGGGTCAATCACTAGGATTTGCTTCTTCTTTAACACTCTATGTAGCAAAGTAACTAATTTTGAGACTCTAGATAAGTTTCTAAGAGAAATGGTCGTTGCCCTTTGCCAACTTGAGCAATACTTTCCCCCTTCATTCTTTGATATCATGGTACATCTAGTTGTTCATTTGACTACAGAAGTGAAAATGTTGGGTCCAGTTTTCTTGTATAAGATGTATCAATTTTAGCGGTACATGAGTGTTTTTAAGGGTGATGTTTGGAACCGTTGTCGGCCCAAAGGGAGTATCAGGGCTATGTTTCTAGGGAGGCTATGGAATTCTGTAATGACTTTTTGGGTTGCAACAAAATACCTATTAATATTGTAAAACCTGACGTTTATTTTGACAAAGGTACTTTGGGAGAATGAAAGATAGATATAAGTAATTAGTAATGGGAACAAGCACACTTTTATGTTTTACACAAAATTGATGATGTGGGTATTTATATCACACCGATGAGTTAAAGAAAAAATATCCATGCGCCAGTTCAATGTAGCTTACTAGAGAGCATAATCAGACATTTATTAGGTGGTTCAAAGAGAAAGTATTCAGTCAACTATCTCAAAAACCAAATAATGTTATAGAAACTATCAAATGGCTCACATATAAGCCATAGACACATGTTGCATCTTACAAAGGGTTTGACATAAATGGATTTTCATACTACACAAAATGTCAAGATGATAAGAGTGTCATCCAAAACATTGGGGTCTCCCTTCAAGCGTCTTCATCGTATTTTTCTAGTATTAAGGATAAGAGTCCACATGAAGCAAAGATGTCTTATTAAAGTGTCATTGAAGACATATGGGATATTGACTACATAGAGTTTAGAGTTCCATTATTTAGGTGTAAATGGGTTGATAACAAAAAAAGAGTTGTAGTTGATGAACTTAATTTCATAATATTAACATTTGAGAGGACAAATGAGAAGGATGAACCGTTCATCATGGCATCAAAGGTCAAGCAGGTATTCTGTATCGACGATCCTATAAAAGAAAATTGGTATGTCATTCTTCATGGGAAAAGACAATTCATTCAGATCATTAATGAAGAAGAGTACTATGACAAGTATGATGACTCTAGCCCATTTTTTGCTTCCTTAACAAGTGTAAATGTTGAATATAACAATGATGACTATACACATGGAGATCACACATAAGGGATATTAGTTTAAGGTATACTACATGTTATATTTCATATGTTATGTTTGCATTATATAGAATTTTATTTTTTTTAATGTGATCTGCTTTTTCATATATGATATAACTTTTTCATATGTGGTATGACTTTTTCATATGTTTACTTTTTATTTTACAGATGGCATATGACGAGGAGTACAACATTCTTGCACATGAGGATCCTATTGGGCCTCCTGACCAGGGTGATGATGGTACTGCCAAATCTAAACATTGAAGAGGGATAAATTCAATCAAAATTACCTCAACTAGGGACACAGAAAGAAGGGTGTTGTTGAATTTAATGAAGTAGGTATGCTAATTGGTAAAGAGTTCATCAGCTACTGTGGGGTCCTTGGTCAAAGAAAAGTTCCTTTCCGTGTTGAGGATTGGAGACAAGTGATTAAGGCCACTACAAACCTCATCTGGAGGGAGTTAGCGGTGAGATATATGCATTTACATTTTCTATAGTCTTTTCCTATTCTTTCTTTTCACATTTCTACAAACTAGTGAATGTTGAACCTTTTTAGGGCCGCTATGAGCTTGATGAAAAGTTACATCACAACAATGTTATGCAACTCATCAAGAGAAGACATAGAGATTGACAGATAATCTTCACAATAGACTGCATCTTTGGACCCAAGAAGGATAAGGACTCCACTCTACAATGGCCCTATCATGAATAAAAGGATGGTTGGAGTTTGTTGAACAGAGGAAAATAGATGAGTTAAAGGTATTTAATTAATTATATTCTTATAATTTCTTATGATTTAACCACACTATTCTTATTGAATTAATCAGTCCATTCATGATGTTCAAAAAGAAAGGCGTGACAAAAATGTGCACAACCACCAGTTGGGTTTAGGTGGTTATGTTAAATGCTGCCAGTTGAGAGAGAAAGAGCAAGGCCCTTCTACATCTACTCCTTATATTGCTAAGTCTTCTAGTGCTTCTGGACGATTGCCTTGCTATTTGGAGTGGATACATTGGAGAAAAAATAAATCCAGAGAAATATCTATCCACACAACCCAATATGTGGCTGCAAGAATGGTAAATTTCTTGGTCTCACAATGCATGTCCATGTTCTTTTTTCCTTGGATTGTTACATAACTTCTCAATAGTTGATTTTATGATGAATAGTTGGAGTTGGGTGAGAAAACAAAGGAGGGAAGTTCACCCCTCAGGCACACATAATGAATTGACGGTTGCTCAAGAGATGGAAGAGCACCCTAGATGTGTTAGGGCCACTAGAGCTTTATTTAGGAGAAAATCTTTTTGGCTCATCCTAGCAAAAGTAAAAATCTGCCAAGAAATGGGGAATGGACCAGGAGGATGTGTAGAGATTGATAGTTGTATCCTTGGAGGATTTCAAGGCTTCTTAGGTGTTGTAAGCTTCTCCAACAGTCACGGGACCTATACAGTGTCACATACCCGATGAGGGTATTGAGAGTACTCTTTCAGACCTGCATGGAATGGTCAGGGTAAGATTCAATTTAAGTCTATTCATATGTTGTATTTGTACTATGTGATAAAGTAATTCCTCAAGTCATTACATACATATTTCAGTTTGAATAATTTTTTTTATAAAATTATAGGTGGGCAAAAAATATCATCTTGCCATCGACGTTCCATCATACAACATCATGAAAAATGTTGAGGTTTTCCCACACATTGATACGTTTCATGGTGTTCCCCTTTTGACTGATCATTTTCAGGTGCCCATCATATGTGTCATTTTGGCATGGAAAGAAACACCAGTCTCATATGAGAACCCGGATGCCAGCACAATCAGACAGGTAAAATGTGGCTTTACTTGGTAAACCAAATGGTTTGTTGTATTTCTTGAGGTATGGAAAATGTATATTGAATTTATATATAATCGGAAGATTATATGACACTACATGCATATAGACCACAACATCTAAGAATCCCCCTAGGATTCCAAACCCTCTTCTCCCACATTTTATTCTGCATGAGTTGTTCGACTCCTTAGGCCCTAACTTCAAGGCATTGATAGTATGGTTAGACAATATAGATCAATCAAATACCATGGTGATCAACCTTCAAGGCGTTGATAGTATGGTTAGACAATATAGATCAATAAAAAATCATGGTGATCAACCTTCAAGAGGAGGTCATAGGTATAGATCACAACATTGTTATAGTGCTGACATATGTTTGTGAGCTATTTCATTATCAATGGATGAACACATCAATGATAGAACTTTAGATAAAGTGAGTCTGAATACCTCGTCATATGTAAAAAAACATATTTTATTTTTGTTTCCTATATATTAATTGAGTATTGCATATATATGTTTAGTCATTTATATTACATGGTTGCTGAGTTTGGAATATCAAATGTGACATTTTCAATGACATCTATGACTAGCGATGTTGCTAGAGATCTAAGAGACATCATTGATTATGTGACTACCACAATGAGGGCTTTTGGTACTTCCAAGACCGTGATCATAGTTCCCTTCAATGTTTGTAAGTTTTGGGTTTTTTTATATTTTGAACTTATGAATACACAATTGTTGTGGAATTTAATTTTTATTTTATTTGCCTTCTATTCACTTGGAAGCAAGAATTGACAGTTGTTAGTGATTTTTCTTGAGATATATAATGAGTATTTCCTTGATCCCTTAGGTATAAAACTAACAACAAATGAGGGACACCCAAAGAAATTAGTGATTCACATATAAATATATTTTTCCTACTCAACATATATGTTAAAAGTCTATATCATATAATAGTTTAATAATGTAACATATTTGTTAATTTAACTTATAGGAGTATGAAACCATTCCATAGTGGCGGAGGGATAGTAGATACAAAAAATAAATTAGTAGCTTGGAGGAGTGTTAATGTATAGTATTCTCACTCCGAATACATATATATTACCAATTCTACTTAAATTACATTTATTAGCATAATTGTAAATATACAGTGCCCTCTACAAGTCAATGATTGGGCATACAGATATTACATGATGTTGTACATGGAGAAGATTGTCAGCCAATAAGTAGAGATCAAATGTATAGCCACGATATTGTTATTAGTCTTGGATTATATTTAATGAAACCATCTAATAATACAAAATGTCAGATCTAATTAGAATTATGTCTCATCATCTTTGAATTTTTTTTACCTTACTGAAGTCTATACATCGGAGCGGGTGAATGACCTACGTGAAGAGTGGGAAAATTGCTTCGTCAAACATGTGGACTTGTCAGTTAATTGAGATGGTTGACTAATATTTTGTATTCAAACTTTGATGACAATATTTTGTTTTTATATATCATACATTGTGGACTAACACTTTGTGTCATCTTATGTGTATATGTATTCATGCATATGTGTGTGTGAATTGATTGTGAATTGCATGGGGAGGAGAATGTGATAACTTGGATTTTCTTTCATTCAATTTGTGTACATGTTGACTCATTTCATGCTCTATTTGAACTCAATAACCATTTGCACCCACAATTTTATGACTTTGAGTCTCCTCTTACTCAATTGATGGGTTGGATTTGGTGAAGTATCACCTTGTACTTAGATATGACTTTGATTGGAGTTTTGAACTAAGAATCATGTCCATTATATATCACCAATTTGCAATCAAAATTGATCTTCTCTAATGATCTATCCTTGCTATTAAATGTATCTCATGTTATATAGAATTCATTTATCTTTCTAATGGCATAAGAAACTCCTTAATCGGACATTCAAAGCCCAAGTTATGGTCTTTCTAGTGTACCTCTTTTTCTCTTTATTTTAATTTGATTTAAATCAGTTTTGTGCACTTGTTGGGCCTAATGCGAGTGTGTCCACGTGGCCTATTAACCCCCTTTCACTCTTGCTTGGTGATCTGGCTCATTCTCTAGGATCCAACACTAACCTTGAACTTTTGGATTGTGATTATTGACCTTTAGATCGTCCATCCTTGGATTGAGCCTCCCATCTAATGGCCAAGGCATCATCCTCCACCTTCATAGCATGGATGACGGCCATGGTGTAGAACCAACCAACCACTCACTTTACCTCCACTTTGGCATTAATTGCCACCCTCTTTGCCTATATAACTCCTCCCCAAAGTCGTTGCCCCTCTTTTCTTCACCGTTAGCAGGCCCTAACACCCTGTTTTCCTTCTTCCTCCCCTTCCTTTTCATGGTGGCACAACTGTGGCACGCCCTTTGGGGCTTTGTGTCCTGGCCCTCTCTAGGCTATCCTATCTATTCCATCAACATCATAAGATCTCAACGGCACTGACCGACAACCTTCCTAGGCATGCAGAGGCCTAGCCCTATCTCGTGTCTTCTTCTCCGACGAGCACTATTGTTGTCGGGCGGCTGCTCCAACATTGGGTTCACAACGAAAGGGACAAGGTCCCAAACCATTGATCCCTCAGCCGGCCCATGGCGGTCCATGATCCAAGGGTCCACCATTGTGTGGACCACTGGAGATTGGTGGCGATAAGAAGTGGCCACGAGTGAAGGTGTGCATTTGGCTCAAGATTGCGGACCGTTGATAAATGCCTGGGCGGAAAGAAGTAGTTGAGGCTGACCAAGAGTGAACTAGGCCCAATATTCGCATGCCCAGGTTAGGAGTGCCTCACTTCAGAGCATCATGGCCTCCCCACGGCCACTAGATCTAGATTCGACGATCCATAACCTTCATTTTAGGTATTTTTCTTGCAAAAATGATATCTAATCATTCCTTGAGTCTTTTTGGACGTTCCATACATGATTTTTGATCTATAGAACATGATCTACCTAATAAAATAATTTCAAGACCTAGTTTTTCTCTTATCTTATGTGGTTTTCTAAATGAAGTCACTCTATGATCCTTGTTTAGTAATCAATAACAATCATGCACTATATGAAGCTTCAATGATCTTTAGTCTTTCATATCTCCTGAAATAGCAACATTAACTCCCTTTAACTATGATGTTGTCTTGGAATACCTAAACAGGCCCCAAAGATCATTTAAGATTCTATGTTCATTCACTGACCTTAAGTGACTCATTTATGTAGTGGTATGCTATAACTTGATCAAGTTTGGGAGTTTGGCTTAATTTTGTCATCATCAAATCTTTCAATCTTGAAATCACTAAATGGTATGATGATTTGTGAAACTTATATTTGAGCTTTCATGCTCTTTCCATGTTTGTCTCTTTAAGCCTTAAGTACCTAGTTGTGCATTAAAATGACCAAGCTGACCTAGTTGGATTTCATGGGATGAAATATGACTTTTATTCTAAACCCATGCTCTATCTTTTTAAATCAATAGATTCATAACACTTGTATCACTAATACCAACTTGATATATCCAATTCTCTCAATGCTTGTATGACTTGGAAACATGACCATATTATAGGAAATGTATCTTATGACAAATTATGATCTTACATGAATAGAACATGATGATAGTCCAATCTTTCATGTATCATGTATAACTGAATCAGAGATCATGTTTATCTACTATCACTCTTAATGTGGATGGTTTACCTAGACCTTAGGTATAGTGTTGATGCTTATGCATTATGAAATTGTTACATGCATGTTAGGGACTTTGGAAAGTACGTTTGAACTACTTGAATCCTAGATATAGGTAACATCCACATGACTTATATCATGTTCATGTTTGTCAAACCTAGTGATATAAGACATTATGTTGTTTATGTTTACATCCTAGGTCCATGTTGGCTTGGACCTTCTCTAGGTATCTTATTCAAGAATGATAGCTCTTAAGTTACGTTCTTCTTTTAACCCTACTATGATATTGTATTGCTAGTATGTATGCTCGTATGAATGCTTGTCTACTTACTTACTTGGTTGATCTATTGTTTCTATGAATAATACTTTCATGTTTGGTTATCATATGTTGACAAACATTGAATATTACTTAAAGAAAATCCATTTTAATATAATGGATAAAGAAACCTAAAACATGCTTTGTATAAGAGAATGTCATCAACTTTACTATCTTGTTTCTTTTTCTTGCTTAGTACTCGATCTAGCCAAGCATCATTTATATATTCCTAAATTGTTTCCATGCCTTTTCATATCGTAATTAATGCTTTAACATTCATATGTTTTGTTTATCTAACTTTTGGTTGACAAATAAAGATCTGCTGCACTCAAGATGCTAAGATAAAAAATGAAACACCAATGAGTATTATTTATATAGAAATGGGTAAATATCTATATCTCCATGTTTAGTATCTTGTTATCCCTTTAGTCTTGTTGTTACTATTTTACTATTATATTTCCTATGTGAAATATTTGTGCCATTCTACGGATGGGTGCCCGAGTCCACTTGCCTTTGTCTTGGTATCCATTAAGAGTGTGGACTTAGGGTAATAAAGGACTCTGTGAAAAATGGTATCAGAGCCAAACACACAAACATCTATATGTGTAAGGCATAACCCAACTTCTTAGAGAGTCTTCTACCATCTCACCTCTTATTTAAGGACTACCTAAGCCACCCAAGTAGATTATGAATAGTTAGTCTTCTCATATTCTCATGTGATTCTTCTCTCATGACTATTAATCACATGATTTATTGATTATGGATAACTTATGCATGGGAAAACTAAAATTGATTTGAACTCATGAAAGTTGATCTAGATGATAATTCCATGATCTGATCTTGAATGAAAGACCCTATTTGATAAATGAGAGTACTCATGAAAGTAATGTACGCATGTGTAAAGTTCACACAAAATCAATGTTACCAATTGGATATAAGTGTCCTATGTTTGAGGTAGATCCTTGATGTTGGTGATATAAGTTGGAACTTATGTTCTATACCCCATGTTTGATAGAGTCCCTATTGATTAAACCTTGTTGTCCCTATTTTGATCAAACATCAAACTTATCTAAGAAAAACTCACCTTGTTGGTATGTATCACGTCACATACTCTAATATGTCTATACATGGGGCATTTCCGTATTGACTTCCATGCCACTTTTGCAAGCTCAATTTTGAATAAACATGATGGACATGAAAATAAGCCTAGCCCTATTATGCTCAAACTCTTGAGTCCTCAATTTGACTTCTCAATTTCCAAAATCTACCCTTACCTTGATCTTGAAAGTAAGGGCATGAAGTTATGACTTTGATCTTGCAAAATCTTATGATCTTGACGTTTGACTCATGACCTTGTGAAATACGATTTGATAGTTGACACTCGCCCTATTTGGATATGCTTGATAACTCATGACCAATGTAGACAAGTTTTCTAGGTTAGGGTGGTAGTTGGCTTGTAATTCCCCTAACCTAGGTCACACCCCCATTATGACTACCTCTAAATTGTCATCTTGTTGATTATTTAGAGCTTGGAAAGGAGACCCCTTTCACACAACTTTGATTTCTTGACCTAAGTCCCTAATGAGTTATGTCTATGATGATGTTGATAGTCGATCTCAAAATATTTATTTAATGATGATCTTGGAATATGATGATGTTGACTATAGCTAGTGGTCAAGTTCCTCGAAAGATCCAGTCCTAGATCATTCATCAACCATGAATACCATGAAAATAAACTCAATATTGATGCCACGAAATGTTGAATAATGCCTAAAATGTTGCTCGATTATTGTATATGGATGAATGATCAACCTGAGAAGGGTGAGTTAATCTATCGGTTTAAGAATTGAGATAACCTCGAATCTCACCTAATGTTTGGAGGGTTAAGTATATAAAGCATGAAAGAACATATATTGAGTATAATTCTTTAAACCCAACTATGTTGTCTCTAGAGGACGTAAGGAAACGTTACTGAGGAAGTGGATGATAGTAGGTGACCAAGATCGAGTGGGAAGGTCACCAAGAGGCCAAGCCCAGGAGGGAAGGCCAACATGAAGACCAAGCCCAGGAGGGAAGGTCGCCAAGAGGTCAAGCCTGGAAGGGAAGGCCAACATGAAGACCAAGCCCAGGAGGGAAGATCACCGAGAAGACCAAGCCTAGGAGGGAAGGTCACCATGAGCCCAAGGCTGGGACATAATGTAAATGATGTGCACATTAAGAGATGGAGAAAATCTGGATTAAAGAATTAAATAGAAATTCATGTGTCTGAATATCATACAGAAACCTCAAGAAGAATGGTTGGGAAAATCAATAAATACCTTATGAGGGGTAGATCCCTAAGGTCTATATAGGTATCTAAACCCTAGCTTCAAAATGCTTGGACCTAGGGTTTTGATGTCCAAACTTGACTCTCGACATTGACTTGATGAAATATTGACTCATGATTATTGATCTTGATATTTATTTGATTCTTATGATCACGCTTTTCAAATCTTGAGATCACCCTCGATATGTGAATGATGACTTTCTTATTCCCTGATCTCAAAATTCAAATTTTTATTATGGTGACTTTCTCGATCTATGACTTAGGGTTTGGATCTCTCAGGACTAGGGTGGGATCTTCCATTGACCTAGAACACGAAATCACGATATTGGAATATGATGCATATCTTGCATTGTTGAAATACAACAAATAGATCATGGATGTATGACCTCACCTAGGCCAGTAAAGAAGCTAAAACCCTAAATGTGGGTATGGAAAGTCATTTTGTACTCCTACATCAAGATCTCTATTTGTTTGACCTAAAATGTGATCACTCAAAATTATGATACCCTCAATTTGATGATCTATGTGACCATGTATGATCTTGATGTTCAATTTCTCAAATGTGGAATGAAACTAATATTTTAAGTTATGACAATACATTATTTATTATTTCTGATACAGAATATGAAAACGCAATCTTGAATGATGAAATGCTTTAATTTTGGGGACAAAATTACTTTTAAGGTGGGGAGGATGTGATAACCTAGATTTTTTCTCATTCATTTTGTGTACATCTTGACTCATTATATGCTCTATTAAAACTCAAGAATCACACTCACCCTCAATTTTATGATTTTGAGTCTCCTTTTTATCAATTTATGGGTTGGATTTGGTTAAGTATCACCTTGTACTTAGATATGACTTTAATTGGAGTTTTGAACTAAGTATCATTCCCATTATATATCACCAACTTGTAATCAAAATTTATCTTATCCAATGAGATCCCCATTCTATGAAATGTATTTCATGTTATAGAGAATTCATTTATCTTTCTAGTGGTGCCAGTTATGCCTTAATCAGACATTCAAAGCCCAAGTTATGGTCTTTGTAGTGTATCTCTTTTTCTATTGATTTTAATTTGATTTAAATCAGTTTTATGCCCTTGTTGGGCCCAGTGCGTGTGCGTCCGTGCGGCCCATTACCCCCGTTCACTCTCTCTTGTCGATATGGCTCATTCCTAGGGGCCAACCATTGACCTCAATCTTGTAGATCGCGACTCTCGACTTTTGGAACATCCAACCCCAAATTGAGCCTCCCACCCAATGACCAAGGCATCATCCTGCACATCTGTACCATGGACGGTGGCCATGGTACTACACCAGCCAACCACTTTATTTCCTTCCACTTTGGCATCAATTGTCTCCCTCTTTGACTATATAACTCCTCCCCTAAGTCATTTCCCCTCTTTTCTTCACCGTTTGCAGTCCCTAATACCCTATTTTCCTTCTTCCCCCCTTCCTTTTCATGGAAGCACAACTGTAACACACCCTTTGGGGCTTTGTGACCTAGTCCTCTCCAGGCTCCCCTAGCTATGCCATCAGCAATGAAAGATCTCAAAAACACTAACCAACAACCTTCCTGGACATGGGGAGGCTTGACCCTATCCCGTGTCTTCTTCTCTGAGGAGCAGTGCTACTATCAGGCGGCAGATCAAACATCAGGTTCATAGAGGAAGGGGCGAGGTCCCCAACCGTTGATCCCCCAATTGGCCCATGGTGGGCCATGATCCAAGGGTCCACCCCGGTGTCAACTGCTGGCAATCGGTGGTGATAAGTAGAGGTAGATAGTGGAGGTTGGCATTTGGCTCAAGATCGTGGACCGCTTATAGATGTCTGGGCAACGAGAAGCAGTTGAGGGTGACCAAGAGAGAACATGGCCCAATAGCCAGTGGCCCAAGTCAGGAGTGCTTTTCTTGGGATCATCGTGGCCTCCCCGTGGCCACTGGATCAAGACCTGATGATCCATAACCATTTGTTTAGGTATTTTTCTTGCAAAAATGATATCTAATCATTCCTTAGTCTTTTGGATGTTATATATGATTTTTGATCTACATAACGTGATCTACCTAATCAAAATACTTTCAAGACCTAGTTTTTCTCTTATAATATGTGGTTTTCTAAATGGTCACTTAATGATATTGGTTTAGTAATCAATATCAATCATGCACTATATGCAACTTTAATGATCATTAGTCTTTCATATCCCCTGAAACATCAAAATTAACTCCCTTTATTTTTGATGTTGTCTAGGAATACCTAATTTCACCCCAATTATCATTTAAGCTTATAAGTTCATCCTTGATAAAGTGACTCATTTATGTAGTGGTATGCTATAACTTGATCAAGTTTGGGAGTTTGGCTTAATTTTGTCATCATCTAATCTTTCAATCTCAAAATCGGTAAATGTTATAATCATTTTTTGTAACTTTTATTTGCGATTTCATGCACTTGCCATGTTTGTTTCATTAAGCCTTAAGTACCTAGTTGTGGATTAAAATAACCAAGTAGATCTACTTGGATTTCATGGGATGAAATATGACTTTAATGCTAAACCCATGCTTTATCTTGTTTAAATCAAAAGATTCATAACACTTGTAACATTAATATCAAGTTGATATATCCAATGATCTCAATGCTTGTATGACTTGGAAACATGACCATATTATAGGAAATTGATCTAGTGTGACAAATTATGATATCGCATGAATAGAACATGATGATAATCCAATCTTTCATGAATCCCGTATAACTAAATCAGAGATCATGTTTATCTAGTATCACTCTTGATGTGGATGGTATACCTACACCTCAGGTCTAGTGTTGATGATCTTATGATTTATAAAATCATTGCATGCATGTTTGGGACTTTGGAAATTACATCTGAACTACTTGAAATCTAGATCTAGGGTAACATCCACATGACTTATATCATGTTTATCTTAGTCAAACCTAGTGATTTTAAACACTATGTTGTTTATGTTTAAATCCTACGTACATGTTGGCTTGGGCCTTCTCTAGGTATCTTAATCAAGAATCATAACTCTTTAGGTACGTTCTTCTCTTGACACTACTATGATGTTGGATTGCTTGTATGTATACTCATATGAATGTGTGTCTACTTACTTTTTTTTAAAGAAAATACGACTACTTTTAATTGATAAGAGGTTCGTAGGAAACAGAGATAACATAGGAAAAGGAAGCAAAAGAGGAAATAAAATTATCACTACTTAAGACAACCCTACGTGTAAGCAGATGCGCAAGCTCATTTGCTTGTCTCCTACAAAAGCAAAAGGAAATCTTGGAAAAAGCAGATTTTATATGGTGGATGTCATTGAGCAAAGTCCCTAACAGGTCGGCCCTCCTGGCTTCCGTCGCAATGAATCTGATGACCATCTCTGAGTCGGATTCTACTACCAGCCGCTGCATGCCCAACTCCCTAGAGAGTTTGATGCCTTCCAGGATTGACCAAGCTTCAGCGCACAGAACATTTTGGATCATCGGCTTCCTGTGTCCTACAGCTTTGAGGACCTCGCCGTCACTGTTTCTCCAAACGATCCCGGCTCCGTCATGGACTTGGATCCCCACTGCTGCATCACAGTTCATTTTCACCATGCCCAGCTCCGGTGGTGTCCAAACTTGCGTCCTTCTCGTCTGTGCCTGGTTACTGCTTCTGTAGGTTGTTTTCCGATGACCTTTCAGAAGTTCCAGCAGGGATGGGTGCATGACGGAGGGCGACCTCATCTTGTTCCCAAAGATCAGGTCATTTCTTCACGTCTAGATCGTCCAAAGAGAGGCAATCATGTCTTCATATTCTTCTATTGAGCTCGACCGGGTGATAGTGGCAATGGCTTCCTCTGTCCTCTTGTGCTCTACTTCCTTCACCTTGTGTTGTGTCTCCGCTGAGCAGTCCTTCCAAAGCTCCTAGGCATGAGAGCATCTAAATAGCATGTGATTGATGTCCTCCTTTTCCCATCTGCATATGTCGCAAATCCCATCCCTATGGCAGTGTCTTTCAAACAGCCGACCCACTGTGGCCAAAGCACCTGAGGAGCACCTCCATAAGAAGTGTGCCGCCTTGGGTAGGATGCCCCTCTTCCAGATAGCTTTCCATCTTCGCTTCCCGTCAGGAAGGGTCTGTGATGTTGTGCTGGGCGGAGGCTGGGACGCCATCCAGTAGGCCGATCTGACCGAGTAGTCTCCCATTCTACCATGCTTCCATAAGATCCCGTCAGTCTGCTGTGAAATGCCTAGCGGAATTGCTAGTACCTTGTTCACAACCTCAGGGGTTAACAGGATGTTTTTTGCCTCGTTGTCCTACTCCTTGGTCACCTGGTTTATGAGTTGGCTAACTTTCTGTATTGTGTTGCACTTGACTCCGTAAGTGTCATATATGCTGCCATGTATATTGGGTATCCAACTATCCGTCCATATGTCAATACTTGAACCATCTCCGACTCGCCATTGCATGCCTTCCAATATAATGCTTTTTGAGTTCCAGATGCTGTGCCATGTGAAGCTCGGGTTGAAACCACGCCTTTCCTGGAGTACTGAAGATGAAGGGAAATATCTTGTCTACTTACTTACTTGGTTGATATATTGTTCCTATGAATACTACTTTCATGATTGGTTATCATATGTTGACAAGCATTGAATATTACATAAAGAAAATCCATTTTCATATAATGGATAAAGAAACCTAAAACATGCTTTGTATAAGAAAATGTCATCAAGTTTCCTCGCCTTGTTTCTTGTTCTTGCTTAGTACTCGATCTACCCAAGAACCGTTTATATATTATTAAACTATTTCCATGCCTTTTAATAGCATACTTAATGCTTTAGCATTAATATGTTTTATTTATCGAATTTTTATTTTTCAACTGAAGATCCACTGCACTCAAGATGCTAAGATAAAAAATGAAACACCAATGAGTACTATTGATATGTAAATGGGTACATATCTTTATCTCCATGTTTACTATCTTGTTATCCCGTTGGTCTTGTTGTTACTGCTTATACATATATATTGCCTCTGTGAAATAATTGCACCATTCTACGGATGAGCGGACAAGTCCACTCTCCTTTAGCTTGGTATCTAATAGGAGTGTGAACTTAGGGTAACAAATGTCTCTGTGATAGAAAATGATGTGTATTTGTGCTTATGTACGAATATAAATGTGTGGCTAAGAGCTGAATAAATTGACCTGTGAGTTGATGCATATGTGTATGCATTGAAGTGAAAATGGATAGAATTGGGGTTTGCTGGTCTGTTTGTGCATATGTATCAAATGCATATATATATATATATATATATATATATATATGAATATATATATATATATATATATATATATATATATATATATTCTTCTTGTAGGTTTTTTGGGCTATTGTTAAGTTATGAAACTTGTATAGGCTTGCACTTTTGATGAACTATTGCTGTTACGACCCCATCTGAGCTTAATTGGTAAACTAGGGTTTACCTAGACAATTGCAAAGATTAATTGGAATAATCATTCTTGAAATATAACTAATGACGATAACACAATTAGGATATTTTTAACTATGATAAGGAGTCTAAATGTTCTTTTGTCTTGAGAATTAGGGTTTGAGAAGCATAAACCCTAATCGGCCCAAAATAGGGTTTTGATGATACATGAATACAGAATTTGATAACTAGAATGTCTCACTAAATGATTTTTAGTATTTTATGTGTAACTCTGATTTACTTCAAATTTGGATATGATTTGGATATATAAAATGTGAACAACATTGGAAAATATCAGAATTTTTGAAGAATGTTCTGACCTGTTTATCGGTCGAGTTTCAAACTCGACCGATCATATTTCCAGATTTATACAGCAGTGTGGTGATTGAATTTTATCTTTTTATTGGTATATCCAATTGATCTCAAATTTTAACTGTGCTTGAAAAACAAAGTTTTAGACACTCTGTTAAATTGGCATAAGTTTTGGATGACTTTTGATCTCTACAGTAAGGGTGTCGGTCGAGTTCTGTGCAGGGCAAACTCGACCGAATCTGCTGCAGACTGCAATATAGAATTGCACTATTCTATTTTTAATTATTTATTGGTAACTCCAAATGATCTCAAATTTTAACTGAATCTTTATAGATCAATTATAAACAACTTTTTTAAATTACCATAATTGTTGGAGAAGGTTTGATCTCTGAAATAAACGAATTACAGTAACTTTGTATAACTGAATATTCAGCCAATATAATAAAAGTTGAGTGTAGGGTCAATATGCAATTGACTCAAGCAGCTCAATTGACTTATATGATCGACCACACACACACACACAGCTCTCATTCTTCGTCATCCATCCCAGAGAAATGAAAATCTATAGAGAGAGGGAGAGTTAGGGCTTGAGTGAAGAAAGAGGAGGAATTGCTGACCTAGGGTTTTGCGGTCCGAGGAAGGGTGAAATCAAGTAAGTTTGGATCCTTTGCATAGACTTTTATGGTGAATCTTCTCTCTCATGTCAAGATTCCGTCCATGCTCTGATTTGATCCAAGATGATGTCGAAATTCCCTCTTTTCTCACCCTTTCTTCATAATCCCTCATTTTCAAGGTTTCCTAGTTGAATGGAAGAAGAATTGGGAGATTTGCTAGGGATTTGATATGAGTTCGAGATCCCCTGAGTTGAGCTGCAGTTTTGAGGTGTTTTCACACCTTAGGGTGAGTGGGTTCTTCCTTTAAACAGTATAATGCATGAAATTTGATTATAGCATCCAAATCCCTAATTGCTTAGTATGTGATTCTAAACCCTGAAATGTCCATTTAATTTAAGTTGTTGCAATTTGATATGATATGGATTCCTTCTTTGTTTGAATGACTCCTTGATGGTAGATTCACATCAGAAACGTATACAACACGTCCTAGGAGGAATGCTTTTTCAGATTTATACCATATGATGTAATTAGGGTTTAACCTAATTAAGATATCTCTAGAGTTTCAACCTTATTGAAAAGGACTAGTAATCTTATAAGTGGTTAGGATGTACCTCATGGGTTACCTTATTTGAATTTTATCCTTGGTGCATGATATCTCAGTGCATAGCATGGAAACCTAAATTTAGTTCAATTTCCATGATTTCATACATATATCGATTGTATATGATTTGTTGAAAAAATTCTTTATTTAGTGAATGCTTATATCCTATCAAATCCTTATGAGAGCCATGTGACAAGTGAATGAGGTAAATGAAAAGGTGAATGAGGCAAATGAAACCCTAAGGATAGGGTGTTCAATGAATCATGTTATGGTGACATGAAAGGTCTCGATATGAAATGTGGTGATACTTAACTGTTGAATTGTATGTTTCTAGTGCATTTAACTTTATATGCTTGTTCTTTCTGAGTTGATATCTACATACTGCAGGGCTTCTTATTTTCAATACATATCTCGTAAATTACGGGTGATGAGATATGACATGCCCTAGAAAGGGATGTTACTGAGTTATGTTTAAAGATGACAAATGATGTATATGTGTTTTCAAGTGATGTTCAGAATGTGAAATAAGTATGAAATGTGATATTCCTGTTTAAGTGTTTATATGTTAATCAGTTAATAGACTTAGGTGCCCCAACACCGTAGAACCCCATTGCGCGGTCTGTACCTTTGGGGTGAAACGACCGATCTAGCCCTGAGTCTAGATGGTCGGTGACCAGTGTTCAACAATAATCCGTGCGTGTGTCACGGTGGCACTGGAGTAAAATAGGGGTTATTCAACAATAATCTGTGCGTGTGTCACAGTGGTAACCGAGACCCTCCGACTGTGCACTACAGGTTGCGGGAGGAGTCTAGAGCACTCAGAGTTAGTGCAGCGAGGCCCTTGAGTGCCTGAGACTGCAGTGAGGCCCTTGAGAGCCTGAGAGTGTTGTGAGGCCCTTGAGTGCCTGAGGCCCTTGAGAGCCTGAGAGTCCTGTGCAGACCAGGACGAGAAGTCAGACTTAGCATTTCCCAGGTGTGTCGCTAAGTCTTGTACGGTGGGATTGTAGTTCGCTACAGATCTTCATATGTAGAGTGCACTGCATATGTTTGGGGAATAAGCTAAAATATGATTATATAGGTTCATAGAGTTCCTTATAAATGAAAGAGTTAAGGAAAACTAGAGCATAGTCTTCTAGTCGTTATTCTTTGGATGCAATATTTACATTCCTTGTTATTTCAATTATAATGTTTTAAAATTGCTCAGTGTAGTATTTATTGTTGTTAAATTTCATATCGTTTACTCAAGGTTATATCTGTAATCACATTAGTTCCTTAGACTGTTTCTTTGAAGTACTCATTCACTGAGCGAGTAGGCTCACCCCTCTACTCAAACATTTTAGGGTTAACCGCGTGGACTTGAAGATGGTCAGAGCATCAGTGTAGATCTGCTACAAAAGTTAAGTACACGATTAGTTGAGTCAGTCGGTCCTTGTCACTCTAGGTCCTCAGTAAGAGATAAGAGAGAGAGTTGTAATTACGATGTGTAATATTGTTCCTCTTTTGATATGTATGCTAATTAGCAAGTTTTATGTGCATAAGGTGTGAGAGACATCATGAATGTTTATACATGTACCTTTACTATTGAAGTCTGATTAGTAAAAGAAATGCTCAGATTCCTTTGTTAAGATGTTATGTGGTTCAATGCGGGGAAACAAGAGTTTTAAAGAATAGAAAAAGTTAAGGGTGTTCTTTGTGTTACATATAAATCATATCTTATGCCCTAATCTCATGATTTGAGGAAATTGTGAGATCGGGGTGTAACAGCTTGGTATCAGAGCTTAGGGTGAGTTGTCAAGGACCATTAAGTTAGTAAGTTAGAGTCCTATGTGTGGCAGATAGGAGATGTTTGATGTTAGCTTTGGGGATTTGAGTATTTGGATATCCTGGCCCGATATCTGAGTACTTGGATCAACCAGTACAAGCTACTCTGTCTATTCTTTCACGTATACCCTGGCCAGGTATACAGTGGAAGAATGGGCTAGAGAGGAACCCTAGAAATGTTAGGGTTAGAAAACGAGAAAAGAAACAAGAATTAAGAGCATAAATGTAAAAAGAGATAGAACTTACATTTCATAATGTTGTTTTTGTTGGAAATGTATAGAAATGCTCTTATATGTTTGAATTGAAATATTCAATACTTTGAAATATGGGTCTTTAATATCTGTTGTACACTATGCAGTTGTAGCATTTATTGATTTCATTCTTTGTAACAAGTAGACTAGAATTGACCTTTGAATGAGCTTTTGTTAGTGGATAAGTTTTCTTCCACACTTCTGAGATGAATAGGAGTTGAGTAATCCCTTGTAGTTCTTGGCTTCAGGACTTCAGGTTTGGCCTGGTCCGGCTGGCAGGATGCGTTACTGGGATCTAATGACTCCTATTAATAGTATAATAAGAATAGACTCTAGATAATTAGACCCACATTAGAGTGAGAATGTACATACAGTAAGATGTTGAAATAAATGGGCAAGATCAGAACAACTAAGAATCAGTTGAAACTGGTATCTGAGGTTCAATTTTGGGGCCTCATATGAGAAACCCTTAATTGGGGATAATAGAACATGATATGAAGTTCATAATCAGTTTATTGATTAATATTATATGAACTATACATATGAAATATAGAAAAGATATGTGGAATGTATGTATGGTTCAAGATAACAAGAATCAATCATGAAGAATGAATCATATAATAGAGTATAATGCTTTTATGAACTCTAAAGCAAAGGCTAAGTAGAGAATAGGGTTGAGCATTCAATAGGTCCATAGAAGTAAAGAGTCTTCAAAAGAGTAAAAGTAAAGAGAATTGTATGAACGTGTAATTCATAAGACTAGAACAACAAACTAGTTCCTAAGTGAAGAACATAGGTGTAGTTTAACAAATGAATAAGTCATACAAAGGTAGACTGTATTCAGGAGAGAAAAATTTGATTGAAAGAGAAACTATGTTTGACCCATGCATGATCCACTTGATTTAAAAATGAAGAATATGTAATGTATTCAACATGAGGAAAAACTAATAGAAGGACTATTAATTTAGAACGTTAACTTCACAATAGTATAAAGATAAAGGAGGAAATATGTGCAACATGGTATACATGACCATATATATGAATAAGAAACATGGTCATAAGAGAAAAATTTAGAATTTAAAGATGACGGGTTAAAGAGTAGTATATGGTAAGAGGACTATGAAACGTAAGATAAGGTTTGAAATATGATGGAGAAGTTATAAAATAAAGAGGTTGTGAGATTCAAGCAAGTGCTAATTAATCAAATATCTCTGTTGATAACTAAGTAAATCTACATACGAGAATGTATTAAGGGAATGTTTGAATACACGTATTCCAAGTCTTAAAATCATCTTCTCTTTCTAATATTCCTTAACAATAGCAAGGTGGGAATGAAATGATAAGAAAATGAATCATATATGATGCATAACTACCTTGGTAGGGTCATCTAGTGAATGTAATAGTGACATACAATATGATGAAGTGCGATAAGAAATAAATTCTTGTGTGATAGCAAGGATGATGAATAATCTATTCTTACCTTGAATGTTTTAATCTTAGGGATGTTTATTGTATATGATCAAAATGAGAAGGAGAGGTAGCAAAACATAAGTAGTAAAGAATGAGGAGAGAGATAAAAGAGAACACTAGCTTTGTGTAATAGGTGAACTCGTTTTTAGAGGTATGCGTTGTTGAAGGCATACTAAGGTATGTAAGTTGGTTCTATGTATGATTTCAGTGTATTTGTGCAAGCTATATGTCAAATTAAAGGCATATGATAGTTGTAGTAATTCATACCTGATATGCATCTTACTATTGTGTATTTGTGATATGGTGATATGGTTTGGATGATGTCAGAACACATGGAGAGATACCTTGAACAAGGTAGTCATACTTTTTCACTCATATTAATAGAAAGGGATGATAATCAGATTGTCTCGACAAGTAACCCTAATGAGGTGTAGCTTGTTATACCTAGCTTTAATCTAACTGAGTGATGGTAATTGAGTATGATTAATGCTTGAATGACTGATACAATTGTGGATTACTTTATTACTGTGGTTGAAACCCTAAAATGATATAATACGATGGTTACACTTTGAATTGTGTGTGGGCCCATAACCCACAAGTCCCAGGATCGAAACAGGATAGTATGGAATGAGGTGGTAATGCTTCACCTCATGCATCCATGACCCAATGGGGATGCCAAGAGTAGTATTGTGCAATTGATTGTTGAATCTAGCCTTTTAATTCAAGACTGTTTTGCTATTTGAATAGCACTTTATTAAAGTTTAAAACAGCATGGTGAACTCGCTTTTGTCACTTAAAGGTGATACAGAACAATAGAACTTTCTGAGCCGCATAGGTTGAGATAGTTGTATCAGAGTATCAGAGTTGCACAGCGAAAGCGTGGTGGGTTATCTTTGCATTCTATGTTTGACTATGGCATAAAGAATTTGCTTGATATCATTGAGAACTATTTGAAATATGTTGTGATTTAGTAAAGAATTAAAAGATCTAATGTTGAAAACTACATTCAGGTATGAAATACAAGAATATAATGACATGGAAGATTTTAGAAGCTTAGAATAACCTTGAATGTATCCTTCTTGTAGGTTTATGTTTCGAGGACGAAACATTCTAAGGGGGGAAGAGTTGTTACGACCCCATCTTAGCTTAATTGATAAACTAGGGTTTACCTAGACAATTGCAAAGATTAATTGGAATAATCATTCTTGAAATCTAATTAATGACGATAACACAATTAGGATATTTTTAACTATGATAAGGAGTCTAAATGTTCTTTTGTCTTGTGAATTAGGGTTTGAGAAGCATAAACCCTAATCGGCCCAAAATAGGGTTTTGATGATACATGAATACAGAATTTGATAACTAGAATGTCTCACTAAATAATTTTTAGTATTTTATGTGTAACTCTGATTTACTTCAAATTTGTATATGATTTGGATATATAAAATGTGAACAACATTGGAAAATATCAGAATTTTTGAAGAATGTTCTGACCTGTTTATCGGTTGAGTTTCAAACTCGACCGATCATATTTTCAGATTTATACAGCAGTGTGGTAATTGAATTTTATCTTTTTATTGGTATATCAAATTGATCTGAAATTTTAACTGTGCTTGAAAAACACAGTTTTAGACACTCTGTTAAATTGGCATAATTTTTGTATGACGTTTGATCTCTACAGTAAGGGTGTCGGTCGAGTTCTGTGCAGGGCAAACTCAACCGAATCTGCTGCAGACTGCAATATAGCAGTGCCCTGTTCTATTTTTAGTTATTTATTGGTAACTCTAAATGATCTCAAATTTTAACTGAATCTTTATAGATCAATTATAAACAACGTGCTAAATTCCCGGAATTGTTGGAGAAGGTTTGATCTCTGAAATAAACGAATTACAGTAACTTTGTATAACTGAATATTCAGCCAATATAATAAAAGTTGAGTGTAGGGTCAATATGCAATTGACTCAAGCAGCTCAATTGACTTATATGATCGACCACACACACACACAGCTCTCATTCTTCGTCATCCATCCCAGAGAAATGAAAATCTAGAGAGAGAGGGAGAGTTAGGGCTTGAGTGAAGAAAGAGGAGGAATTGCTGATCTAGGGTTTTGCGGTCCGAGGAAGGGTGAAATCAAGTAAGTTTGGATCCTTTGCATAGACTTTTATGGTGAATCTTCTCTCTCATGTCAAGATTCCGTCCATGCTCTGATTTGATCCAAGATGATGTCGAAATTCCCTCTTTTCTCACCCTTTCTTCATAATCCCTCATTTTCAAGGTTTCCTAGTTGAATGGAAGAAGAATTGGGAGATTTGCTAGGGATTTGATATGAGTTCGAGATCCCCTGAGTTGAGCTGCAGTTTTGAGGTGTTTTCACACCTTAGGGTGAGTGGGTTCTTCCTTTAAACAGTATAATGCACGAAATTTGATTATAACATCCAAATCCCTAATTGCTTAGTATGTGATTCTAAACCCTGAAATGTCTGTTTAATTTAAGTTGTTGCAATTTGATATGATATGGATTCCTTATTTGTTTGAATGACTCCTTGATGGTAGATTCACATCATAAACGTATACAACACATCCTAGAAGGAATGCTTTTTCAGATTTATACCATATGATGTAATTAGGGTTTAACCTAATTGAGATATCTCTAGAGTTTCAACCTTATTGAAAAGGACTAGTAATCTTATAAGTGGTTAGGATGTACCTCATGGGTTACCTTATTTGAATTTTATCCTTGGTGCATGATATCTCAGTGCATAGCATGGAAACCTAAATTTAGTTCAATTTGCATGGTTTCATACATATATCGATTGTATATGATTTGTTGAAAACAATCTTTATTTAGTGAATGCTTATATCCTATGAAATCCTTATGAGAGCCATGTGACAAGTGAATGAGGTAAATGAAAAGGTGAATGAGGCAAATGAAACCCTAAGGATAGGGTGTTCAATGAATCATGTTATGGTGACATGAAAGGTCTCGATATGAAATGTGGTGATACTTAACTGTTGAATTGTATGTTTCTAGTGCATTTAACTTTATATACTTGTTCTTTCTGAGTTGATATCTACATACTGCAGGGCTTCTTATTTTCAATACATATCTCGTAAATTGCAGGTGATGAGATATGACATGCCCTAGAAAGGGATGTTACTGAGTTATGTTTAAAGATGACAAATGATGTATATGTGTTTTCAAGTGATGTTCAGAATGTGAAATAAGTATGAAATGTGATATTCCTGTTTAAGTGTTTATATGTTAATCAGTTAATAGACTTAGGTGCCCCAACACCGTAGAACCCCATTGCGCGGTCTGTACCTTTGGGGTGAAACGACCGATCTAGCCCTGAGTCTAGATGGTCGGTGACCAGTGTTCAACAATAATCCGTGCGTGTGTCATGGTGGCACTGGAGTAAAATAGGGGTTATTCAACAATAATCCGTGCGTGTGTCACGGTGGTAAACCAGAACCTCCGACTGTGCACTACAGGTTGCGGGAGGAGTCTAGAGCACTCAGAGTTAGTGCAGCGAGGCCCTTGAGTGCCTGAGACTGCAGTGAGGCCCTTGAGAGCCTGAGAGTGCTGTGAGGCCCTTGAGTGCCTGAGGCCCTTGAGTGCCTGAGGCCCTTGAGAGCCTGAGAGTCCTGTGCAGACCAGGATGAGAAGTCAGACTTAGCATTTCCCGGGTGTGTCGCTAAGTCTTGTACGGTGGGATTGTAGTTTGCTACAGATCTTCATATGTAGAGTGCGCTTCATATGTTTGGGGCATAAGCTAAAATATGATTATATAGGTTCACAGAGTTCCTTATAAATGAAAGAGTTAAGGAAAACTAGAGCATAGTCTTCTAGTCGTTATTCTTTGGATGCAATATTTACATTCCTTGTTATTTCAATTATAATGTTTTAAAACTGCTCGGTGTAGTATTTATTGTTGTTAAATTTCATATCATTTACTCAAGGTTATATCTGTAATCACATTAGTGCCTTAGACTGTTTCTTTGAAGTACTCATTCACTGAGCGAGTAGGCTCACCCCTCTACTCAAACATTTTAGGGTTAACCGTGTAGACTTGAAGATGGTCAGAGCATCAGTGTAGATCTGCTACAAGAGTTAAGTACAAGATTAGTTGAGTCAGTCGGTCCTTGTCACTCTAGGTCCTCAGTAAGAGATAAGAGAGAGAGTTGTAATTACGATGTGTAATATTGTTCCTCTTTTGATATGTATGCTATTTAGCAAGTTTTATGTGCATAAGGTGTGAGAGACATCATGAATGTTTATACATGTACCTTTACTATTGAAGTCTGATTAGTAAAAGAAATGTTCAGATTCCTTTGTTAAGATGTTATGTGGTTCAATGCGGGGAAACAAGAGTTTTAAAGAATAGAAAAAGTTAAGGGTGTTCTTTGTGTTACATATAAATCCTATCTTATGCCCTAATCTCATGATTTGAGGAAATTGTGAGATCGGGGTGTAACAATTGCAGTTTTGATTAACTACAGGCTCCAGATAGGTTAGCATTCGGACAATAGGTCTACAGACCTGCTACATAAAAAACCAAACACATATGCCATTGGTTATTTCATAAGAAACCGATTACATATACATACTATATTGGTTTTTTGAATGAAAGCGATGACAAATCCCTTATTTTTCATCGTCAATTCACTGATACCTTATAGGTTATTTCAACAAAACTGACTATATAATGGAGCATTACATCGGTAGTTCAATATAAACCTATGCCAAATCTCTTTTTTTCACTATTGATTCACTGATACCTCTTTAGTTATTTCATAATCCGATGCCAAATATACAAAATACCATGTTGGTTCTTCTTGTTTTAACCGATGGGAAATTGCCAAGGGAAACCACATTTTCATCGCAGACTGTGTGTTATGTCGTCAATTTGATTGTAAGTGGAACTAATCATATATATGTGTGTCGTTGGTTTCTTTTTACCAAAAGAACCAACGAGTACATCTTGAGTTTTAGCATCACCCACTTAGTTATTGGTATATAACTGATGAGGTATGCCTAAAATAATGGATGTCATAGGTCATTTCTGTACTAGTTTTAATTATATTAGGTGGTAGAGGGCATCTAAATATCATACATACATCATTGCACATAAAATAAGAAGGGAAAATTTCCACATAAAAATACTAAGATAGTGATGGTGAGCTATATCCATACTTATATAAATTAATCAATGATCAATTATATCTTACTAAGTGATGCTCACATATACTTGTTGTAGCTGGAGGTTCAAGTTGAAGCACTAAGAAAAATGTGCAAGATAGTCATAATCCCCTTGAATTTATCCCAACAATTGATCATACTTTTGGGGATCATCACGGTGGCCACCAAAGGGGTTATGGTCATGGCACAAAAAGACAAATGCTGAAAATAGTCGCTGTGATGGCGATAGCTTAAAACTTATTAAGAAATTGTTAATGAAGCTACGATTATACTGTGTAGATTCTTTCTCTTGGAGCCTTTTTGAGATTGAACAATCTATGGTGTTTTGAATAATTTGCGGTACCATATTATTTATTTCCTTTATTGGCTTATTTATTTTCCCTCTTGAGTCTCATGCAAAAAAGACTGGTTGGTGGTGAGCCCTAAAATGTTTTTATAAGTTATTCTGGTCTTGAATGTCACCACCCCTAATTCATATTATTGGATATTTTTAAAATTTTAACATAGAACTGGAGTTATTTTATGAGTTTTGACTCCCTTTTGGGCATTGGTCCTTAATAGTTTGTCTCACTTGAGGTAAGGAACATCCCATCACCATACATGAAGGTTGTAATTGTAGGGAAATATGGCATAAGAACATGTAAAAGAAATAAAAAATTTAACTTCCATATTCCCCTTTGAACAATTGATTGTGTCAATAACTATATAATGGGAAGGATGGTTTGTGAGATTATACCTAGTCTTGGAGTAGATCCAACAATAATTTTCTCACAGCAATGTGCACCTTTCTTCAATTCAAACCTAGACAACATCAACAACAACCTCCTGGTTGATCACCACGAACAGTAATTGAACTCATCCTCCTAGCGGAAGGCAACATCCTCCTCTCCTCTATAGTATTCCACATAGACCACTGAGAACTCCTATCATTCTAGAAGAACAAACAAGAAGGAGTTATCCCTTCTAGTCAGTATACTAGCATCAACTTGCTCTCACACAATTGTTCTCCCTTACAATCCCTCATTTTGTTGGGTAGGACTTGCTCGGGTTCTCTTGGTTATCATAACTTGTTAAGACAACAATTGTTAGAGCTAATTGATGTGTCTGAGAAGCCCTTAGTACCCCTATGTTTATACGAGGGTCAGGGTTCCCAGTCAAAGCGGGAGTTAATGGGACATATTTTCACAAATTTTCACATCCTACGAGTGGCAAAATGGTCAGATCAGAGGTGAATCAATTGGTTGGCATGTGATCCAATCGGTTCAACCCTTGAACCAATCATTTCATCATGTTTTCCAATTACATTTGTATTGGAAATTAATATCTAACTAATGCACAACATGACATCATATAATCATTGATCCAATTGAATTGATCAACCAAACAATCAGTTAACAATCTGAACTAGTTGGTTCGCAACCTAAATCGATCGATTCATGGACTTGAGATGATCGTTTTACTTCCTGAACTAGTTGATTCATGAACCAGATTGCCAATTTTGGTTTTATTGACCTGACATTTTGAAATGATTGATTCAACACTTGAATATGTTTGTTCACAATCAAATCACAGTCAAGTCACTCAACATTCAACCAATGTCATTTAAATTAGTACCTAACTCTTTAGAAATAAAGTTTAACCTACATTCACGAATGAACTCCTATTCCAAGTGTATCCTATGTGTGTGACCCTATAGGTTCCAAGTTACTTTGGTTGTGAATGTCCATAGCTAATTTATGACATCACAAGCAATGAGCGGTATCCAGAAACATATCATTGCTACCCAAGTAATAAGAAAAGTTAGAGAACAACTGCAACCTACACTACGATTTGTGTTATAGTGACTGCATAATTCCTTTTTCACTGATATCCATATTGAACTTGAGGCATGGAATCGTCATCCTCTCAACATCAATCCACATATTTGAACTAGATCACACCAACTGAGATATATGTGAAACCAATATCATATATTGTTTCACATGTGCATACACATGCTTTTCTCACTCTCACTTATCAAGTGGCATGGATATCAAACTCTTGTAGGAGAAATGAATCCCTTCAAAATCACTCACAGTCATCCCCACATGTCACAATGCACCCAAGCACCACCTTAATGGTAACCTTTATTCAAGGTCACGGTGGATGATGTCAAAGTACATATAACAACATGTGATGAGTGTAGTGATTTCAAGTCTAAGAACCACAATCACCACCATCACTATGAAAGATGATTCTGAATACCAATTATGGTTTTCATGTGTCACTCTCAAGGTGGGTCTGTTGATACACTGTTCTATAACAAGTATCTATGTGTTTGGTTTGATATCACATATCATGAATGATGAGATTATGTCATCAACCAACACACAATCTAGTCTTATGTGTCATTTCTGTCTATCAACCTTCCACAATATCATCTGACTAGGGACATAGCAAGAATGTACATACTCTTGACATCTGTATGATCTCATTGTTCAGGTCACCAACCTGAAGACAAGCATCATTGAATAATGTCATTCTTTAGACAACCATTATGTTTCATCATTGTATCATAAATGATCAAATAGAATAAATGAGAAGATTACCTTTATTATTAATCAAAGCATTTACAAGATATGGCATTAGAATCATCATATGATTGGTTCTCAGGGCATACATACCAAAAGACTCCCACATGCACCTAGATCCAATCAACCACAAATCTTATTCTAAGTGATCTCAAACATGTCCATCATGTTTTTACTCTGCAAGTGCTATCCAGTGGGTTAACAACATTTTTCCTTTATTTGATGTATTTCCTATTTCATATCTCTATGTTGTATGACCTCTTGTATGAGATGGAATTCTTATAGAATGCTATCTTATATTCCTTGCCTAACTAATAGATCCATTGTTCCAACGCTCCTTGCCGCCATCGCTCCTCCCGATCCTATTGTCGTCTCCTCCGCTCGTCAGATCCAGCGTCACTGCTCAGGCTCTGGTGCTTCCAGATCTGTAGACTGGATAATTGTGAAGGGCTCAAGGAAAAGGAAACGGAGTGGAGTATATGATAATGGCAACGGGGGGTGATTGCCCTTCCCCCCTGAAGAAGATGGTTGGTTCTCACCAGAGGCTGATGTAACAGTGGCAGGGGACTGGGTTCATGCAGTGGCTGGACCTCTCCCCTCTTTCAGAGGCACGACTCAAGAAGATCCAAAGACCCCCTTTAGGAATGAAGGGGGTTCGAGGAAATGGATGAAGATGACGGATTTGATCCTGGAGGAGATGGAAGGCTACCAAAAGCATTCAGCGGTCGTGTAGATTCTCAGCAAGAAGAGCAACCTGGCCCATCTATGGGGCTGGATGATCAGGACCTGGCATCCTAAGGGTGAGCTGGAGCTGTTCACCCTTGATGGCGGTCTCTACCTGGCACGGTTCGCTTCGAAAGCAGATCTCAACAAATCTATGCTGCGTGGTCCCTGGTTCTTTGATGACCAGCTGGTGCTGGATCATAAATGGACTAGGGCCACTGACACCAGGCACGCGACGTTCACCTCGGCTCCAGTTTGGGTGTCGCTGCTAGATGTGGGGTTGCACTAGACCCCTCATGCTATAGTGGTGATTGCTCATGCCATTGGGGTTCCCAGGGCCTACGGGCGGAAAGAAAATGGGACCACCTTGGGGTGCGCTCGATTTTGTGTGGATATATCAGCAATGGAGAAACCACCGTCAGTGGTCATGATCGAGTTGCCTAATGGAGAAGAGTGGGAAGTGAGGGTGAAATATGAAGCCCTGCCAAATCGATGCTCTACCTGCTGTGTTTTCGGACACGAGACAGGTCAATGCTCGAGCGAGAGGCGTTTGGGCAACGGCGCGCCACCAATCGTCCCCGAGCCAGGTCAAGGAAGAAGCAAACGAAGCAAGTCGAAAGGTCCTAGAGCTCAAGACAAAGGGAAGGTAGCTGCTACTGAGGAGACAAAAACCTCTAACCACCAGGTCGTGCTAGTTGAGGCAGCTACCAGGGGTGAAGCCTCCTTACAGGGAGGTAAGGAGGAGGTGGCCGACACTATGCCTGAGAGGGAAAGCGAGGGAGCAGAGGAAGTTAACACCAGCATCAGTCCAGTAGTGACATATGGTGGAGGAAGGGTGCCTAATCTCACAGGAGTTTCCAGTGGTCTTATCATAGAGGGGGATGTTGTAGATGCGAACCAGTTCGATACCTTGGCGAATTTGGGTGAAGACAAGATGACAGAGGTGGAGACCAATGTCAGAAGCAAGAGCCCCAGGGCTACACGCAGCACAAACAAGAAGAAGAAGAATATGAGAGGCTCCGGGGAAGGGAGCGGCTCCAAGCAGAGTTAAAGATGTCTGTCCTCACATGGAATGTGCGAGGAACCTCACTTGCTGAGAAGCAAAGGAGGCTGAGGAGCGACGTAGCTAAAGAACAAGTTACCTTGGTTTTCTGCTACAAAACTAGAATAAGAAGAGTGGTAGCTGACCGCATCGTCTCCCTCTTTCCTGCTGGTTGGGCTTCCATATCTAATCTAGAGATCAGAGATGGCGTGCACATCGCAGTGGGGTGGAACCCGCAGGTCTGGGATGTTGAGCCTATCAATATTTTTTAGACCAAGTGGTCACTTTGAGCTACTGCAGCCGCGGAGGGATGGCTTTCATAGCATCTGGGGTGTATGGAGAAAATCTAGAGGTGGATAGGAAGAGGATGTGGTATAACCTTAGAGTGACGACACAAGATGAAGATCCATGGCTTGTCTGGGGAGATTTCAATAATATTAGGAGATCAAATGAGAAGTATGGCGGTCTTCCAATGCACGAACGGGTGATGGAAGCTTTCAATAGTACCATGGATGAATCTGTCTTGGTGGAGCTGAACATGGTCAGAGGCTGCACATCATGGTCGAATAAGCAGGAGGGGCATCGACGCATTTCCAGTGTCCTTGATAGAAGCCTCGTCAACATGTCCTGGTTGAAGGTCTGGCCTAATACCTTCATCAAGTATGGGGATGACTCACTCAGTGACCACTGTTGGATGAAAATTGACCTTGTGAACATGCCATCTATTATAAAACCTTTCTGGTTTTGCAATTTGTGGTGTGAGTGGAATGGGTTCAAGAGTGTAGCTAAGGCATCTTGGGATATGCACTGTGAAGGCAACCCTTTGTTCGTGGTTATGAAGAAGATGCAAAATGCAAAGAAGAGACTGAAGCAGTGGTCCAAGGAGGTCATTAATCTGAAAAATAGAACGACAGCTGCTAAAGAGAAGTTCAAAGAAGCTGCGGTGGAAGCAAGAGAAGAACCTGATAACGCGAACAAGGCTAAGGAGTGGAATCAAGCTGAAATCAATCTAAAAAGGCTTCTTAAAGCCGAGGAAGTGTTGTTGTGGCAACATAGTAGAATGCAATGGATTAACGATGGTGATCTTAATACTAAACTGTATCATTCTGCTGTCCGCAAAAAGGAGATGAAGGAAACGGTACATCAACTCATTAATGAGAAAGGTGAAGTTGTTGAGAACAGAGAAGACATTTCAGCTCACACCATTAACTTCTTAGAGAAGTTATACAACCAAGAAATGAACAACAGTTGTAGCATTGATGATTCCATCTACCTGAAGGCTGTAGTTATTGTGAAAATGAATGAAGACCTGTGCAAGGAGGTGACTATGGAGGAGGTGAAGCATGCTTTGTTCTCCATCAGTCCAGACAAGGCACCTGGGCCAGACGGTATGAATAGAAAATTTTACCAGGCAATATGGGATCATATTAAAGAAGATCTTATGAAGGCGATGAGGTGGTTACATCAGGGTGGCAACATGGTCTGAGTTGCAAATCACACGTTCATAAAACTTATTCCTAAGGTGGAGGGGCCAAGGACGATCAACGATTATAGATCCATATCTTGTTGCTCAACGGTGTACAAGATATGGTCTAAAATATTGGCATGCAGACTCAAGAAGTGGATGCTGAAGCTAGTGTCTGAAGAACATTGCACTTTTATTAAGGGGTGCAAGATTGCGGATTACTCTCTTCTCGCAGCTGAGTTTCTCACTGACTTCAACAAGAAGAATTCTAATGCCAAAGCTTGTATAAAGATCGACCTCACTAAGGCGTACGACCATATAAGGTGGGACACCCTGTGGAAGATTATGATGGCTATGGGGTTCAACGGTAGATGGGTGGATATGATCAAACAATGCATCACAACGAATTCTTTCTCTATTTTGTTGAACGGGGGACCGATGGGATTGTTTAGGGCCTCAAACGGGCTTAGGCAGGGAGACCCCCTCTCCCCTCTCATCTTCACCATGGCCATGGAAGGCCTATCTACCATGATCAAGGCTACTGAGGAAAGACAGATCATTAGACCCTATAAGATCAGGGGAACTAAAGTGAAAACCCACCTCATCTTCGCAGATGATGTGATGTTGTTCTCCACAGGACATGCAAGGAGGCTAAAAGATTACAAGAAGCTTCTTCAGAGATTTGGGATTTACATAAGTGACATTAAGTCACACATATACCTCTCGAGATCCTGCGATCCCAGAAGGGGCAGACTAAAGACAACAATAGGGTTGCAAGAGGGACAACTGCCTACCAGGTACTTAGGTGTTCCAATCGCTGGGAGCAGAGGTTACTCGAAGGACTTCCATCTGTGTCTTGATAAATTGAGACAGAAGATTGCTGGCTGGACGGGGATACACATGTCGATGGAGGGGAGGCTCTTGCTCACAAGGTCAGTGATCCAGGCCATGGTGAGATTCTGGAGTGATATGTGCATCTTGCCTAATCCAACTACCAACAACATAACAAGACTGATCACGAGCTTCATTTGGAGTGGGAAAGCAAGGGGTATCGCATGGGATCCCATGACTAAATCCTACAAAGTAGGCGGCCTGAATCTGACAAAGGTGGAAGACTTTGCTTCCTAGGGGAACCAGTAGAGACTCTACAGATTCCTCACTGATCGTGATGGGGTCTGGGTGAACTGGATGAAGGCCAAATATGGGGTTTTGCCTATCTCCCAACCCGACTCATCAAGGGCCTAGGACGCCTTGGTCAGGGTGTGGAATCAGTCGGGGCACTTGTACAGGGTGGATGGCGGCGGGTGTTACTCGCTGGTCAGTCATCAAAAATTGTGGTTCCGCACGAATACGGGGGCTCAGGTACCCTGGTTCAACCTTCTGTGGGGCAAAGGCCATGTGCCTAAGTGGAGTGTGGTGTGCTATAAGGCTGTTATTGGGAAGCACCTTACGAAGGACAAACTAGTAAGGTGGGGGATTCCTATTAATCTGAAATGCTCTTTCTGTGATGAGGAGGAGACATGCCAGCATCTTTTCTTTGAATGCTCCAAGGCCAAGCATGTCTGGGCGCTTATGTGGCTGAAGAATGGGTGGGGCCAACTTATTTCTGCCAACATGGACGACACGATGGAACATATGAGGAGAAAAGCAAGGAACAGACATGAGGAAAGGTTTATTGGTCTTTGTTGTACTAACATATGCTTTAACATTTGGAAAGTATGCAACCTAGTAGTTCATGGGCGTTCACATACTAGTGATATTTTCCATTTTGTTAAAATCGATTTGGACTTAACTGTGAAGGACAAGAGAGGCTTGTGTAAGGGACTAAGTCCCACTGCCAGGTTATACTTGGTTTTTTTGTAGAGTACACCCTGTATACACACCCCTTTTTGTAAGATGTACAGTGTAGCTTTGCTACCACTTTTTTTGGCTATATATTTACCAATTTCGAAAAAACAAAAGACACTCAACTTCAATTTGTAGAATTAAATAACTATCTCTTGCTTGGAACTTTTCTATCTTACTGTTCTAGCTTTAAATTTAAATGCATATTTTAGATTGCGATCATTACTTTTTCTTGTTATTTTGTAAGATTGCATCGGTGTAACTCTTTACAATTACCATAACCACAAAACTAATCCTTTTAGATCTTATTCAAGCACTTAAGGGTATTCTTTATGGCATTCTAATGACCTTCATTGGAATCTGACTAATACCAACTCGTCATGTCCAATACATCAAGATAATGGGATGAGTACATTATGTTGTATACGTGATAGATCCAATTGGGAATGCATATGTCATCTCACTCATGTTTTCCATTCTTCACAAAAATTGGAATATTGGGATCTTGAAAGACAGATCTCATGGAACATGGACATGTTTTGTGACATTCCTCTATCACACAAACAACGAAATGCCACGCAAAAATGTGCAGAACATCCATAAACCACATGTTACCATAAATACGGGTTAATTAAAACTGATTGCGGAAAGTAGATAAATAAAGAAACTATTGCTTCTAGATCCTTATCCTACAAGGAAACATGTTATATAAAATATTCATAAGCCTTGATATATGTCCACAGCTTATAAGAACCAACTGTTTCATAAGCACGAAGGGCTCACCACCTGTTTATATACATAACAGACCACATTAGGCCAACAACAGGATAAACAAAGCTACATTAGCTATACATCGTGAAAACATCATCAAAACACCTCCAAGGACCTGAGAGTACAAGGATGACTCTAGGACTCTACTACAAAATAACCCAAACAACAACATATCCATCTCTTGCCTCCTACTGTTCTTCTTTCTGCTTGGCCGCAACCTCACGACCACCACTACGTCTAGCACGATCACCTAAAAAGGTTGTAAACCAGCGGGGTGAGACACACAGTCCCAACAAGAAACAGAACTCCCCGCCGAAACTATAAAACTTCAAAAAAGCTAGAATAGGTAAAGCAGATAACTATTATAAGCAGTTCATATTTGCAGCATACTGAGTAGAACTTAACTTTATTAACAATCTTACTAAGATGTCCATGAGAAATATAACAAGATATTCTTTATGGAACATGATTGACAAGACAAGCTTTATAGGAACTTATCATAAGATACGAGGACCATGTAAATAACTGCAAGATATAACTAGAGCAACTATACAAACAAGGCCTCAACCAATGTTCCATGTTTTTCCCTAAGCAATATATACTATATAACTGGATTACAATTTATTATGCCTTGAGGAAGTGAGTCATACCGTGCAAATTCAACCTTCGACTGTGAAGCCCAAAACCGGTGCCATACAAGGTCACTGGAAGAGCCGGACACCATGACCTCAACTCCTCGTGGTCAGTGCATCAAAACCAAAGTAGGACCGTAGTCTCTTTCTTAAGTGGCCTCAGCCACAGGGTCAGCTCCGCAGGCTACCCTTTTCTCTAGCCTGCCTTGGTACAGGTCTCGACGCTAGCATATCTTGAGCTACGAGCCTATTCACCGTGTTCCTAAGCCATGAACTCATTCCTACTCCATCACACTGAGCCATGGGCCTGCTCACCATGCTCTTATACACATCTTGAGTCCACAACCGCAGTTGCAGTCTAATCCTCCTATTTTCAGCTAGGAGAAACCCCACATATTCAACAATATGCGCTCCAGGTAATCCCACAGGATAAACCTATTTCACCATCACCAGCTACTGACGATGATGGATCTATGGCCAGGGAAAACTACATGAAATGTTCCACTGTAATTAATTAGTATATTTTAGGTGAATTGTTGAGGCAACCAAGTTATAAAACATAAACAACATTGTGTCACACTATAACTGCCATTATCATATTGCCATGGGATCTCAATCCCTCATCACATAATGCCACTGCCTCTCAAGGCTTCATCATCATACATCATCAAGGGGTATAAATCCTTTATCTCATCATAGAAGATAACACCTCAAATAAGTACTCATCCTTTATCAGGTCACCAGACCTTTCTCATCATACTGGCAGTACATGTTATCTTATCAAAAAGGAGTATCATTATTCAGTGTTATACAAAACACATATACCCTTGGCTACGAATTCATTTGATAACACCTGCATGGTTAGTATGCATATCAAGAGAGATAACTTGATCACCAAACATAGATCTTCAGAGAACATATTATGAATATCATGTCATGATTGGAACAACATCCATTCACATGAAGCATAAAGATGTAGATGGTATGTCAAACAACTTATATTAATATTACAAAACTGTGATCATCCACCATGCCCTATATCTCATAACATCGTGAACACATCCATCCCTAAGGATACATCCTTAAAGGTTACACAACCATGATCTATCATCCCACTTTATCATCAACCTTAGGCGACCACCATATCACTGGTCACAACCCATCTATGACATCTCAACATCATAACCAAAGACGAGACTCAAGATAACAAGCTCACAAATTAGGGTTCCCAGGCTAGACACATCCCTCACCAAAGGTATCACCTACCCTCACCGAAGGTGTATCGGGTAGAGGACTATCCCTCACCTAAAAGGGATATGAAGTAGAGTCATATCCCTCACCCAAAATGCTATCGGTCACCACAAACCTAGGGCGCCAAGCCACACATATCGGCCGCAAGAAAAACGTGCACCCATGCACCAGGAGGGTATCCGGCAGACTAGAACCAAAGGTGTGTCGTGCAGCCATGAACCAAGAGGATATCGGGCATCCAGGTACAAGAGTGTATCAGGCAACACCTTCACCCTATCGGCCAAGACACCCTATCGCCTAAGCTAGGGTTAGCATTTCCATATCGGGCAACCAATAAGACCATGTCACCCACAACCATAACGCCCAAGGTCAAAACCCTACCACCCAGCAAGCAACCCCTTGGGTAGCACAACATGGTGCCTAAGGAACTCTCATACCGCCCAAGGCACACTACTGACATCCATCAAACGACACCATGGCACCCAAGGTAGCCTATCATTCAAATTAGGGATATCTACCAAGCATATCGACCAAAGGCATAACGCCCAACAACACCCTCTAAGGCAAAGGTCCATATCGGTCAAAAGGGTCAACAAAACACCACTTAGCATATCGCCCAAGACTCATCCCTAGGAGAGGGATATTGGGCAGAACACATCAAAAGGGTATCATGTAAGGGTTCAAGGACCATGACGGGTTGGTCATCTTCAACTTCAAGACTGTCACCAAGAAGCCCTAAAAGTTCAAGAGAGTTAGCTCACCTCTCAAGACAATTAAGTGAGAGAGGGGTATTGCACAACTTCCATCTTCTATCGGGTAACAAGGAGGTCCCTCATATCATATCGGCCAACCAACCAAAGCTCAACTCACCATTGGATTTGGAGACCCTAAGCTCACCGCTCAACAACTAAGTGAGAGAGGGGTTTTTCCCAAGGAAATCCACATCCATGGTTCGGACAACCCAAGATAACCATCTCCACAAAGTCTAGGGTACATCTAAAGCAACCTTATAACCATTAAAGCAAGAAACACAGCTAAAAGATGACATGGCTGATCAAGATAGCACATATAACATGCAACATGAAAAAGAAGTAGTATAGCTAGGGTTAGGAGTTATGTAACCCACCTCAAGCTCTAAAGCTCCAAGCTTCAAGCACCAAGCTCCAAGCTCCAAGGAACCACCTTCGGCCAACACAAAGAAGAACAACTTGTAACCACCATGGTCGAAGAAGAAGAATAAGAAGATGCCAAGGTAAGGGAGATATACCTACCACAAGAGAAGGAAAGGGAAAAGCTAGTAGGGGGTGTGTCACCCAACACACCAGTAGTATCGGCCACCACTTGCTCCACTCTTCTCCTAGCTCGGCCACCAAAGGAAGGAAAGAAACTAAAAGAACCAAAGAGCCTAGCAAGCAAAAGAGGGGTTCGTTTATATACTATGGGGTGAAGGGGGGAAGTAAGGCAAGGTGGCACCTGCCCCTAGCACACTTGTCCATGGAGTGTGCCACATGCTAGCACCCCAAAAACCCACGCCCATGAGTTGCCACTCACTAAGAAAAGCAACAACCACTTGTCCAAAGGTGGTGACATTAACGAGGCTAAGGTGGAGGGTGTGTGTCGTCCAAGATGGCAACCCCACACACCATGACCGATACAGCTCCCTGCCCGACACAACAACACTCCTTGGCCGATACACCAAGGTCCAGCCCCATACCAAGATTCAACAAAGAAAAACAAAGCCCAATAAGGCCCAAAGCTACTCAAACAAAGAGCCCAACCCATCCTCTCAACCTTGGAGGATGCAAGGAGAGAGAAAAACATATCTCAAGGTGACAAACTTGCACACCAACCCTAAAACTTAGGTAATTTGCAAGTTGTACCTCAACCTCTCAACAAAGCAAAAACAAACCCTAATCACAACTTCAGGTGATTAGCAAGCATCTCAACACAAGGTTTAGGAAAATCAAACAGGGTAAGCCCAAAATGAAGGTCAGGGTCTTTACAAGCCATAAACCTCTACAAAGGGATTTCACCCCCGAAATCCAAAGAGAAAAGTGAGGGATACTTCCTCCTCATCTCTTCCTCAAGCTCCCACGTGGCTTCCTCAATGCCACGATGATGTCAAAGAACTTTCACAAGAATTAGATCCTTCCTCTTCAGCTTCTTCACTCTTCTATCGAGGATCAACATTGGACCTTCCTCGTAGGTCACATCTTCATCAAGCTCAACCTCAACTACATGTATTACTGTCTTTGTGTCTGGATGACTTTTCTTCAGCATACTGACATGGAACACCAGATGTAATATGTGCAACTCTGGCGGTAGTTCTAACTTGTAAGATACCTTGCCAACATGTGCTATTACCGGATATGGCCCCATATACCTGGGTGCCAACTTGCCTTTTTGGCCAAACCTCAGCACGCCTTTCCATGGTGAGACCTTGAGATACACCTTGTCTCCCACCTGGAAATCTAGAGGTCATTGGAAATTATCTACATATGACTTTTTTCTATCCTGTGCCGCTTTCAACTGTTGATGTATCACTTTAATCTTTTCTATTGTATGCTACACTAACTCAGGACCCAAAAGCTGATACTCACCAGACTCATACCAACATAGAGGAGATCTGCATTTCCTGCCATACAAAGCCTCATAAGGTGCCATGTCGATACTCCGTTGGTAACTGTTGTTGTAGGCGAACTCTATTAAACTGAGATGCACGTCCCAACTACCTAGGAATTGCAAAACACAAGCTCGGAGAAGATCCTCCAAAGTCTGAATAGTCCTTTCAGACTGTCCATCTGTTTGTGGGTAGAAAGCGGTACTAAATCTCAACTGCGTTCCCAACACTCTATGCAATTTTTCCCAAAAATGACTTGTGAACTGATGACCTCTGTCAGAGACTATCATTGCTGGCACATCGTGCAAATGTACTATCTCATCCACATACACCTGATCATGCTTCTCTACTGTGTACGTTGTCTTTTTCGGAATGAAATGAGCAGACTTTGTCAACCTGTCCACTATCACCCAAATGGAATCATGATTCTTAGTTGTCCTCGGCAGACCAACTACGAAATCTATGGTTAAATGGTCCCATTTCTACTGCAGTATTGGCATGGGTTGCAACGTACCTGCCGGCTTCTGATGCTCAGCCTTAACCTGCTGACATACCACACACCTAGCCACAAAATCGGCCACATCTCTCTTCAAGCCAGGCCACCAATACAAGTCCTTCAAATTATGATACATCTTGTTGACACTTGAATACATGACATACATCGATGTGTGTGCTTCCTTGAGCACTAACTTCCTCAGATCACCAACATCGGGAACCAACATCCTGTTATGATAACAAACTAGTCCATCCTCAGACTCATGGAAGCCATCCCGCTTCTTACTGCCAAACTCTGATCTGATCAATTGGACTGCAACATCTGCCTATTGTGCTCCTTTGATCTGCTGTCTCAACATAGGCTTCACTTGCATCTGTGCCAACAATCCTGCCAACAAGGATACTTCCAACTGTACATTCATATGCCACAAAGAGATGAACATATCCTGCCTATGGCATATCAAAGAACTTAACTGTTCCTTCTTCGTAGGAAGAGAAGAAGACTTCCTGTTAAGTGCATCAGCTACTACATTCGCCTTACCAGGATGATACTCGATGGTGCAATCAAAATCACTTATCAGTTCCATCCAATGACGCTGTCGCATGTTTAACTCACTCTACGAGAAGATATACTTCATGTTCTTATGATCCGTAAAGATCTGACACACGTCCCCATAAAGATAGTGTCTCCAAATCTTTAACGCATGGACCACCGCTGCCAGCTCCAAATCATGTGTTGGATAATTCTCCTCATGTTTCTTAAGTTGTCGCGAAGCAAAGGAAACCACATGATCTTCCTACATCAACACAAATCCTAAGCCCTTCTTGGAAGCATCACAGAAAATGATATAGCCTTTCCCAGGCTCTGGCAACACCAGCACTGGAGCACTAGTCAGCTTCTCCTTTAAGCTTTGAAAATCTTGCTGACAACGATCATCCCGAACAAAAGGTACATCCTTCCTGGTCAACTTTGTCAACGACAACGCAATCACACTAAAGTTCTTTATAAACCTTCGATAGTATCATGCTAAATCCAGAAAACTATGAACTTCAGTCGGCGTCTTTGGTTGTTCCCAGTCCGCAACTGACTCCACCTTCTTGGGGTCCACTGTAACTCCTTCTGTAGATATCACATGACTCATCCTTCTTCTTTACAAATAGGACTGGAGCAACCCACAACGATGTGCTCAGTCTGATAAAACCTTTATCCAGCAACTCCTGTAACTGCTTTTTCTGTTCTTCCATCTCAGCTGGAGCCATCATGTACGGTGTTTGAGCAACTGGTTGTGTCCCTGGTACTAGATTGATCTCAAAGTCAATCTCTCGAGGTGGGGGGACACCGGGAAACTCATCGGGAAACACATATGCAAATTCTCAGACAACAAGTACCTCCTCAAGGTTAGGACCCTTTGCTTTGGCATCCACAACATGAGCCAAGAACACCCTACATCCTTGCCGCAACAACTTCTCTGACACCATAGCTGACACCAAACAAGTCGGAAGAATCTTCCTATCTCCTTGGAAGATCCACTTCTCACCATCATCGACAAATACCGCTTGCTTGGAACCATAGTCCAACACAACCTTATACCTCTCTAGGGTATCCATCCCAAGGATTACATCGAATCCATACATATCAAGTGGTATAAGATCCACTTGTATGTTGTGTCCCAAAAAGGATAGAACACAAGATGGACATACCTCTCGAAGCATCGAGGAACCATCAAGAGGGATTTCTAACAACATGATATATTTCTTACAACTAACAGGTAAAAGACATCTATCAAGCATCCTACGTGCGATAAAAGAGTGTGTACCACCCAAGTCAACCAGAACAGATATAAAGAAAGAAGAAGACAAATCAGAGTGAAATAACTCCATCTGACCTGCCACTACTCGCGGGTTGACTATCGCCTTCGCCTGACTCATAGCATAGAATCGGGCCATTGCTTGTTGTCGTCCACGTCCTCTTCTTCCTTGAGCAGATGATCCAATTTGTGACTCTTGACCATGCCCTCGCCCTCTGCTACCATTGGATTGCTATTTATCTGGTCCCTGTTGATTCTGCCTCGATTGCTGTATCACTTCAACATCTCTCTTTGGGCAATTTGACTTCAAATATGCGGTTTGTCCACAGTGATAACATGACTTGTCTTCAAACTGTAGCCTAGATGGCCCTGTCATTGCCACTGAAGCTGTACTGTGGGCTCTAGATGGCGAAAATCCACACCCTCTTCCTTTACTCGAAGACCACTGTGATGGTGCACTGGAACTTTGCATCACAGATGGTGCCAAAAACCTTGTCTTCTTGAAGCCATCAAACCTCTGGAACTGAACAGGCTTTTTCTTGGACATGGTTTCTCTCTTCTCCTTGACTGACCGTTCGATCATTCGAACAAACTCCACAAACGTGGCAAACCACTCTCAATTTTCTAAAGTAGCAGCATGTGTCATCAGCTTAGCACTCAGACTTTTCTCAAACCGCCCGATTCTCTCATCACCATGTGAGGACAAAACCTCAGTAGGTTCATAAACTTGGCTTCATACTCGGTGATGCTCATCGATCCTTGGCGCAGACGCTCAAATTGGTTGATCTTCTCGTCCAAATAGGTCTTTAGGAAGTATCGATTCATGAACTCCCGCCAGAAGACGTCCCAGTCGATCACCTCACCAGGCTGTTCTTCCTCCTCGATGGCCCACCATTGGCCAACACTACCTTTTAAAAGGTAGACAATGTGCTTGACTTTGTCTGCTTCAGGGATGTCAAGGATCCGGAAGGCCTTCTCAAGACCTGCCAGCCACAGATCTACATCCGCTGGATCAACCGTTCTAGCATAATCCGAAGTTCCGACTCGGTGAAGCCGCTCAAAGGTCTTCCCAACACCCGAAGATTCACCATGGGGAGTCTGTGCTCTTGGCGGAGGCACTGACAATCTCTCCACCATGAGATTCATTGTAGCCATTACCTGTCCCATAAGGTGCTGGTAGACAAGATTCTCAAGAATGGATGGGTCGATTTGGGGGACCTCAGGCACCCGATCTTCATGTGCCTGCATTCGTGCTCCATCAACAGATGCAACATCACTGCTCTCGGCAGCATGTTCTTCATGATTTCCAGACATCTTTTAGCTTTATCTTCAGCTGAGGGCAGAAGATTGTGGTAAGAAAATCTGGAAAACTCATAAGAACAGACACAAGCCTAGTCCTAGATCCCTGTAGACTCTACGAACCTAGGGCTCTGATACCAAAACTTATTGTGACATTCCACTATCACACAGACAACGAAATTTCACGTGAAAATGTACAGAACATCCAGAAACCACATGTTACTAGAAATATGGGTTAATTAAAACCGATTGTGGAAAGTAGATAAATAAAGAAACTATTGCATCCAGGTCCTTATCCAGCAAGGAAACATGTTATCTAAAATATTCATAAGCCTTGATATATGTCCACAGCTTATAAGAACTAGCTGTTTCGTAAGCTCAAAGGGTTCACCACTTATTTATATACAGAATAGACCACATTAGGACAACAACATGATAAACAAAGCTAGATCATCTATACATCGTGAAAACGTCATCAAAACACTTCTAAGGACCTGAGAGTACAGGGATGACTCAAGGACTCTACTACAAAACAACCCAAACAACAACATATCCATCTCTTGCCTCCTACTATTCTTCTTGCTGCTCAGTCGCAACCTCACAACCACCACTACGTCTAGCATGATTACCTAAAAAGGTTTTAAACATGTGGGGTGAGACACACAGTCCCAGCGAGAAACATAACTCCCCACTGAAACTATAAAACTTCAGAAAAACTAGAATAGGTAAAGCAGATAATTGTTATAAGCATTTCATATTTGCAGCATACTGAGCAGAACTTAACTTTATTAACAATCTTACCAAGATGTCCATGAGACATATAACCAGATATTCTTTATGGAACATGATTGACAAGACAAGCTTTATAGAACTTATCATAAGAAATAGGGAACGTGTAAATAACTACAAGATATAACTAGAGCAACTATACAAGCAAGGCCTCAACCAATGTTCTGTGTTTTTCCCTAAGAAATATATACTATACAGCTGGATTACAATTTATTATGCCCTGAGGAGGTGAGCCGTACCGCGTAAATTCAACCTTCGGCTGTGAAGCCCAAAACCGGTGCCATACAAGGTCACTGGAAGAGTCGGACTCCATTACCTCACCTCCTCGTGGTCAGTGCACGAAAACCAAAGCATGACCGTAGTCTCTTACTTAAGTGGCCTCAGCCACAGGGTCAGCTCCGCAGGATACCCTTTTCTCTAGCCCGCCTTGGTACATGTCTCGATGCTAGCATATCTTGAGCTGCGAGCCTATTCACCATGCTCCCGAGCCATGAACTCAATCATGCTCCATCACACTGAGTCATGGGCATGTTCACCACACTCTTATACACATCTTGAGTCCACAATCACAATTGCACTCTAATCCTCCTATCTTCGGCTAGGAGAAACCCCGCATATTCAACAATATGCGCTCCAGGTAATCCCACAAGATAAACCTGTTTCACCATCACCAGCTACTGACGATGATGGATCTATGGCCAGGGAAAACTACGTGAAATGTTCCTATGTAATTAATTAGTATATTTTAGGTGAATTGTTGAGGCAACCAAGTTATAAAACATAAACAACATTGTGTCACACTATAACATCCATTATCATATTTTCATGGGATCTCAATCCCTCATCACATAATGCCACTGCCTCTCAAGGCTTCATCATCATACATCATCATGGGGTATAAATCCTTTATCTCATCATAGAGGATAACACCTCAAATAAGCACTCAACCTTTATCAGGTCACCAGACCTTTCTCATCATGTTGGCAGTACATGTTATCTTATCAACAAGGAGTATCATTATTCAGTGTTATACAAAACACATATACCCTTGGCTATGAATTCATTTGATAACACCTGCATGGTTAGTATGCATATCAAGAGAGATAACTTGATCACCAAACAGAGATCTTTAGAGAACATATTATGAATATCATGTCATTAAGATTTAGGGTGTATATGATTGGAACAACATCCATTCACATGAAGCATAACGCTGTAGATGGTATGTCAAACAACTTATATTAATATTACAAAACTGTGAGCATCCACCACGCCCTATATCTCATAACATCATGAACTCAACCATCCCTAAGGATACATCCTTAAAGGTTACACAGCCATGATCTATCATCTCACTTTATCATCAACCTTTGGCGACCACCATATCACTAGTCACAACCAATCTATCACATCTCAACATCCTAACCAAAGATGGGGCTCAAGATAACAATCTCACCAACTAGGGTTCCCAGGCTAGACACATCCCTCACCAAAGGTATCGCCTACCCTCACCGAAGGTGTATCGGGTAGAGCACTATCCCTCACCCAAAAGGGATATCGGGTAGAGTCATATCCCTCACCTAAAACACTATCGATCACCACAAAACCTAGGGCGTCAAGCCACACATATCGACCACAAGCAAAATGTGCACCCATGCACCAGGAGGGTATCAAGCATACTAGAACCAAAGGTGTGTCGTGTAGCCATGAACCAAGAGGATATCAGGCATCTAGGTACAAGAGTGTATTGGGCAACACCTTCACCCTATCAGCCAAGACACCCTATCGCCTAATCTAGGGTTATGGTTTCCATATCGGGCAACCAACAAGACCATGTCACCTACTGCCATCATGCCCAAGGTCAAAACCCTACCACCCAGCAAGAAACCCCTTGGCTAGCACAACATGGTGCCCAAGGAACTCTCATACCACCCAACGCACACTACTGCCATCCATCAAACGACACCATGGCGCCCAAGGTAGCCTATCATTCAAACTATGGATTTATACCAAGCATATCGACCAAAGGCATAACGCCCAACAACACCCTCTAAGGCAAATGTCCATATCGGTCAAAAGGGTCAACAGAACACCACTTAGCATATCACCCAAGACTCATCCCTAGGAGAGGGATATCAGGAAGAACACATCAAAGGGGTCTCGTGAAAGGGTTCAAAGACCGTGATGGGTTGGTCATGTTCAACCTCAAGACTGCCACCAAGAAGCCCTAAAAGTTCAAGAGAGTTAGCTCACCTCTCAAGACAATTAAGTGAGAGAGGGGTATTGTACAACTTCCATCATCTATCAGGAAACAAAGAGGTCCCTCATATCATATCAGCCAACCAACCAAATCTCAACTCACCATTGGATTTGGAGACCCTAAGCTTACCTTTCAACAACTAAGTGAGAGAGGGGTTTTTCCCAAGGAACTCCACATCCATGGTTCGACCAACCCAAGATAACCATCTCCACAAAGTCTAGGGTACATCTAAAGCAACCTTATAACCATTAAAGCAAGAAACATAGCTAAAAGATGACATGGGCGATCAAGATAGCACATATAGCATGCACCATGAAAAAGAAGTAGTATAGCTAGGGTTAGGAGTTATGTAACCCGCCTCAAGCTCTAAAGATCCAAGCTTCAAGCACCAAGCTCCAAGCTCCAAGGCACCACCTTCGGCCAACACAAAGAAGAACAACTTGTAACCACCATGGCCGAAGAAGAAGAAGAAGAAGAAGATGCCAAGGAAAGGGAGAGATACCTACCACAAAAGAAGGAAAGGGACAAGCTAGCAAGGGGTGTGTCGCCCAACACACCAGTAGTATCGGCCACGACTTGCTCCACTGTTCTCCTAGCTTGGCCACCAAAGGAAGGAAAGCAACTAAAGGAACCAAAGAGCCTAGAAATCAAAGGAGGGGTTCGTTTATATACTATGGGGTGAAGGGGAAAGCAAGGCAAGGTGGCACCCACCCCTAGCACACTTGTCCAGGGAGTGTGCCACATGCTAGCACCCCAAAAACCCATGCCCATGAGTTACCACTCACTAAGCAAAGCAACAACCACTTGTCCAAAGGTGGTGACATAAATGAGGCTAAGGTGGAGGGTGTGTGTCGCCCAAGATGGCAACCCCACACACCATGGCTGATATAGCTCCCTGCCCGACACAACAACACTCCTTGGCTGATATACTAAGGTCCAGCCTGATACCAAGCTTCAACCAAGCAAAACAAAGCCCAACAAGGCCCAAAGCTACTCAAACAAAGAGCCCAACCCATCCTATCAACCCTAGAGGATGCAAAGAGAGAGAAAGACATCTCTCAAGGTGACAAACTTGCACAACAACCCTAAAACTTGGGTAATTTACAAGTTGCACCTCAACCTCTCAACAAAGCACAAAAAACCCTAATCACAACTTCAGGTGATTAGCAAGCATCTCAACACAAGGTTTAGGTAAAGCAAATAGGGTAAGCCCAAAACGAAGGTCAGGGTCCTTATATGTTTTCTCTCATTTAATCCTTCATGTTGAGCCCTTTTAGTATCTTGCCAATATATGTGCTCTTACTTAGGTCAAGAAGTATTCTAGAACTATCTCTATATATCTAAATTCCTATCATATAGGATGATTCACCTAAATTCTTCATGGAGAAGGTGATTTCCATGCCAGGTTTCAATATTTATAGTATTAGGATGTTATTCCCCATGAATATGTGGAGTATAAATATGCTCCCACTAAATCTTTTGTAATCACATATTTCATCTTCATTTTGACTAAAATCAAACTCTTTGACTATCTTGTCAATTCAAAGATTCCAGCTCTGAGATGCTTGCTTCAATCTATAGATTGACCTTTGTATCTTATAGGCTTTATTTGCTTTAGTGGAGTTATAAAACCTTTAGGTTGTGTGAGATACACATCCTCTCAAATATTCCTTTTAAGGAATGTGGTTTCTAATCTTCATATGCCAAATCTATAAGTATTAATAAGCTACAATAGAAAGCATGATCCTAATGGACATAACCATGACAATTGATAAAGGGATTTCATCATGTTTAACATCTTGAACTTATTTGAAAACCTTTGCAACCAATCAGCTCTTTTAGGTAATCCATGTTGGTCTTCCTATTGGAGACCCAACTACACCCTATGTGTTTTACCCCTTTAGGTGGTACCACCAAGGTCAGATCTTGTTGGTGTACATGGACTCCACTTTGGATATAATGGCCTAAAGACATTTCTCTGACTATGGTTCTTCAACAGCTTCTAGAAAGGTTGTTTGATCATCATCTTATTTCCAACTTACTTCCCCTTTTAGCTATAAGATATCATAATCCATTAAGTTCAAGGTGTGTTCTACTATATTTATGAGGTCTCGTGTTACATAAGGAATTTGAGATTCCACAACTATTTGTGATTCTCCTTATTCTTGTTGTACCTCCTTCGGTTCATTGCTTTCTTTTCTTGTTGGTCTCAAATTTTTGAGTTCTACTTTACTCCCACTGATTCCTCTAGAATTAAGTTCCTCTCAAGGATTTTAGCTATCCTGGTAACAAACACTTTTGGTAATGGATTGGGATAAATGTAATTTTCAACAAACTAACATTTATGTGATTTGTGGATAAAGCTTTCCAAGAACCTATTTTCATGTATAAACTTTTAATCCTAATCTTTATAAAAGACATATCAGGACACTTCCCATACCATATCTCATATGGTGTCTTTTAAACCATTTCAAATGGTACATTGTTTTAGTGTAAAGCATGTGACCAAAAGGAAATTAGAATATTAGTTAGATTTATTGATAATTATACCATGACTCATAAGGGTGTGATTCTTTCTTTCTGATATATCATTATATTTCAGGTGAAGTTCATTGCAATACGTTATAACAATATCTCTATAAGGTCCTCAAACTCTTGGTGTAAAATATATCAACATTGATCATATAAAAGTGTCTTCATACTTTTACCGAGGTGGTTATGTACTTCATTCATGCTCTTCTTGAACATTTCAAGATGTTCATGTTTGTATTTCATCGAATACAAATTACCATATCAATTGGGATCATCAGTTTATATATTATGAGTTACTAATAATTACCTTTAGCATTTATTCTAAAAGTCTATATACATCAATATGTATGAGCCTTAATATAATAGTCACTCTTCCACTAAATCTAGTAAAAGGTGCTTTTTTAATGTTGCCCAATAGATAAGATCTTCATATTTCTATTGGTTCAATAACCAAAAGAGTCTAGACAAACATCATCATGGATTCTATAAATTCATTTCTCATTCATGTATTCTAGATGGCAATGCCATAGGTATTCATTGTTTGAGTTATCAAGCTTAAATCTTTTGGTATTTACATTATAATCATTTCTCTTTGGATCCAACAAACAAAGACCATAAGATATTTGTGGTACTGCCATAAAAGATCTCATCCTTTTGAACTAGAACATTGACTATTCTTTATATGATTTCCATATTCATCCTTGTCGATACAAGAGGCAGAAAGTAAAATGTTTCTAATATTGGAATATATGTAATGGTAGTTGATTAACTGTATTACATGCCCTTTGAGCATATATCAATCATAGTTTCTGACTGTAGTGGCAACAACTCTTGTTCCATTTACAACGCATAGTCTGATCTTTCTCTTTCGTAAAGACCTACTTCTTTTCAGATTCTGCATATTCAAACATATGTGAGATCTACATTTGGTATCATATACCCAAGATGAAGAAGTTGTCAAATTTATCTCATAACGCATATGCCTAAAGTGGAGATCTCTTTCCCCTCCTTCTTGTTCTTTAGCTCCTCCAAGTAGAGAGGACAATTCCTCTTCCAGTGTGCAGGCTGGTGGCAGTGGTGACAATTTTCCCTGTATTCACCCCTCCCTTTGCTTTAACAACTGAAGACTTGGGCTTCTAGCCAGCTTTAGAACTCTTCTTAGCTTTGCCTTTACTCTTGGACTTCCCCTTTGATCTACTGACCATCATCACATACTTGGGTCTGTCTTTCTTTATGTGTGTCTTAGTTGTTCTCAACATGCTAAGTAACTCTATCAATATCTTGTCAAAGTCATTCATGGTGTAGTTCATGACAAACTGACTGTATGACTCTAGCAATGACTGCAGAATCACATCAATGGATAACCCTTAACATATCTCTCCTATTTTACCTGATCTTAGAACATGTTCTTAAGATGTGTTACCATCTCATTAACATACATATTCTCATGCTATCTCTGCAACTCATAGTTCATTAAGCACAACATTAGGCATTTGACATCAACAACATCTTCAATATGCTTCTTATAAGCATCCCTGTCAATCTTGGGTGCAACAGGAACATGTGCATTTGGCTCTGATGTCTCCAGGACATAGAGCTTGAACTCCTATGTGAGAACAATTATCAGTGTCCTGAACCAGTCATGGAAATTATTCCATTTGACTTGTCCTTTTCAAGGACTGCTCACAGAGAAAATGTATTATTTGTTGTCATTTGATTTTGAAAAAAGAAATGTGCAATTTGTTAGAATATTTTTGATTTGATATGATGGAAATGGTTTTTATGATGTTTAAATAGACCTTTAATTAATTATCTCTTTCACTATTTTATTCAAATTAATAGCTCTCACTTATTAATTTAGAAGATTGTAGCGTACAACCTTCTAGTGAGACAAGACCCAAAATAATTGAGTTATTAACTGGCTAAAGCCATCGTCCATAATCAATTATTAAGGTAGGCAACATTTTCCAATTATATCTTATACAATTCTTGGATAGATGGTATGTACAACTCTTTGCCATAGTCATATGCAAGATTCTAAGTGCTTAATCTCATTAATATCACTTAGTTAAGTCTAACCCAAAAGCCAACATGACAGTAATGGACCCTTCTTGGCAGGCCCACATCACTACCATCACAATTCCATAAAATGGACAACGCATACGCATAGTCGATCAAGCTTTTTATGTGTGTTTCCAATGGAAAGCACCTAATTCTTAATATTGTATTGATGGATTTATATTTATAAATACATACGCATATCCAATCACCACATAATTATAATACATATCATATACAAGCTATATCCAACAAACAAAAACATGTAATTGAAACATAAGTGATGGTTTTGACCATACTATTATAATTACTTGGAGCCATAAGGAATTCCTACCACCTAAGGTTTACATCACATGAAGCAACCTATTGTTGATGACAATATGTGCTTGTACCAATCTGGGTTGATCGGTTCAACGCTTGAACCGATCATCTCGCCTCTTGGTCGGTCGGTTGGTTATGTTGAACTGTCGTCTGGTCACCAGTCCAACATCTTATGGACCAATCTAGATGATCAGTTGGGCCACCATATGATCGGTTAGGCTCCTCCTATCATCAAACCTCCTGGGTCTTCTAGCCGATCGGCTCATCTTTTGAAATGGGTATCTCGTCTGGTGTTGAACGTCTCCTTTATTGTAACAAGAATTACAACTATCCTAATTCTATTAAACATATTACATGGTAATAGATCCTCGAGTTACATTTGAGGGGATCATATGAAGGAAGGAATAATACCTTTACATGTGGAAGAGAAGATAGAGGCTTAGTATGTAAACCGAGATAAAACATGAATAAACAACCACAACCAAGATAGAACAAACAACTAGCGTTATTACCCATAACCCTGCTACACATCCACCATCAAAATAGATTTCAAGGTGATGCGTGTAAAGTGTATATATATCATGTCATATACATATATATATATATACATATAAGTTGGGATCGTATGTGGTATTTAATCATATATGTACATTAATTAATGGAAGTATTCACGTCCTAGGCAATAAATAAAAGTTGAAACCCAAAATCTGATCATATCGATGAAATCCCAAAGTATAGTAAATTGATGTGGCTCTGATACCACTGTAGAAAAATATGGCATCAGATCAGGTATCGGAAATAAAAATTTAACTACCATATCCCCTTTGAACAGTTGATCACTTCAATGATTATATAATGGGAAGATGGTTTGCAAGGTTATACCTAGTCCTAATGTAAGTCTAACAACAATGTCCTCATAGCAGTGTGTGCCTTTCTTCAAGTCACACATGGACAATGTCAGTCAGAGCCTACTGGTTGATCACTATGGACAACAATTGACCTCATCCTCCTAGCGGTAGGCAACAACCTCCTTGCATCTATAGTAGTACACATGGACCACGTGGAACTCCTTCTGTTCTAAAAGAACAGACAAGAAGTAGTTGTCCCTTCTAGTCAGTGTACTAGAACCAAATTGCTCTCCCATCATTGTTCAACCTTTGTATCCCTCCCTTTGTCGAGTAGGACTTTCTCGGGTTCTCTCAGTTACCACAGCCAGATAAGACAACAATTGTCAGAGCTAATTGATGTGTCTGAGAAGCCCCCAGTACCCCTCTATTTATAGATGGGTCAGGGTTCCTAGTCTGAGTGGAAGTCGAAGGTGATGGACTTTCATGAACTTTCGAATCTTGCAAGCGATAGAATGATCAGTTCAGAGGTGAATCGATCAGTTGGCATGTGAGTCGATTGGTTCAAACCTTAAACCAATCATTTCATCATGTTTCTCAATCTTAATTGTATTGACAATTAATATCCAACTAATGCACAAGATGACATCAAAACTAATCCTTGATCCAGTTGAATTGATCAACCAAACAGTTTATTTGCAACCTGAATCAATCAGTTCATGGGCCTAAGTCGATCGGTTCACTTCATGAACCCATCAGTTCATGGACCAGATTTCCAATTTTGGTTTAGTTGACCTGACACTTTGAACTGGTCAGTTCACAGTCCAGCCAATCATCATTCAACCGATGTCATTTAAATTGAATACCTAACTCTTTAGTCATAAAGTTTAAACTATATTCATGAATGAACTCCTATTCCAAGTGTATCCTATGTGTGTGACCTTATAGGTTCCAAGTTAAGTTTGTAGTGAATGCTCATAACTAATTAATGACATCACAAACAATGAGTGGTATCAACAAACACATCATTGCTACCCAAGTAATTTGGAAAGTTGGAGAACAAATTCAACCTACAATATGTGATTGGTGTTATAGTGATTGTATAATCCCTTTATCATTGATATCCAGATTGAACTCAAAGCATGGAATCGTCATCCTCTCAACATTGAATCCATGTTCCTTGAACTAGAGCAGACTGTCTGAGATATATATGAACCCAATATCATATATTGTTTCACATGTTCATGTGTATGCTTTTCTCACTTTCCCTTATCAAGTGGCCTAGATATCAAACTCCTGTAGGAGGGACAAATCCCATCGACATCACTCACAGTCATTCCCATGTGTCACAATGCACCCGATCACCACCTTTGTGGTAACCTTTATTCAAGGTCACGTTGGATGTGGTCTAAGTACATCAAATGACAAGTAATGATTGTAGTGATTTTAGATCTAAGAACTACAATCACCACCATCACTCTGAGAGACGATTCTAACTACCAATTATGGTTTCCATGTGTCACTCTCATGGTGGGTCTTTCTAATACACTGTTCTCTAACAAGTATCTACATATTTGGTTTGATATCAAATATCGTAACTGATGAGATTTTGTCATCAACCAACACACACTCCAGTCTTATGTGTCATTGTTGTCTATGAACCTTCCACAATAACGTACGACTAGGAACATAGCAAGAATGTACATACTTTTGACATATGTATGATCTCATTGTTCAAATTATCAACCCAAAGACATATGTCATTGAGTAATGTCGTTCTTTATACATTCATTATGTTTTATCATTATATCATAACTGAATGAAATAGAATAAATAAGAAGATTTCCTTTATTATTGATCAAATTGTTTACAAGATATATCATCACAATCATCATATGATTGGCTTCCAGGGCATACATTCCAACAGTAATGGATTAGTTGTCTCCTAGTATACTGGTTGAAATAACAATTAGGCTAATGTGTCTCGATCTCGTGGATGAGTGGACACTAGGCACTTAGTCCTTGAATAAAATGATATGACAATGACTAATTTTAATATTTTAAAGTTGATCATCTTTTTACATATAATCTTGAATAACTTTATCTTGAGTATAGACAATCTTACATAATTGATAGCTACACATTCTTGTGAAATTATCATCTTTGATTACAAATATTGAAAACATTTATACTTGTGATCCTTAATTTGCTAAATTAAGTCCACCAAATAGTCCCCTCCTAGAATTGATATTACATCAATATATTTGTTCCTACATTTTAATAGCTCAATATAAGAATACAACACCACTTGTTGACCACTATTTTACTTTGGCCTATGTCGTGGATAATTTATCTGTTTGGGATATACATGGACAGACGATTGCTGGAAGGCCTAAAAGAGACATGCACGAGGTGTCCTCTGTTTGGTTGAAGAGTAGATATGACTCATTTATATTTCAAACTATAGTCAATATGTTTATGCATTCGTGAACTTTGATTGTAAAGTATGAACATGCCCAAACTTTTTTATCGGCATTTTGATTTAGATCATGTTGGGAAAAATACTAGTCTAAAAGATCAATTTTTTACAACATGGTATTAGAGATATAAAGAATTGACACTTATACATGTCTCATGGAAAATTCAGTTTAGTTAGAAAAAATAGATCAAAATGTAAATTTGAGCCAAATATTGATATCAAACCTAGATAAATCACTAGAGACTTAGGTGGTAATTAATGTACTACAACTAACAATACATATTTTCTACATCTTATATACTAAAGTTTGGACCCCTCATCTAGGCATTGATTTATTTATGGTGTATTTTATGAAGATTTGTTTGAGATGTATGTGAGGGCTAGTTATTCATCACTCTAGGTATACAAATAGGTAGAGAACTCTAGATTTTCTTTATAGGTTTGTTCATATATAAAAATTGCAAATATATGAATATAGAATGGATAAATATCCTAAATCCTAAAATCAATTGAGTTCATGTATTTTCACTTTGATAACTTATAATTTAAATATTGAAAATAATTTGTGAACATGATGGAACTTAGAATTTGCTTAATAATAATCTACCAATTAAATAAAATAATGTGGAATTATTATCATCATGTAAGTGAAATGAGGTGAGGTTATAAAGAAGGGTGTTTAATGAAGGTTTTGTCATAACTACTTTCAATCCACTTAGGTAGTGGTGGGATTTCCTAACTTTACATATCGACCTAGTCAAGGCCATTTTTATTACTTTGAAAAACCATAAATCCTGAACATAGTCAGTAAGAAAAATAAATATATTTAGAAAGGAGAGAAAATGAGTGGGTATAACCATCATTAATATAAAGAAAAGAAATCACAGTATGTTAAGACATATAAGAAAAACCCAACTCAATGTGAAACATATATGCACCCTTATGTGCCTCTCTCTTAAACATATGAGAAAATGTAATGCCACTTATAGACTAGATTCTACTCAAAGATTTGTCCCTCACAATAGCTTTGAGAAAAAGTAACTTATAGAAATTGCCAACTGGAATTTGTAAATCTAAGAAATAAGTGATATATCACATTCTAAACATGTGAGTTGAACTTCTAAGCAACTTATTGAAAAGTAAATATCATTAGTCAAACATTAGAACCATATAAACACAAGTTTAAAAAAATGAGGTTCAAAGTTGCATTTCAATCCATATTAAGATAACTAAATGGTATAATGCAATAATAATTAGCACCTCTAGATTCTTGAAATCCAGACTTTTAGAGATACATAAAAATTTGGATAATTGATGTTCAACGAACTTTTGTATTGATGTAAAACCCTAACCCATGTTAAATGGAGAGAAGAAATGATAAAGTATATCATAATTATTAATGAAATAAAATATCACACACACACACACACACACACACACACACACACACACACATATATATATATATATATATATATATATATATATATATATATATATATATATATATATATATATATATATATATATATATATATATATATATATATATATATCTGTGACAATAACACTAAGTTTTAAAACATGATAAACTTTTAAACTTGACCTTACTGCATATAGTTTATTTGATGATTTTGTGGACCAACTTGAAATTTTGATTATAATGTTTTCAGACCCATAATTTGGACCCTCAACATTTGTACCCTAGCATGACACTAGAAATCTTGATATGGATAATAAACATAGTGACACTGAGGTATCCAACTCAATAATATATATGCTTATCTAGTAGAATTTGAATTTGAATTTTATTCAACTAAGTAACTCCATAAAGATAGTAAGATAAAAGTTTGGTGGCCATGAATAGGACCTATCCTAATGGAAGGAGAATTAAGAATCTATGATTTAGTTTGAAGTGGTACTTGAGCAAGAAAGAATAGTGTGGTGGAATATTGTGATTTAGCTTTCAAATGATTGATTTTGGCATCATTTTGGTATTACATTGAAAGTTTTCCATTGAAAGATATTTTCTTATACTACTATATGTAACAAAATAAGGATTTTATGGAACTTTATCCATTAATTTTTGAGATAACTCACAATTAAAGAAGTGTGAGATAACTAAGATGGACAAAAAAGGGAATACAAGAGATTCCTTGAGGAGAGCCACATGGATGGGTACAAAAGACCTAGAAGTTGGTGTGTGGTGATGCAATTGATATTTTGAATAATATTAGATATTACTTATCATACCCTTTGCATCTGTTCAGATTTTTAGTAAAGAATAATCTTTCTAATGGTGCCAATAGATATTATTCCATTGACTATGCTTCTTTCGGAGACACAAACTTTTTAAAGCGTGGAAGAGTTGTAATATATAGAACTTTGGGCATTAGACTTAATTTTGAACTATAAGATATTATTTTCCTCATCTTAAAATCAAAATTTCACTTCATTGATTTTGCATTCCTTTTGAATATATTTACATTAATACATGTAAGTAAATTCATGTTATTTTGGTCTGATCTAAGTAGGTCATGACCCACATTTGCATTTCTAGATTCGATTGGAAATGATTAATTTTGGAATTACATTAAAATTAACTTTGAATTATTAGATAGCTTAAGAAACCCAAAATATCAATCTGTATTGTATATAATTAGTAGTTTGTATAATCTAGATCTTATCAAAATTTCATCTAATCCAAAATTTATTAATCACTCCAATTAAATAACCGAATTCATTTCATTATCCATATCAATATATCTCAATAAACTTCATTAAAATAAAGCTCATTTACTAGCACATATTCTTTTCCATTTGATATTGTTGTGCATCTGTCATTGTCACAAGCTCGAGGTCTACTAGTAACGATGTCATCTCTCTTTTCTCCTTCTCCTCCTATGAGAAAGGATTCGATGCTCGCATTTTTAAAGGGAGCACGCTACTCCTTATTTAACCATTGTAGATTTACAGTGGCACTATTTCTAGTAAGAGTAGCCTAGTTCTTGCACAACCGGGAGCAACAAATTCACTGGCCATGTTCTCTTCCTCTCACCCCTTCTATTTCTTCCCTTTCTATGTCTTCGTCGCGTTTCCTAAAACTAGCGGGCCTACCCCTATCTCCTCTCGCACGCAGCCACCATGACATCAACAGACTACCGCCATCAGCTGTAATGACCTTCGACAACCAAGAAACCACCAAACAAATAGAAACCTCCTTCCTTCTTTACCTTGAAATCCACCACAGCCCGACAAATAGAAACCACCTTGAAATAGGGTTGGGCCCCTGTTTGGTTCGGGATTGAGATTTTGTGGTCAAGAATGGGTTAGTCGGGGTTAGTCAGTAGTTATGGATTAGGTAAGTCTAGATGTGTCTGATTCTGTTTGGCAACTTAGTCTGATTCTGGTCAGCTGGTCAGGATTGAGTCAGGATTCAGTCTGATTCTATTTAGCAACCAGTCAAGGTTCAATTTCATCTTATTTGAAAACCAAGTCAGGATATGACTGTTCTCTCCTGTTCACATAGAACAGTCTAGAAAATAGAAAACTATGACCATATATGTAAAAAATGTATAAATTTATATTTTTGAAGATGTGACCATGATTTAAGCATGATTACTTTTATATGTATGATTTAAAATAAATATTACTTTACCTACTAGTGTAAGAATACATACCATATGTCTTGTTTTATGTATGTATACTTGTACAAATTAAAATAGCTACAATTTTCCAACATTTTTGTTACAAAATATTCCATAAAAATTACAATCAAAATTTCTGATTAAAAATTGAAAGCTTCATCAGTGCATAATTTTTAAAACAGGCACAAATATGCATTCCCTTCACTTGTTGTTTGCATCATTATTGACTCCAACAACATTAATTTATTTTTTCCTCCCTCCTTATCGATTGTTGCACATGGTTGAGATCTTTCGACTTTATCAATATGTTGTTGTATGCCTGGTGGGTGCGATAACTAGTGTTTTGTTGCTTCACGTTGATGTTTAAAGAACAAGATTTCATTATGATGAAACAAAGGTAATTTTTACTGTCAAATCTTTTGTAATCACATATAAACATTCTTTTCCACATAATAAACCAATGTTCTTAACACATGCCCAAAAATCATATATTAAAAAGGATTCCTACATAACAATTGTTTACTATATAATAAATTTCATATTTCCTCCTAGTATCATCTCATTTAACTATTGCAAAGAATGAAAACAACTAGTATTATCAAATGGATAAATCAATGGAAAAAAATGAAGACAAATTACATAATTATAATAAAAAGTACTACAAAAAAATCCATCAATTATGATAGAAAAAGATTGTCATAGTGTGAATAAGTTTGTCGCTATAGCTATTCACAACATGAAAAAATGTTGTCGTGTTGTCATTACCGATCTTGCTGCGATTAGAAGCTAGAACAACTAATTTGAGTCCATCGTTATTAGCAATAAATAGTACCAATATAATTTTTAGCTAATGGATTTAACGATGTGAAAAATAAACTGTTGTTAAATGTGTTAGTGATAAGATTTTTTCCACCTTAAGAGAGCATGTATATATATATATGTATATATATGTATATATATATATATATATGAGAGAGAGAATATATAGACTCAAAATGGTATAACATGGCCATATTTAAAACTTGCATTCAATTAAAACTTCATCGTGTTAATACATCTGTCTCGTCCAAGTGGAAACAAAATTCCATTTTGACCAACATAAAATTAAAAAAATATTTCCCGCACCAAATCACATACTTGTCTCTTTTTGTACATTAAATGTAACCCATGAGTCCCTTATTTCTCATCATGGCACCCATGTTGAAGCCTCCACTCTAGCACTAGAAGATGCATAAATATGAGTTGACCATGTTGCATATGGAGCTCCACATAGAACTTGTACGTTCGCATCTAAAGTCGTCTACAACCTTTGCGGGTGTAGAGTCACAGGCTGCCTCTGGCCTTGTTGGAGAATGAGGCTATGAAGAGGCTTATTAGTTGAACCATTCAACCAGGAGTTGGTTCACAAATTGGGGTGGAAGCTTGGTGTAAAAGGGAGCCTTGAGAGTAGGGACATCATAGTTGAAATTGTAGAAGCTTGTTATCACCGACAAGGTGGAGCAATTGTTCGTGCAAGAGTCTGGTGAGAGGCTAGAGGCAACAAGCTTGCATTTTTCAACTTGCATGAGCAATTTCCTACTCTCTAACATGTTCTAGTGAACACAAAATTCAAACAAGACACAATATAGAAAAGTAAAAATACAACATGAATAATAGCATTACAGAAAAATGACTTACCTAAAACAATTAAACATGACATGCAATCTGAATGTATGATGTGCAAACTCATCACCTATAAGGGAACTATCGAACAAACTCCATTAGACAAAATAGGTTGCCCCTCGTACCTGTAATGGTCATAAACGTCAGACAATTCCTAACTTTGGCCTACTATATAATTCTAGTGATTCAGAGATTAAACCATCAACTGATTAAATGTGAAATCAATTTAAATAAAAGATTCTCAACCTAATGTAATCACAACATAACGATGACACAATTCTAGAATCCGACTCATAAAACAAATAGCAAAGAGTAAGAAATAGAACTATTTAACAATAGAATTTGAGACAAGATATTTCCCTCTAAATGGATATATGTGTCGTGCAAAACAACTATTATATGAATGGGTGATTTTTCATGAAGGGCATCATGCATGAAGAAAATCATTTCTTGGATCCTTTTGTATGACATAGTAAAGTGATGTAAATACAAGCCACTTATACTATGAACCATGACTATTCTTTGTGCCAAAACCATTATCATACAACAATATAAACCGTTGATTTATATTGAAACTTATGAAACACCAATGAAAATTTGTATCAAGCTCAAAAAAGAAGAAAATTTATCACGACTACCATTTACACCAAGAATTATGTCCAATATTCTTAGAAGACTAATAAGTTTCTAGCACGACCATTACTTTCACCTAAATAAGAATTTCATACATTAGGATTAGCTATTTTTATAAAACTGGAAGTACACTACCAGTGAGACATTTTCAAAGAAGTGAAAGTGCATAAGACCAATTTCATAATTACAAAAAGCCAATACAGTTCATGTGAATTAGGTTATGCTAACGACAACTGAATCACTAAAGCATCAAGACTATAAAAGTAATTGAGCTAAGATGATATACATATGATTTTCTTTCTAAATTGATATTTCGTAATTATTGTAAGGGTCATACATGTAATATAGATGATTCTGGCACGGGAAACATATCATCAAGGTATACATGATCATTTCTTCATCCCATGCATAAGTGACATAAATCCATAAAAAGCCAACACTAGACAACCCCTATTGAAATATTTCTCAATGTATGGGCCAATTGTTCTTGAACAAGGGTGGGTTTAGGATGTAGGTTACCATGAATTTATATAAATTTATGCCACTTCAAGTGTTACCAACCATGCTATATAAATTAATGGAAAATTTAGCTAAAAAATTAACAAAATAATATTTCCAAGATATGATATAATCAATTTCAAGATGTCACGATGCAACTACTAAAATAATATCATACTACTTGTTAGCATTGTCAATATATAAATAAAATAAGTTAGAGATATAGATTGAGGTGCTAGCAAGGTTGTCAAATTTTTCTCTTGCCAAATTTTATCTCAAAATGGAAAATGCGTCAACAATATTTTGCTCTTATGAACTATTTTTCTCTTAGCAATGGCAAACAGGTTGTCACGGAAGAAGCCATCTGTTATCAGGAAACCAGTGAAGCGTTACCTATGGAATTGTAGAGTGCTAGTAAGCATACAAGTACAACAGTCAGAAAATGAAAGTAAGAGCATAATCAATAGTATCATATAATGTAGAACAATCTACTGAATGGAATGTAAGACAAACAAGCCGAGGCCAACAAAATAATCATCAGTGGTGGTTATCAAAGACATACGATACTGCGGAGGATTACTAGTGCAAACAAAGCAACTAATGCTTACTTCGTAAAGTAAAACATGTCCAAGTACAGAAGGTAGAAAGTGAACCCCAATGTAGTTAATCAGAAGAGAATAGAGTGTGTTGTGGAAATTTTTGGCTAAGATTAACAGGCAGAAGGGAACGAGTGGGTAGTCATCAAAGAAATAGGCAGGGAACCAAAACTCAACATCGATACGAAAGAAACTTAGACAATCGGAAACCCCACAGCGCATATTAAAAATCCTACGAGTGAAACAGAGAACGGAGGATGGCAAGAAAGCGTTCCAGTTCAACAGTAGCCAATTTCAGGGACGAAATCGGAACGCCGAAAGCAGCTGAATCAGATGCTATCACTAAATTCTTATCAATGTACATGGATACTATACTAGCAATCAAACCTACATGTACAATCCACATAACCAAACGGAAGATAAGGAAAAGGACATTCAGTGGCGTAGCCACATGGAGGCACAGGTGGGCACGGGCCCCACCTGTGTTTGTCAAAATGTACATTACTCAAAGTATTTATAATATAGATTTTACAGAAAATACATGTAATATTGTGTTTGGTGCCCTACCCATTCACCTGCAGCAAGAAGGTGCCCACCCTTTAGCTATGTTCTGCCTCCGCCACTGAGGACATACCTTTGGCGCTCGGAACGCCAACTCCGGATCTAGACGGAAGACACAGGGAGAACAGGATGCGCGGCGACAGCAAACCCTCTTGATCTTCCTCGACCCCTAGAAAAGGAGGTGGCCGGTGGCAAGAGAAAAGCGGGGCGGTACCTCCTAGGTTTCGGAATAGGACTCGGAGCGGAGAGACAACGAAGATAATCTGGCCGGCTAGGGTTAGTGTCGCGCGTGGTTAAGTGGGGTCGGTACTCGGTAGGGAGCATGCCCTTGAGATATGATGAATGATGGTTGTGTCGTAGGCTGGGGGGACGAGGGTGGTCGGTAATTTCCAACACTACTGCATGTTTTTGTCTTCGCGAAACCCCGCCGCGCTGCGTAGCATAAAGACCGCCATACTGGCCATATCGCTTTCGATTTCCATTCTCCCTCCGGACTATGGAACACCAAACAAGAAAACACCAATATTGAAAGTAAGAGCAGCCGGATGCGGCCCAGGAAGAGCTTGACGGCTTGCAAGACAGTCGGACAGCCACCGGATGCGGTACAGTGGAGAGCGGTAACGGACCCGCCGGGGGAGACCAGGATGGCGCTGGGGGAGGCGATGGGGCGGTGGTGCCAGGCAAAGCGACGACGGGAGTCGAGAGGAGACATGCGAAGAGAGGAGTCGGGAGGAGAGAGGCCGAGAGGGGTGTCACAGGAGGAGAGAACAATCGAAAATAGGATTAATTGAAAATCTAAATTCTACTCATAGCAGGACTTCCTTGGTCTGGTTTTTTTGGCTTATAGAATTCAAAACGGAAGTCCTTATCTCATTACCAACCAAACACCAAACTAACTCAACTCCGACTTGATTAAACAGACGTAGCACAAAAAGACAACACCAAATCAATTTGGTCCCGAACCAAACATGGGCTCGAAGGCTAGCTTCTTCACCTGTGACGGTCGTGAAGTTGAGTTTTGCAAACTCGAGCCAAACACCTCCCCAACGAGACATTCTCTGACCTGAAAATTGTCGACTCGCAGATTCCATCCAACTTGAAATCACCCTTTGTGAGTTTTAGACCATGACAGAAGGACCTGCAATGAGTGAAGCACGTATAATATCCCAACAATGTTGATCCTCGACCCCGCCGCATCTTGACCCACCTCCATGGAAACCCAAAAACCTATAGATCTTTTTCTTGCCGGATGCACGAATAACTCTCCCAACAAGCAGTCACCCTACTCCGAGTCAACACCATGTTCATTTCATCGCACGGAAGACTTCACAACAACCAGCATCAACACGGCCACCGCGGACGTTGTCTCTCCATCTTCTGCAGTGCAACTAAGTATTCTTGCAGTAGCAATGAAGGGAGCACCACCTTCTCATCTCCTCAGAAATCGGAATACCGACACCAGCCTTTGTTTCTTCGCCCCATGCCTCTCTTCCTCCCTTCTTAACCTTCCATTATGTAAGAATGGTAAAATATGATTATACTGAGATGTCTTATAACTCATTACAACTCTAGCCATGGTAGCACTCCTGTATTCAACAATATGGGACTAAACAGATGTGATCAGTACATGCTCTAACACTCCCCCTCAAGTTTTAACATGGGTGAATCACATATACAACTTGAAAATAAAGACACAAACATGACATACAAACTTTAAATTATAGAAAGAAAGATATACACAACTCTTACAAAAATCACTCATCCTAAAGCACGTGGTAGTAGAGAAAATAGCATGAGAAAGTTTGAACTAAAATTGGAGAAATTGAAAGAGATAAAAATGGAATGATAAGATATTATTAACACAAAAAGGCCAGCAAGCGGCATATCAAGAGAGAAGGGGCCATCGACCGCCGGCTAGGAGTGTCTTTACTTTTCTCTCTTATAGGATCTTCGATTTGATACCATGTAAGAATGATAAATATGATTATATTGAGATGTCTTACAACTGATTACAAGTCTTGTATAAGTAGGAGTCTAAACATGGTAGCACTCTTTTACTTAGCAATATGAGACTAAACACATGTAACCAATACATTCTCTAACAACAGACTCTTTTCAAAGCTAAAGAAAGTTATTCACCAAGAATAATTTTTCTCTAGTACCGACATCAAGATTTCTTCAGTTTTGGTTCAAACTTTCTCATTCTAGTTGCTCTACTACCATGTGTTTCAGAGGGAGTGATCTTTTTAGGAGCTATGTATATCTTTCTTTATATAATTCGAGTTTGTATATCATGTTTGTGTTTTTCTTTTCAAGTTGCATATGTTCTTCACCTATGCTACAGTTTGAGAGGGAGTATTAAAGTATGTACTGGTTTTATGTGTTTAGTCGCATATTGTTGGGTACAGGAGCGTTACCATATCTAGACTCCTATTTATACAAGGCTTGTAATTAGTTTTAAGACATCTTAATATAATCATATTTACCATTCTTACACATCCTCATTCCTCTCCAGATATTGCCCCAGGCGGCTAAGTCACACGTGGTTTCTTTTCTTCTTTCTACTTCATCTCCTTCTCTCATGGTTCCCAATCATGACCTTTATAGCTGTTGGTATCCTTGCAGGGTAGTTCTCCAAAAATATGATGACAGTTGTGATGATCCTATAGGGGTCATTTATATTTCTTCAAGACACTCACATGCTAGAATCATGCACCTACAACGAGGACTAAGAAGAAGTATGATTTTGCAATCAACTTGTTACTCAGATCAAGTAGGAACCGATCATTTGACACTAGTTGTGCTTCAACTTGTAGGTATATAATACAATACATGTTGTGTTTTATGTTGTGTGTGTATATATATATATATATATGTATATATATATATATATATATATATATATATATATATATATATATATATATATATATATATATATATATATATATATATATGGAGAGAGTGAGGAAGGTTAGGAAGTGTGTATCGATTAGTTTATGTAAGTTATGTGTACCAACTATTAAAATAGTATATGTGGAATCCATTATTTAAATCAAACTATTTGGATTGAATCAACATTGTTTAAATTAGACGTGTTTAAAAAATAACAATTATATCTCATATAAATTATGAGATATAACAATATATCATCCAACGATTTCTGCAATTTTAACAACTTACCGTTGATTAGAAAATTTACATATATTTTCATTAGATGACCTAGGAATGTCTAATTGAGATGATTTTTATACACATGTTATCTATGGAGTATATATCACAGCTGTAAGGATAGATTGTTCAATATAGTTGTGCAACCATTAGAAATGAAGATGGATACATATAAGATACATGTAATCAGATACACAATTATTTTAGCCATACACACACACACAGATATATATATATATATATATATATATATATATATATATATATATATATGCATATATATACATATACATATACATATACATATACATATACATATACATATACATATACATACATACTAAGAGTCATGACTCGTTTCCATAAACAAAGGGTTTAATTTTAGAAACACTACGCATGTTTGATGCGGCCTGCACGTGGTGGAAAACCGCTAGCCCCCCGCCTAGCTGGCCACCTATCCCCTACCCCCACCTCCTTTTCTCTGACCACTCTAACCACCTAAACTGACCCAAGTGAACCGGTAGCGCTCGAGGCCGGTCTCAACTACCCCAAAAAGCAATTTCCCCCACGTGAACCGATAGGGCCGCAACTCAAAATCGCGCCCCCTACGGTCCCCCAATTTCTCCCCCCAAAAATCCACCCCCAAAAAAAAAACTAAACCCACCCACTTCTGCGCCCACTTCTGTCGTTGCGCCCACGGAGAAGCAAGCATCACACACACTTTGTTGCCGCTGCGCCTACTCTTCGCACACTTGCTGTCGCGGAGAGCACCTCACACCGGCTCCTCCTCTTTCTCTCCTCTACTATTCTCTGCCCCTACCTCATGGAGCCTATCTTCGGTACCACCAGGGACAAACTCCGACGACGACTTCCAAGAGGCGACGACCCTTGCAAGCGCAAGGAGGACACTGAAGCTAGTGGTAAGAAGGAAGACAACAACCGGTGAGGGGGCTAGCTCTTATACTGTAGATGTTGAGAAGGATGCAAAGAAGAAGGATGCAATTGGAAAAGAAATTAGGGCAAGCTCTTCTATTTCTGATGTTGAGAAGATCACAAGCAACAAGGGCTCCAAGCACAGTGATGCAATTGGAAAGCAAATTAGGGCACAAACTGAAGAAAGATCAGACACAAAGAAGGGTGTTGCAAAAAGAGGGCCGTCGACTGCTGAATTGACACCCACCAAAGACAAAAAGAAGTTGAAGATACAAAAGCAAAGTGTAGACAAAGAGGATGATGAAGATGATGAAGCTGAGGATAAGAAAATGTTGGTAAAGTCAAGGTGTTCGTGGAAGATCTTCCACAATAGTTACATGACACTCAGTGATGAGGAAAAACTCATTTTCGCAAGGACCCCATTCTAGTCACTCTTGAAAATAAAAAAGATACCTCTCAACGACACAGTTCTGATACATGATCTCACTTCGTGTTATAACAAAGATGTGGTGGCGTTCAATTTTGGTTGAAGGACTGTAGAGTTCAAGGCAAGCCAAATAAGGGAGCTCCTACCTCTTCCCGTCAAAGGTAATGCCCCTATTCAATGATGCACAACAGTTGCTCGATGAAATGATAGTATGCTTTTTCTACTATATAGCGCCTAATTTATCGCTTGAAATATAGTTAAGCGCTTTGAAATGCAAGTAGGCAAATTAGTGACTAAATTAGGCTCATTTGTAACTAAATTAGGTGCATTCACATTACAAGTAGGCGTATATACAGTACTCAACAGTACACGCCTAATTTCACATTAGAAGTAGGTGCATTCATGCTCAAGTATGTGCATTCATGCTCAAGTATGCGCATTCACGCTCAAGTATGCGCATTCACGCTCAAGTAGGCGCATTCACATAAAAAAGTAGGCACATATACATTTACTCAATAGTAGGCGCATAGACATTTACTCAACAATAGGCACATATACATTTACTCAACAATAGGCACATTCATATTAGAAGTAGGCGCATATACATCGAAAGTAGGCGCATCCATCCAGGCACATTCAAAATAAAACGTAGGAGAAAGTATCACTGAACTAGGCACATTCTTATCATAAATAGGCGTATTAAGGTTGCAAGTAGGCACATTCATGTTACAAGTAGGCACATTTACATTACTCAACAGCTTGCGAATCCACATTAGACAATAGTAGGCACATTTCACCCTATAAGTAGGCGCATATGCATTAAGTAGGCACATCAATCCATGCCCATTCACGCGCACATAGACACATCCATCCATGTAGGTATAACTCAAGTAGGCGCATTCTCATCTTAAGTAGGCACATTCACGCTCAAGTAGGTACATTCACGTTACAAGTAGGGGCATTTACATTACTCAATAGTACGCGAATCCACATTAGACAACAGTAGGTGCATTTCATACTAGAAGTAGGCGCATTCACATTAGAAGTAGGCGCATATGCATTAAGTAGGCACATGAATCCAGGCCCATTCACACACAAGTAGACACATCCATCCATGCAGGTATAACTAAAGTAGGTGCATACTCATCTTAAGTAGGTGCATTCACGCTCAAGTAGGCACATTCACATTACAAGTAGGGGAATTTACATTACTCAACAATACGCGAATCCACATTAGACAACAGTAGGCGCATTTCATACTAGAAGTAGGAACATTTCATACTAGAAGTAGGCACATTCACATTAGAAATAGGCACATATGCATTAAGTAGGCGCATCAATCGAGGCCCATTCACACGCAAGTAGACACATCCATCCATGCATGTATAACTAAAGTAGGCGCATACTCATCTTAAGTAGGCACATTCATGCCCAAGTAGGCGCATTCACGTTACAAGTAGGCGCATTTACATTACTCAACAGTACGCTAATCCACATTAGACAACAGTAGGCACATTTCATACTAGAAGTAGGCACATATACATTAAGTAGGTGCATCCATCCAGGCCCATTCAAGCACAAGTAGGCACATCGATCCATGAAGGTATAAGTAAAGTAGGCGCATACTCATCTTAAGTAGGCACATTCACGCTCAAGTAGGCACATTTACATTAATCCACAATACGTGAAGCCACATTAGACAACAATAGGCACATTTCATACTAGAAGTAGGCACATTCACATTAGAAGTAGTGCATATGCATTAAGTAGGCATGTCAATCCAGGCCCATTCATGTGCAAGTAGACACATCCATCCATGCATGCATAACTAAAGAGGCACATACTCATCTTAAGTAGGCACATTCACGCTCAAGTAGGTGCATTCATGTTACAAGTAGGGGAAATTACATTACTCAACAGTACACAAATCCACATTAGACAACAGTAGGTGCATTTCATACTAGAAGTAGGCACATTCACATTAGAAATAGGTGCATATGCATTAAGTAGGTACATCAATACAGGTCCATTCATGCGCAAGTAGACGCATCCATCCATGCAGGTATAACTAAAGTATGCACGTACTCATCTTAAGTAGGCGCATTAATGCTCAAGTAGGCACATTCACATTACAAGTAGGTGCATTTACATTACTCAACAGTACACAAATCCACATTAGACAATAGTAGGTAGATTTCATACTAGAAGTAGGTGGATATACATTAAGTAGGCGCATCCATCCAGGTCCATTTAAGCACAAGTAGGAGCATCGATCCATGAGGGTATACCTAAAGTAGGCGCATACTCATCTTAAGTAGGCACATTCATGCTCAAGTAGGTGCATTTACATTAATCAACAATACGTGAAGCCACATTAGACAACAATAGGTGTATTTCACATCAGAAGTAGGTGCATTCACATTAGAAGTAGGCACATATACATTAATTAGGCACATCCATCCATGTAGGTATAACTCAAGTATGCACATTTTCATCTTAAGTAGGTACATTCATGCTCAAGTAGGCACATTCGCATCTTATGTAGGCACATTCAGGTTACAAGTAGGCGCATATGCATTAGATAATAGTAGGTACATTTCACACTAGAAGTAGGCGCATTCACATTTGAAGTAGGCACATATGCATTAAGTAGGCGCATATACATTTCAAGTAGGCGCATTCAAATTAAAGCGTAGGTGTAAGTATCACTCAAGTAGGAACATTCTCATCTTAAGTAGGCACATTCAGGTTACAGGTAGGCACATTCACGTTACAAGTAGGCACACTAGAAGTATGCACATATACATTATAAGTAGGCACATTTCACATCAGAAGTAGGTGCATATACATTAGAAGTATGTGCATCCATCCACGACCATTCAACCACAAATAGGTGGATCCATCCATGTAGGTATCACTCAAGTAGGCACATTCACGCTCAAGTAGGCGCATTCATGTTACAAGTAGGCACATATAGTACACAAATCCCCATTACACAACAGTAGGCACATATACATTAGAAGTAGGCACCTATACATTAGAAGTAGGCACATATACATTAGAAGTGGGTGCATATACATTAGAAGTAGGCGCATATAGTACACGAATCCACATTACACAACAGTAGGCACATTCACATTACAAGTAGGCACATATACATTAGAAGTAGGCCCGTTGATGTGCAAGTGGGCAGATTCTCATCTAAAGTAGGTGCATATACATTAGAAGTAGGCACATATAGTACACAAACTAGGCTCATTCACATTAGAAGTAGGCACATTAGAAGTAGGCACATATACATTAGGAGTAGGCACATATACATTAGAAGTAGGCGCATATACCTAAATAGTTTGCTAACTTACTTCAATGGCGCCTAATATTTTAGCTGGGAGGATCCATTTTAAAAGGTTCCTGAATAAAGAACCAACTTCATACATACGTCAAAAGTTTTTTGATGGCGACGATCCAAGACTACCCGTAATTGTAGAGAAGTTCACCACCCTTTCTCAAGCAAATAGTGAAGAGCTGCAAAGGGACATAGTTAAGTTGTTGTTAGTGGCATTGTTTGGCCACTTCCTATTCCCTAGCGGTTCGAGTCGTATCATGAAATGTCTATATCCTTATGTTGAAGATTTGGATCATATAAACGATTATGATTGGATTGTTGCTGTGTAAGAACTTCCTTATAAAGGATTTGAGTTTTTGAAAGAGCAGAAGGATGGAGGAGGATATACGAAAGGATACACAGTCATCCTCATGGTAATGTTCAATGTTCAATTTTAACTCTTATGAATGTGCTTGATAATTTGAATTGTTGTGAATTATGATGTGAAAACTCTTTTTGCAGCCTTGGCTTTTGGAGATGTTGAAGTTCATTCCAAGAATGACCCTAACGAAGATTTGATCATCAACAAATGGTCATACAAGATGCTTCTTTCAACCATACTATGAAAAAAGAATATACAACTAGCTACAATGACGAATAAAAATTTATAGAAGTCCACAATTGTGACATTTGAACAACACTTCGGGCAGCCAACTTCAAAAGGTTCAGAACAGGTCTGCAAAGATGCATCAGAGGCTAATAACCAAATCCAAAGCCTACTTGCTGAGATTGCATCACTGAAGAATGAACTAATGATAGAAAGACGTATCATGGAGCACATAGAAAAATAGTACAAAAATATTTTTAAAGATGCAAACTGATCTCGATGAACTTCACGACTATTGTGATGAGCTGCACACTGGAAAAATAGTGTTGGAGCACAGGCTTGCAGAGATTGACTACTCGTAACCATTTGTAGAGGACATTACCAACCATGGAGTGAAAAACAAGCGGAAGATATACATATGGAATGAAGAATCTCCTCCGCATCCATCACAAGAAGTAAATGATAATGATACATCATGTATATCTATGTGCCTTTTTTTAATATGTGCGCCTATTTGCACTTAATGTGCGCCTATTTGCCCTTAATATGTGCATTTTTTTTAAAATTTGAATGCCAATTTTATGCAACAGAATGTGGCAAGTCACCCCATATGCCCACTACAACGGATATTGCTCTATTACATCAAGGGAATGAAGAGTATCCAAATCACTGGGGAAAGCATCAAGGAGAAAATCCCCTGCCATCACCAGAATCCAAGAAAAATGAAGAAAATTTTACTGAAACATCAAGTATATGGGTGCTCCTACCTAGTTATATTTGAAATGCGTAATATTGTATTTTATGTGCGGCAATCATATATTGTAAAATTGAATGCCAATGTTATGAAACAGAATGTGTGAAGTCACCCCATAAGTCACCATCAAGAATATATATCACTGTTTTAGATCAAGGGGTTGAAGAGTCTACAAGGCAGCAACAAAATCATCAAGGAGGAAGTCTCCAACCATCACTTGAGTCTCCACAACATCAAGAAAAATTTGTTGAAATAGTAGGTATTTCTATGCGCCTAGCTATGTTTCACTTGGTGTGCGCCTAGTTATATTTCACTTGTGGTGCATTTTTTTTACACTTAGTATGTGCACCTGCATGAAATAAGATGCGACAAGTCAGCCGATAAGACCACTCCAAGCGCCGTGGATATCTCCCTATTAGAAGGATTAGATGAATACAACTCACAAAGCAAACAGATCATACCTATTCAAATATCAGAAGAATCACCAAAAGTGAAGGGAAAATCAAAAACCTGTCTTCAAATCAAGGTAGATAAAATAGCAATAGAACACCTTGATGATGAAGATCAAAAGTTTCTACAAGAGATATTATCAAATTATACTATCAGTACCACTATGGTTGTATGCGGATGTTGGAGTGATGTCGGACGACTTGTTTCCAACACTACAATATCAGAGGCTGGTATCTGAAATGGTAAGAAATTTACTATGTTAACATGAAACTACACTTGTATATGTCAAATCTAAAATAAGCATTACTAACAATTCATTATTTTTTTGGTGTACGTAGTACATACAATCTATCATTCATATCTTTGAGAAATATTATGTGCCAACTGAAGATCATCCTATGCCTCTAATATTTCATGTTAACAGGTGTCGTGCAATAGTTAGTTCTCATGAAGATCACATAAACATGTACTTTAAGAGAAGAATGGATGAGATAAAATGCAAAGAAAAACTAATTATGGTACTTCACTCCAACTGGCATTAGCATTTGATAGAGATTCACATGAAAGAAAAGCTTATAATTCATTAGAACAACACATCTTTATCACGTGCTGCAAAGAAAAGTGCAATGCCACATCTACCAAAGAACGTGCATGAGAAGCTGGCATGTCAAATAGTAAGTACTATTGTGCCTACAAATTTCGGTAATGCGACTGCATCTTGCTATAATGTGCCTACATCTTGCTGTAGTGCACCTTCATGTTGTAATACGCCTATTGCTTGCAATCTGACATTTGAATTATTTGTTTGAAGACAATGTGGTTGAAAGATATTTTTAGCACCAGTTTGGAGCACAATGTCAAAGATTGGAAAGTCCAGTATAGTAGGAACTATCCACAACAGCCATCTCATAGCAATGACTGCGGTATTTTCACGCTCCATTGGATAAAAATAATACTAGATGGTGAGGACATTGTTGGTGATCAAACTACAACCAACACTATCCATAGGATGAGAGAGATGTTTGTAGTATACTCAACATGAATGATGAACGAGCAGTTTATTATAAACATTTAAGTAACATATTTTGTAAGTCTAACTTTGGCAATGCACCTAATTTGTAGTTGTACATTTAACCGGCCTCATTTAATGTGGATGCGCCTACTTGCAATGTAAACACACCTACTTTAATGCTAAATGCGCCTATTTAATGCTAGATGCACCTACTTGACCGCTGAATGCGCCTATTTGACTCCTGAATGTGCCTACTTTTAATATGAATGCGCCTATTTTTAATATGAATGCTCCTACGTTACTTATACATGTGCCTTCTTACAATGTAGATGCGCCTACTTGACTGCTGAACGCACCTAATTTTATATGTGAACACGCCTACTTTGGTGCTCAATGTGCGTATTTGAGTGACACATGCTAAATTCTAAATGTGCCTACTTTTATGCTAAACACACCTACTTTTGAGGTGAATGTGCCTACTTGAGTTATACATTCTCCTTCTTGCAATGTAGATGTGCCTTGTAAACACACCTACTTTAATGCTAAATGCGCCTATTTAATTCTAGATGTGCCTACTTGACCACTGAATGCGCCTATTTGACTGCTGAATGCGCCTACATCACTGCTGAGTGCACCTACTTGTAATGTGAACGCGCCTACTTTAAAGACTTGAGTGACACATGCGCCTACTTGAGTGCTAAATGCACCTACTTTTAAGGTAAACATGCCTACTTGAATTATACATGTGCTTTCTTGCAAATGTAGATGCGCTTACTTGACTGCTGAATGTGTCAACGCGCCTACTTTATGACTCAATGAGCATAAATATTTGAACAAGCAAAATATGCAAAAATACAAAATGACACCAAATACGAAACAAATGATCTGCAATATAAACTTTTGCGATCGGATTTAGTTACAAAATTACAAAATTGCACCACATACGAAAATATGTTTCCACTATTTGCACTGTAAGTTAGTGAGCTATCACTTTATCTCTCTTCAGTATAATCTTTCTTTACTATAATCTATCTATCTATCTTTAAGTGTATGTGGTTGAACTATCACTGTCTATCTATCTCAAAAGACTATCACTGTCTATCTATCTCAAAAGACTTTCTGTATTTTTCATAATATACTACTTGTTTTGACGTTTCTGTGTTTTGTGAATTCTTTCTTCAAAAGACTTGAGCCTTCTCTTACATGGATGACCAACTTGATCGGCCATATTTGGATTTTTGATGCACCTATCAATATGTAGTTCATCAACCTGGAAGAAAATACGATAATTGTTTATTATAATGCAAAAATGATAGTTGTAAATCAACTACAACAAAATTTGTATTTACTTGGCATTACTTACAGTCTTTGCTAGACCAATGTCCCTTTTTACTTTTTTCAAACCTCTCATAATTTCATCAAATTTTTCTTCAGACATGGCAACTGATTCAACTAACAAATCAACATTTTGTAGAACAACATTATACCTATTGACAGAGTTAGAATAGTCAACATATTCGATGGTATCAGGTTTGGCTACAATTCACTTCACATCTTTCCTCCATCTATCAATCAAGTGGTACTCCTCATTCAATTTGTCAATTCCTAAGAAGATATAGACAGCAAACATGTGTCTAGATACAATGCCTGATGATTCAAACATCAAACGATGGAAAATAGCTCCCTGGAGTAGAGTGTTAAAGAAAACACTAAAAGACTTAGTCTGTGGCAAAAAATATTTCTATCAACAAGTATCCTTTTCCTTTCCAATACTTCAAAGCAAGCATATGGCCCGAATGAGTATGCTTTAGTTGTGTTGCAGTACATAAGTCCCTATAGCTCTCTTTGAAATTTCTTCAAGATTTCCATAGTATACCATTTAGTAATTTGTCCCTCCATTTCAAATGAAGTCTGCATAACTAGATTTTCATGAATACATTCATAGTCTGCTTCAGGTTCTTTCTTGAACTTGGCACTTACAACAAGCTCAAATTGTTGAACAAATTCCTTCAATGAGGTTCTCTCTTTGAAATATCCTTTAAAAATACATTTATTGATTCACTCATTTGCGTTGTAGACATTCCAACCCAAAATGATATTTTGACATAGCATGGTACCCACATCTCACGGATAGGGTACATCCGTTGAACACATCTATTTTGCTATAAATTGTAGACTCTTACCAATTCAGCCCACCTAGCTTCAAAATCAACAGGCGTAACAGAGCCATACACAACTCCTTTAATAGATTTTTGAGCTCCTTCATAATTCTCAAACTTCCGGGGTAACTTCTTCATTATATGCCACAAACACAATCTATGTTTACTGTTGGGGAATACTTCAGCTACATCTTTTATAATGGGTTGTGCTTGGTCTGTAATTATGCCTTTTGGATGCACACCTTCCATACATAAAAACTAGGTTTTGAATAACCATATAAAATTCTGAGTTGTCTCTTCACATAAAAGTCTATAACCAATCAATATGGTTTACCCATGTTGGTTGACACCAACGAAAGGTGCAAATGGCATCTTGTATTTATTAGTAAGATGCGTACTGTCAAAAGAGACAACATCACCAAAGTACTTGTACGAAGATCGTGCTCTTGAATCAGCCCAAAAAATGTTCCTTAATACACCTCTGTCATCTACATCCATGACATAGAAAAAGTTTGAGTGAACATTCTGCATTCTTATGAAATACTCTTGCATCACTTTGGCATCTCCTTTCGCAAGATCTAGTCTTCTAGCTCGGCTTAGAAAATTGCGTGCATCGGTCTCTATGAAACTTAGGTTGGAAATGCCTCCAGCTTCAACAACAAGTGCAACCATTGACTGTGATGTCGATATACTAGCCTAGTCATTAATAAGAAGCCTTTTCTACTACATGGCGGATACACTCCTCATGGAAGGTAAGAATGTTATATGGTCCTCACCAAGCATAACATGGTTATGATCATTACAATAATGGTCAATAATGTATTTTCCATTCTTTAGATGAACAACTAAATGAGCAGGACAGTTCTTTCTAGCACTACACCTTTGGGAGTATGACAAGTTATCCTTGGCCCTATTACTCACTCCTTATTTAACACAAACAATATTCATCCTAGATATTTCACCATGACTATTCTTTTCAGAAGACAAAACTCTAACACCAAAACCATTGGATATGTCAAACCTTCTATAAAAAACTTTGACTTCATCAATTGAATCAAATATCGTTCCTTCGCAGGGGATACTTGCATCTACAAAAAAGGAAAAACATATTTTAAATGTATATATAGATGCACCTATTAGTATAATAAATGCACATATGCACTTGCAGAATGAGAAATTGCATCAGTCCCATAGTGTGACAAGATGTTCAAAATGATCTTGCAAATCGTGATGTACCACTACTATAGGTATTGCTCATTGTTGCTACTCCAGGTTGAAAATAAGACTAACTAAAGGCATTGCTTTCACAAGGCTTTTTTTATCTTATATGTACAAGTCAGTGTATTGTATGCAAGGATAGCCTAATTCATATTATAGGGACTGGCATATGATGATAGAAGTTTCAAGGAAATGATTTTCGTCAAGATGGCACAATTTGGCTAGTTGCAGTGGGTGTCAGAGTCAAAATACATTGGTTCTGTAGGTACATGGATGTTTCTTATTCAAATGGGGTATGTATGCAACAGAGGACATACACATCCTTATTTCATTAGAAGAATTATATATCATTCATATATGTCCCTTTGGCAATAATATTTTCACTAAATTTTAATGGAACCACTTGCACATAGAGATTTTATCCACCCACTAATGTGCCAAGATGTTTAAAATTAGATTGTAGCTGGATGATGATGCACCACTCATACAATTCCTGCTCATTGTTGCTACTCTAGATTAACAATACTACATCTGTGCCCACATGAATTATCAGCGTTTTCTCCATTCATATTTTTTAATTTTGCATATGAGTGTTGTTGTATGCAAGGCTAACATATTTGGTGGTATGTGGATTGGGGAATGATGACAGGAGTTGCAAAGAATTTCTAGTCAAGAGAACACAGTGCGGCCAATTGCAATGGGTGTCTGAGGCAAATTGCATGTGATTATAGGTCCATGGGTGCATGCATCTTCTTTGAATACAGTAAGTGCGCAACAAAAGTCATACAGACCTTCATTTTTTTGGCTCAAAGTTCTTTGGTACTGTTTGTCTCCTATGGGCATGGTATAAGTAAAAGTTGGTATAAGTTACTCTATGTTGCATCATTGGCATATATGTCATATAAGTTCGAAATTATACTTTAATAAAGTGGTATGTAATGGCATATAAGTTTAATTAGGTTCAAATCTATGATAGAGTAAAAAATTATTCTGGTTGACAAAAAATAATATTTGAGCTCACATTTGGTCTGCTAGAAATACCTTTTGGAATTCATTTGAAAAGAATAGGATTTTTTGTATTAAGGAAATTCCCTACATATTATTTCTCAATCATGTCTTGTAATGGTATAATCTACAAATGTTGAAAAGTCTACTCTAAGTTGCAATTTTGGCTTTTATAAAATCCTATATACTAGCATCACTTTTTCTACTACTTCCACCACCATCATGAACCCAACTTCCATGAATGATGTGTATGCAACACCAAATAGGCATGCATCTCTTGGTTGTTATTTTCTTGCTTTTCAATTGCTATTATTTATTTGGTTTCCGAGATTAATAATTTGTTCGCCAATTTATAACATTAACTTTACACGTAACTACCAGAAGAAATTACCAATAAGCTTGGTTAGTGAATATAGTATGTCTTTACCTATGTTCATGTAACAATCTGTTATAATGGTTGTCATGATCACACAACCTTTTTGGACTATCTTAAGTAGACAAAAAGGACACAAAGTATTCAAACTCTCATTCTACTAATAGTGGTACCAAGAACATAAAATTTGATTTTTATCCATGGAAGGATAAGCTTTCAAAGGGAAATCATTTCTATCACCTTCACCAACTAAAAGCAACTAACTTTAGTGGATGAACCTAAAGTCCAAAGATCAACGACCACTTACTTTCTTATATGGTAGAGCATATTTTTTTTGTCATCTAGCTATTTCAAAAAAACTCAAAACTTTATCGAGTTAGGTTGTTTATTTATTGGTAATTCTTGATTTGATTGGAAGTATGAAGAACCAATATGGTTAAGAAAAAAGTAAATGTGTTTTTCATAAATTAAACTTGTCTCTTGATAAAATATACTTCTCCCTTATGGAAACATTATTGATATCCATTAACAACCACATAGACCAACAAAATGCCTTTGATCTCAATAATCGTCATTTACTTCATTTTCCATATGCAGGGTAATGTATGTTCAAAATAATCTTCATAGGTATTATTTCTATGCAAACATTTCACTGTTTCACTATAGAATCAAAACTATAATAATATTTGATAAAATATTGTTGCATTTAGCATTTTCTAACATATTCTTTTAGTTAAATTTATTTGACAATGTAATTATGTTGAGGCTTTCAAATTTCTAAAAATATATTATGTTAATAATGATATACTATGTACAAAAGAAAATCTTATTTGGATAGGTTAGAACCTAATGATATAATCATTTTGAAAAGGGTAAAGTTCCCAAAAAAACCTAAGTGAATTTTTGTATTATATTCACATTTCAAAATGTCATTTTAATAATTTCAAATCAGCTCCTAAATCCATCTATACTTTTAGTTGAGGAGAAATATAATCATATTTATATTACATGGAGATTTCAATCAAATATTTTCTCATAATTTAACAAATTTCATAATTTTTTTAGTTTATATAAATACTTACAAAATAAAAGAAGCATGCCAAGTGTCTACTATATTTATTAGATTCATATTTGAAAAGTATATCTTCTCTTTAGTATCAAATAAAATAAAAGAGTTTGCAATATATTTATCTTTATATCTTATACAAGCTATTTATCAACTTAATCATTATATCAGTCTCACTATTAACATCCTTTCATCACAATTCTATTAAAGTGATCTCTTCATTGATATGAATATACTATATGTATATAAATCTTGTTGCTTAGTAATTGTTATAATCATATAAACACCTTAGAAAAATCTAACTTCTCCAAATGTTTCTTGTTGATAAATTTTGGACAACATCTATTTTACTATAGTTCATACGATACACTGGTCTACCACACAATTTAGTTGGAAAATTTTCAAAATTTTATAATAATTACCTATATTTATTAACCAACTCAACAATAGATTTTCTTAACTAAATTTGGACAATATTGAGATCACTAAAAATTAGTCAAATTGTGCTTACGTCTAAGCATATATATCACTAGAAAAACCTCAATAAGTGGTCAAGAAATGATTAGGATGTTATAGAATTAGGAGACCAATTTTTTGTTACATTAACTCATAGAACTACAAGATATTGTTTTGAGTTATAAATATGAGTGCCACAAGACATGTTGGTAGTGAAAGTATTCTACTTTGGCAATAGAAAAATTCATGGACCTCTATGCACCCAAAGAATAAGAAACTCGTGACAAGGAAGAGTCTTGATGTAAAGGATAGAAGGAAGTTTCTTTGCGAGAGTCGTTTGTCTCGGGGGAAGAGGTCAGTAGTTCCTTCTACTCTCATATGAGCAAATATTAATCTAATTGAAAACTAATTAGTTAAAGTGGGTATCTCCAACAGACGAATAGATCATTGGCTAAGTAGAGTTAGTGAGCCCAACTAGCATAGTGAATACATGGATGAGAAGACCCAACATTCTATATAAATTTCAACCATAAGGCTCACGTAAACATACCTGCCGCTAACCTAAGTTTTTTTCATGCACCCTTCCTCACCCGTCCTCGACCAATTGTTTCCCAACTTTAGAAGTGACTATAAACTCATAGGAATCACTACCAATTCTACATGTCAAGGTGTTTTTTTTGCGTGTGTTCTTAGTTCATCTATTGAAATAAAAAAGATACAATTTTGCATGTCCATGAACATATATAAATGAATGCACTTGAGAACGTCCTTTAAAACCATAAAACTATATATAATTCTATGTCTCTCACAACAAACCTTGAACAAAAGTAATACCATATTAACTGTATCTTTTGAAGTTTGTTTGAATTATACAACATTATTTTAAATTTGGATATTTTTGCATGCGCTTGATATTTAAAAATTACTTCTGAAAGTATTTTAAGGACATAACTCAAGTTTATCAAATATTGCAGGAATAGACAATATATTTACTAGAAAGTTTTAGAGGTGACTTCCATTGAATATATAAAGTGAAAAATACTTTTCCAACTTCTGGACATATATCTGAAAATTAAGTGGGGTATAATAAGGGATGCATGCATATTTTTCTATAACGTATCTATTAAATTTCTTTTAAAAAATGTATATATGATATAAACAAACCAATTTCACCCAAAATTTGACCTTGATAATATTTTATTAGATTTTTATACACATTTACTTATGTATATATATATAATTAGAGAAAATATATAAGTATATCTCATCTAGGTTTATATAAATATGGTATTTATGATTGACATATTAACTTCTTATTGTCATCATACATGATATCATATTACCTACATGAAGATTATTTTAATATCGGTTGTCATTGTAATAAACAAATTTTTTGTTCTTTAATATATCTTAAGTCTATTCCTACATATGTTTCTAATAAAAAAAAGAAATTATAAAATCAACATATTTTAAAAGCATAATTTTCCTAGATTGAATACTAGAGTAAATTTTTTCATAGAAAAATTTGTTTATTAAAAACTAGTTTCTTATATTAATTAACATACTATGCATATAGAAAAGTATCTTATATGATTTATATATTATAGCACACAATGAATATTTTGATGGTCAAAGAATAAGTCATAAACATGGCACTATAATTGTTTCCCATCTACTATTACATAGTTTCTAGAATGTAACTGTATTTCTATAAATGCTTACATATAGAAATATAATTTTGTTTTGTCATACCTATGTTATGTTCACTTTAAACAATTTGATTATTTAGAAAAGCACGTGCAAAGCACCTGCATATACTGGTTTCAAACTAAAAGGCAATGACTTTAGTCCCACATTGAGGAATTCTGAAACTTCCTCCTCCTTATATATGGGTTCTTATACATAAGATATTTGAGGAACACAATAGTATATGATTCACACATATATGGTGGGCGGTCCAATTGAATTTGGACTAGGTCATTCTGGAAATCTTTTAATCGGGCACATTGGTACATGTCGCGTCCCACGTGTAAGGGAGGTACAAATCCCACCTTCCGGTCCTTGCATAAAATGTCTCTGGATGATGTAATAATACATATCAGTGTTGAATATCAAAATCATACTAAGAATGAAGTAAAACAAAATAATAGGTCTTCTTATCAATCTAAAAAAAATTAGAAGAATAAGAAAGAAAAAGGAAATAAAAATAAAGGTAAAAAAGACATTAAGAAAATGATTTTTTTGTCATGTTTGTGGTAAACATGGTCACACCTCTCCTAGATGCATAGGAAGAAGAAAGTGGTCTAGAATTCTAAGGAACCAACAACCAACCTCATGATAGAGAATATGTTTGTGGCATTCATTAGCATGGGATCATTTCAGCATCATGATTGAATTATTGACTCCAGGACTAATCGTCGCATTAGTGGCAATAAAGATTCCTCCATGACCTACTCAGAAGTAGGAGAGGATAAGCACCGATTTTTAATGGACAACTCAAGTGCTTCTCCTATGAATGGAAAAGGAAACATCATGATCAAGATGACTTCAGGAAAAATCCTACTGATCAAAGATGTGTTGTATGTTTCAGACATCAGGGTTAACCTAATCTCTATCTCTCAACTGGTTAAGTTTGGGGTCAAGGTGTCTTTTGAATCAAACAAGGTCATTCTTTTTAAGTTAGGGAAATACCTTGGTATGTGATATTATTCAAATAGTATTTTTCTTCTGAATGTACCAAACTCTTCTACTAATGAAATTTTCTCTTCTTCTTATATCATTGACTATTTTGATAAATGGCAAAATAGACTTGGACATGTTAATTTTAAATATGTACAACACATGAAATCTTTACATTTTCTAAAATATATTTATGGTTTTGTTTATTTAAACAATAAATTTCAAGTATGTTTTGAAACTCAATCTACAAAGAAACTGTGTCCTCATATTTCACAGAGATTCTAAATTACTAGATTTAATTCATGCAGATCTTTGATATTTAAAAGGAAATTTGTCTAGAGATGGGAAATGATTCTATATCATTTTTGTAGATGATTTCTCACACTATACAAAGTTATAATTCATTATATTCAAAGGATGAATCTTTTGAAATATTTGTTAAATATAAAAAAGTAGAAAATCAACTCAATAAGAAAATAAAGCGTCTTCACTTGGATAGGAGTGGAAAATATGATTTTTATCCATTTAATGATTTTTGTATAATCCATTATATTATACATGAATACATCCCTCCATATTAGCTTCAACTGAATGGTATTGTTGAATGTAAAAATAGAACTCCAAAAGAGGTGATGAGTTCAATTTTAATTATATTAGGAGTACCCAATATTTTGTGGGGGAAAGTGATTTTATCATCTCATTTTCTTCAAAATGACATTCCTAGTAGGAAGACAAATAAGAATCCATATGAATTACGAAAAAGATATCCTCCTAATTTGAAATATCTCAATGTGTGGTGGTGTTTAACTAAGGTCTTATGAACTGAACCTAAGTAACACAATTTGGAATCTAGAACTCTAGATGGTATTTTTATAGGTTCTGCTCAAAATAGTGTGGCATATTGATTCTTGGTTCTTAGAAGTTAGCAACAATGTTGTAGAACTTTATACAATTTTTGAATCTAAAAAATGCTGAATTTTTTAGCATATCTTTTGTATGAAAATTCCTTTAGAAAATTTATCTAATCCTTCAAATGAAATTTTAGAGAATGTCCCAAGTACATCCAATACTAATGATGATTTAGAACATGATGATGTAGAACCTAGAAGATCCACTAGGATGAGAAAGGAAAAGAATCTTAGATGACTTCTATTCCTTTATTGTCGATAACGGCCCTCAATATTACAATGATGCTATTAATTCATATGATTCCTCTTTATGGAAGGAAGCAATTAATAGTGAGATTGAATCTATATTATCTAATCAGATATGGGAATTAGTGGATATTCCACTAGGTATCAAGCCCATAGGATGTAAACTAATATTTTAAAGAAAATTAAAAACTAATGGGACTGTAGATAATTACAAAGCTTGATTAGTTGTCAAAGGATACAAAAAACAAAAGGATATTAACTATTTTGATACTTTTTCTCTTGTAACTAGAATTTCTTCAATCAAGATTTTAGTTGCATTGATACCTATTAAGACATTAATTATACATCAAATGAATGTCAAAACTACTTTCTAGAATGGAGATTTAGATGAAGAAATTCATATGGATCAACTAGAAGGTTATGTTGTTTTTGGAAAAGAACATATGGTATGCAGACTAATCAAATCTCTTTATAGCTTGAGACAAGCACCTAAACAATGGCATGAGAAATTTAATAAAGTCATTGTATCATATGGTTTCCATATAAATAAAGGAGACAAATGTATATATTCTAAAGTTGATACCGAAGGTTGTGTTATTATATTTCTTTATGTGGATGATATGCTTATTTTTGGCACAAATGTTGATATTATAAATAGTACAAAAGCTTTCCTGGATTCTAATTTTGACATGAAAGATATGGGAGAAGCATATGTAATTTTGTGAATTAAAATCCTTAAAAGTGATGTTTGCATCATTCTCTCCCAAGAACATTATATTGAGAAAATCCTTGAAAAGATTTCAATGTTTGATTGTAAGCTAGTGAGCACACATTTTAATTCTAATTGCAATCTTCAGAAAGATAAAAGCACTAGTGTTCAACAAGTCAAATATGTGCAAGTAATTGAAGCCTGATGTACTTAATGAAGTGCACTCATCCAGATCTAGAATATGTAGTGGGTAGATTTTGTAGATACACTCAATATCCTAACAAGGATCATTGGGATGCTCTACATAGGGTTTTAAGATACCGAAAAGGCATAATTAATCACAGATTGATTTTTTATGGATCTCCAACTGTGCTAGAATGATATTGTGATGCCAATTGGATTTGTAATTCAGATGAATTGAAATCTACAAGTGGCTACATCTTCAACATGGGTGGAAGTGATGTGTCTTGGAAATCTACCAAGCAAACATGTATAGCCCGTTCCACTATGGAATCTGAATTTATTGCCTTAGAAAAGGCTGGAACTAAAGACGAATGGCTAAAACATGTTTTAATGGATATTACCACTTTGGAGAAACCTTCTCTACCAGTTCTTATATATTGTGATAATAAAATTGCCATAGCAAGAGCTAAAAACAAAATTTATATGAGAAGAGTAGATATATTCATCTGCGTCATAATATTGTGAGGTAGCTTATATGTGATAGTATAATCTCAATGGATTATGTGACGTCAGAATTAAACTTGGTTGATCTTATGAAAAGCCATTAAGTCAAAGACTAGTGCACACCACATTGAGGAGAATGTGATTATGCCCATACCAGAAGTCAAAGTGATGGATACCCAACCTTCATGAACATTGATCCCGGGAAGAAGGTTCAATGGGAAAAATTAAGTCGCTAGGAAACTCAATGTATTGTAATATATGTATCTTATTCTTATAATATAAACAATAATTGATTAAGTTAAATGTATTTTCATTATGGCTTCCATAGCTATTGGTGATGTTGTATATAACTGTAATATATACTTGATGAAATTCCAACACTATGAGTGTGGAGTAGCCACTCCTGTTGAGATTTGGGAAGATCTCTAGAGCATTCATGAGTTTTCCCAATAGGCGCATGGACTAAAAGTGCCAAATTGTAAGAATGTTAATTAATTTTATGAATGTAATATAAGTTAATCTAATAAAGGGAGAATTATTTTGGTAACATAGTTCTACCAATCTTCTACATATTACATGCATCTACTCTATGCTTCGATTCAAAGAACTTAGTTCTACTAAAGTTTTGTATGTCATATGTTTAAGTTCTTCGAGTGATTATCTCAAAATTAATTTTATTTGTTTTAAAATAGTGGGAGATTGTTGTATTTTTTGTTGCATTTCAAATCAAAAGGCACTGGTTTTTATCCCACATTTGAGAATTTTGGAACTTCCATCCTCCTTCTATATGGGTTCTTGTCTATAGGATATTTGAGGAACACAATAGAAAATAGACTTTACACGCGCATTGTGGGGCTACCAATTAGATTTGGGTGGGTTCATTCTAGAAATACTTTAATATATCATGTCAAGCATGTCGCGTCCCACGCACAAGGGATGCAAATTCCATCTTTTGGGGCCTCCTTGTGTAGCCACGACCCTGACTTAGTTTTACATCTTATGTGTTTTGCCATCGTTGTATGAGTGATCGCTGGAAGAACGATCAAATATTGGTCACCAGAGAGTGCAATTTGTAGGTGGACGCATCTAGTATCCTGAGAGAGTGACCGCCATGTTTACTACTATATTGACATTCATACTCTTAATGACAGTACAAACTTACATGCCTCAACAAATCTAATATCATTTTGTGATTAGAATTCTCTTATTCATATTCACTGGAACAATAATATGTAGTGCATCTCCACTCTATTAAAAAGTTTAACAATATAAGCATATTAATAAGGAATTAAATATAAGAAACATAATTAGTAATTACAGTGATTCAATTGATTAACTCTTGTATATTAGAATATATAGGTATTCGAAGTGGGATGTTAGGGTTTAGAGGCCGAGGCGGCGGCTGTGGCGGCCATGACTCAGGGCACTCCGATCCTTTCCAGCACCAAGATGTTCATGCAAGTAACCTCCATAATGATGGTGTAGGCTCAAAAGAATCACAATCGCAGGATGCTGATGTGCATATGCAAGAAACACCTGTTGTTGTAGACACAACAACCAAATCATACAAAGATATGGCTATGAATTTCACCAATCGCAACCCTTCTGCCCATGCATAGGTTTTTCATGATCTGCTCAAAGTGGAAGACATTAGAATCGATAGAAGCAGCAATCTCCTAGCCATCACGATTAACCCTGAGCGTCTACCACCGCTCCTGGAACTGTGGAAGTTTTCCGTCATCATCAATGTTATTGGCACCACCGTGGGTTTCAAGGTCTTAATGAACACAATTGCTATGATGTGGCAACTTGCTGGAGAATTTTGTGCCAATGATCTAGATATGGGATACTACATAATCCGTCTTGAAGATAACAAAAGTTTTGTTCGAGCCATGATGGGAGGTCCCTGGATGATCTTCAACCACTATCTTTTAGTTCAATCATGGTTGTTAGCCTTCAGGCTGTCCGACCCCATTCCCCAGAAGCTAGTTGTATGGGTGTGCATCACCGATATGCCCATCTACCTATACCAAAACCAATTGCTTGACATCATTGGGAACCTCATTCGTAGGACTATCAAGATCGATACAACAACACAATTGGGTCATCATGGGAAGTTTGCAATGGCTACCTGTATAGGATTGCGTATGAAAACCTTCAAACTTTTTACATGAAATGTGGTAGACTTGGTCATGTTGAGGCGGACTGTAAGTTCACACTAAAGTTCTCTACATGTGATCCCCAGTGACAACCTTAGCGATCATCACAATCTTGATGCCTTACACCACACCAATTCATGCTAAGATGCCAGAGTGTAAACCATAATAGCCTAGGGGAAGGAAAACCCACGCTCTAGTGGAATCTAGAATGAAACCAGTACTGGACCACCCCCACAATCTAAGGAGCACCCCCATACGAACCCTCCTCCTGGGAACAAGGAGCCAAATGATGGGGATTGGGAGACGCTTGTCAACCGGAAGCATAAGAAAAAGAACAAGAAGCAAACCAAGGATCCTAATGCTATTCCCCCACCCCAAATACATTCCAATGGGAAAGGGAAGGGCAAAGAAACCCAGAACAATACAGTAGTAGTATTGGTGGATGACGAAGTCTGTACTGGCTGGTCAGAAAACATAGACTTTGCATCCTCTTTCTGCTTTCAGGCGAGTAATATCCATGACACATCAAACATATCCTCCCCCTTCAATTGGGGAGCCCACTCCAACAATGGAGGCGTCATGTTGCGCAACTGAAAAATCATCTATCAAACGATCAACCCAGCTGTGAGCGAAAGAAGGGCAAATGGGCACAGTTGGTGGGAGGGTCATGTTACAAATCGAACACGGCACACTTGCACACATTTGAAGACACTGAGGAAAAATTAGTAGAGATGTCAAACAGAAACCAGGTGGCCGACCTCCTCTCCACCATCAACTAGACATTTTGTCATTGGTCCACTACTAGCTTTGTTCCATATGAAGAAAATTTTATGCTGGAATGTCCAAGGAACATGTTCCAAGGACAAAATAAACCTACTTAGAGAATTTAAATGAAGGCATAATATACATGTATTTACAATCTTAGAACCTTGTTATAGTGGCACAAAGGTCGCTAACATCATCAAGAAACTTGGTTTTGCCTCTTCACACAGAGTTGAGGCATTGGGCTTCTATGGAAGTATATGGATCCTTTGGGATAACCATCGATGTAGCCTGAATGTCATTATCTATCATAGGGAGTTCATTCACAATAAAATGAATAACTCATGGCTGATTACCTTTGTATATGCCAGTCCTAATTGTAAAAAATGAGACCTACTATGGTTAAGGCTATCATCCTTATCATCCTCCATTGACGAGGCATGAGCAGTCATTGATGATTTTAATACTATGCTGGATATTTTTGAAAAGCAAGGTGGTAAAGGATTTGATCGTTGTTCAAGCAAAAAATGCAATTATATGTTACTCCATGCTGGACTTGAAGACACTCATCCCTCGGGGCACTTCTTCACCTTCAAGAAAGGATTTCTATTAGAGAAACTCGATAGAGTTGTCACCAATAGTAGCTGGATGCACATCAAGCATGGAATGAATTTTCAAGTTCTCCCTCATCTATATAGTGATCATAATCTGATCCTAATCACTAGTCACAAGCCTACTGGTAGGACCCATGCTTATTTCAGGACTAAAATGAGCTGGAATCTTCTCCTTGAGTTCAATAAGGAGCTCCTCCCTTATTGGAACAAGAAGGAATCTTTCACTGAAGCTCTCTGTGGGTTCCATGCCACAAAATTTAAATGGGATGCTAAGCAGATAAAAGCCCAACATAAGAAGAAGAATTCCATTCTGGCATTCCTGGACCGCTGTCAGGTACATAACTCCCTCCATCCAAATCAAGCTAATAACTTATGTGAAATCATGTTACAGGAGCAATATGAAGGTATTGTATGTATTGAAGAGGTTGATCAGCAACAAAAAGCCAATATCAACTGCTTTAACATGGGGATGGAAATAATAATTTTTTCCATTCGTATGCAAAGGAATGACACTTCCTTAACAAAATCACATGTATCTGCAATGATACTGGCGACTGGATTTCCTCTCCCCATGTTATTAAGGATCACATTTGTGCATAATTCTGCACCCTGCTCACCGCCCCCGCTATCCCAAACATTGCCTTGATATAGATTCCCAGCTACCCTGGGACTTTCCCTGGAATACTACAAGCCCACGAACTGGCCAAAACAACTTATTCTGATGAAATCAGGCATGTATCTTTTCAAATGGCACCGACTAAGGCCCCTGGCCCGAACGACATTCACAATGGTTTCATCCTAAAGAACTAGAACCATATTGGACAATCTATTATTATGAAGTTGAAGACACGTTCAATACTAGTCGAATTGACCCCTGTCTGGCTAACTCCCTGATGGTTCTAATACCCAAAGTGCATCACCCACAAAGATGTAGTGAGCTCCTCCCAATTTCTTTGAATAATTATTATTTCAAGCTCATATCTAAGATCATTGTTGAGAGAATCAAACCCCACCTCAGCTGCTGGATATTTGAAAACCAGTCTAGCTTTATACCTGGCCGTTGTATAAGTGACAATATACTACTTGATCAAGAGTTGATACAGTCCATGAGAGGGAAAAAGTCAGGAAAGAAATGGATGAGCATCATACTTGACCTATCTAAAGCCTTTGATCATATGTGATGCCCTTTTATTAAGGACACACTAGTCAAGGTTGGAATACCTGATAAACTCATCTCCTTAATTATGCAAATAGTCATGACCGAGCACACGTCCATTCTTTGGGAAGGTACTCAACTAGAACCCTTTAAACCCAGTCAAGGTGTTAGGCAAGGGGACCTGATAAGCCCCTATATTTTCATTTTGTGCATGGAGCGACTTAGCCAGGCAATCTTGACTATTGTATTTTTTGGTTAGTGGAAGTCGATCCTACTATCCATAGGAGGAGTTCCCCTTTCCCATGTCATGTTTGCAGATGACATCTTGCTTATGGGTGAAGCAAACATCCTAAAAGCCTCGACATTCTTGAAAGTCCTTGATGAATTCTGCTTGGTATCGGGACATATGATATCTAAGGAAAAATCGATATGTTTCTTCTCACCAAACATACACACTGTCAAGAAGCATGCCTTCTATGCCATGATCAGGATCCAAAGTACAAATGACATAGGAAAGTACTTGGGTGTTCTAGTTCTTCATCACACATTGAATAAAGCGGTGCATGCTAGCATAACAACAACTATCAAAACTAAAATGAGTAGTTGGTCAGCTTGGAGCCTATCTCTTGTAGGTCGGATAACCCTTACAAAATCCACTCTCCAATCTATACTCTCCTATTCAACACAATTTATAAAATTATCGCTGTCTCTGTGTGATGATATAGATAGACATATCTGGGACTTTATATGGTCAGCTGGGAGAGATAAGAGGAAACTTTCCCTCATCTCCTAGAAGAATGTTACACTTCATAAATCTAAGGGTGGTCTGGGAATAAGGTCAACTAGAGAACATATTACTTCTCTCATGCTAAAGAACATTTGGCAATTCATGAACCATCCTTCCACACTTTGGGTTAAAGTCATGAGAGGGAAGTATATGCATAATAATGTGATGAGCACAAAACCTTGTTCATCATCTTGGGCGTTTACTAATAGAAATATGGCATCTCTACAAGGGATCAGATATAAGGTTGTTAATTTTGGGTTGAACACTAATGTATGAAAAGACTGTTGGCTCAAGGGCTACTCCCCCTTAGACCTAGAGCCATCCATCACCATCCCCGGTGGTTTGATGGATCTCACAAGTAGTTGCATGGTCCTACCAAACTGAGAATGGGATTGGGATTTAATCCATGACCACTTCCCATCTAAAATCTCTCAGTTCATACGAAGTGTTATTCCACCAGATAATCCTGAAGTTGCTGACACCTAGTCCTGGCCCTTCTCCTCCATAGGGGAATTCACATCGAGTCACTACAAAAAAACATGAATTAGCTACAATTTCTCTAACTATGTGTGTTCCATTTGTAGTCAATACCTACTATTATTTATATATTAAAAATGTAAGTAATACAAATATATTTAATGGTACTAGATACAAAATTGACTACAAATCTTATTTGAACTCATATAACCTTCCTCTCGACGCCCGTTGTAACTAACTATTTAATTTTTTAGGGGTGATGGTGCAACTTTTTGCCCTCCTACTTTCAAATCAGAAATACATATATGTATCTTTATGTATACATTCTAAAAATTATCCATCTAACTTTTCACTCATTTTTGGTGGCGCCAATATTCCCTTGCCTCATCAAACCCACGCACCCTGGATCACGTGAGCACAATCAATCTCCCGTAACCATCTCCTCACGATCGCTTCCCTAACTAGTCTCCGCACGACTGCACTCCATCTCCTCACTCTCTACAAGCAGTGCTCCCTAAATTGCCTGCCCTCCACTCTGTCTGTGCTTCCCCAGCCATAGACTCCTTCGCCCACTCGTTCTCCCAACTACAGGCCATCCTAGGAAGGGTTTTGGGTGAGGAACCCCCAATCGGCATCAACGTCCAAGGAAAGCTTCTGACGGGCGGTCGTTTCTTCCCAATCGGCTAGCCACTTCGAGTTCTCTTGGTCTCGAATCCATCACTCTATGTCCGTTCATGAAGATTCATCCTAGCCGCATCCAACAATCTATCTTCAAAACCACTCACAAGGTCCCTCTTCCACTCCCATTATCCCCGCCCACAAACACAGGTCTGTTCCCTGACTTGCAGTCCTTCTCACAGCTATATTTTCCAATTCTAGGGTATCTTCTCCAACTATTGGCTCTCCTCCAACCGCCTGCGGATTCCTCCCTCTCATGAAATTTATTCAATAGTGGCTGTATATCTCTTGATTAGCTCAAAGGATCAACTTAAGGGCACAACTGCTCCTCCTCCTCGCTGTTGGATTCATTTTCCTTCTCTAAACTTTGACCATGTTTGTGTACTTTATGGCATATCTATATATTGTTGGAGGGAATCATGAACAAATATATAATCAATGGTCTGAATATACATGCCAACCCTTATTTTTATATGATATCATAGGTTTGAACTGCATCAAGTCATACATGACTGAGTGTTACGTCTATAATCTAAAACATTACCGTTGAAATAGCGAACAACTCAATCTCCTACTCAATAACTGTCCAATAGATAATTACCATAACTTCTTGTTATACTCCATCCATGCCATATGATGTATTTCTACTATTTGATGTACATTGTGCATGTATCGAAACTTGGCACACTGCTTAAATGTAGCAATACATGCTAGGTAAATTTTTTGTATATTAGCTCTATAGTTCTATATACATGAAACTGTCTCTTTATTATTTAGATATTTAACTTAGGAATAAAAAATGTTAGGTATGCATATGTTTCTATCTAGGAAGCACAGACAGTTCGCAGAGGTTTCCGTGTCTGACACGTGTCCAACCCGTACACACTTTGGACACGCGTGGACACGTGGCAGACACCCCTCCAGTGTGTCCAGATTCATATCTTATATATTGGCAAACTGGACACGACGTGGACACATCTAGGACGCTCAGTGGACACAGCCAACCCAACCCACATAACATCTAACTAAAAAGAAAAGAGAAAATAAGATTCAACCATGTTGACTCCTCAACCAAACCCCAACTCCTCACCAAAACCCTCATCCCTTCCCTGTAGTGCACACCCCCATTAGTATTGGAACCTTTCAATCATTGTTTGTAATTAAGTTCTAATGATTTTCTTATATTTCATTTCATCATTCTTGGATGGTATAATAATTTAATATATCATTTTGTATGCTAAATTTTGTAGCATCAACAATATGAAGTGGATGTTGCGGTGATCTTTGTTTTTGATTGTTGCTAAGAATAATGGAGCTTCTTATGTTCACAAATAAATTATATACATGTGTCTATAGCTGTATATATTTATGTAAATTCACAAAGAGTAAGGTAGTTACATAGTACAATTTGTTGATAAACTTACAAGACAATCACTAGGGTGCATGACTAAAGACATTGAACTGATGAGAGAAAACATAATTCACTTCATTTGACTACATTTACAAATTACTTGTATGGTTTTTATATTTTTACATTCTGGAAAAAAACACTTAAGGGCACTCTAGAGTATTTGGCATGTCTTACTTCACCTCCCCTGACTGTGGTGGCCTATGATCTTTACGTAGAATGGCTAAGTACTACTTGACAAGCCTCATTGCTTTTTTGCATTATTATTTTGTATTTTCTTACTTGTGGGTGATTATAATAAGAGATTTATTGTTGCAATTTTTTTGAATTTACATTTATCATGATCTTGTGTTTCATCTTAATAGGGGATAGTGAGACATTATTATTTTGTATTTACTTACTCATTGGTTGAGGTATATTTCATCTTAATAGGGGCTAGTGACCTTGTGTGTTTATACTCATTAATGTGGTTGAAATAGTCTTTCCTTTAAGTATTTGTGGCTCTAAACCTTGGTAAGTGTTGAGGTCTCTATGATTAAGGCCAGTTGCTAAGTCAAGTGACCAGGCTGGATGGGATCCTAACTTCTGTGATGATTCTTGATGGGTGGTCACGTCATCATTTAACTCAAATGTTAGATAATTACTAATTCCAAATCTCACTTTGAAATAGTCTTTTAGAATTTGGTAATTATGGCAGTGTAGGATCCCAATCACATTAAAGTGTTTCTAGTGTCCCATTACACCACTAGTAGGTTGGTTCTTTCCTCCAAATGATCATACTCAGTTTTTCCAATGGGAACCATTTGTCAAGGGGATAAGATTATTTCGAGTTGCACTAGCTCTATAACGCACACTTAGTAAGCCAAAGTCTTGCAATGTAATGGGTTTTGAACATGAAACTCTGGACCTAATTGGGTTAAAGCACTATGTATTGGATACAACTCATGGTCTTTATTGTTGACATTCCTTGATATAGTTTATACAACAAAATATGTAGTTATGTTTTAGGTTCCCTTTGGGCCTTATAATTGAATAGATATCCTTGTTTTTCATATTTTAGTATTTTGGACATTGATGGTCAAAAGCCTTATCATGGACATTGATTTCTTTGCTTTCATAATGAAAGGGTTATTCCTTTAAAAGGTTCCCTCATTTACAGACCCCATGGTAGATTACAAGTGGGACCTCCCTATTTTTGTGAGATTAGACATGTACATGCCTTGATAGATTCTAATTTCTTTTGCCACTCTCATTTTTTTTCATTCCAGTGAGTAAATTAATTGTTTCCTTTATTAATGTCCATGCCATACTTTTGAATGTGTTTAGGGTTGTTTTGGTTTTTTGGGTCTACTTAATAAATTTAGGGCAATGGCTTAGAAGCATAAGAAAAATGAAACTACAATAAGGTTTTTTACATGCTTAGTTGTGCTCGAGGCCAAACTACAATAAGGTTGTACAATAATTTGTTGGATGGAAGGGTCTATTCCCCTAGAACTTCTAGGAAATGAAAGGTTAACATTGCAACTGGATGTTGGGCTGGAAATTATGGACTGGGTTTTGCAAGATATGGAAGAGGTGCAACCAAATGTATACTTTAGAGAAACAGAGAAAAGGCAGTTTGATGCCCAGCAAGCCTCATGTTTCTATCATCATACATCACTCTTGTTGGTCAAATAGGTCACATGATAAACATACATGTGTGTAACATAACCTAAGTAACTAAGTTTGGAATTCAGATGATCAATTTCATAGTATATGAATGCTATCACAACACAACAGTGAGTAGGTGACTATAGTTGGCTAACAGAAAATCAGATCTGTTAATTTATAGAAATATGTCAGTTTCATGATTACTGACAAAAATAGTTGCGTTATACCTGTTTCACATCAGAAGCATATGTAGGAACTATTTGGAAACTACATGCTCGAGTTCCAAAATTTTAAATGCCATGTAGTTATTTGTCAGTGAGGACATAAAATTGTAACATGCGGTTAACAATTATGCTCAAGCAAGAAATGTCGGATTCACCATACATGGGTGTGTGGTGTTTTCCATGTTCATCCTTATAATGGAAGTAGAGTCAACAAAGTTTTCGTGGTTCACCTTGACAGTAGAATGCATGGAAGGAACAAAGTTGGACCATCACACATGAAACGTGATGAGATGGAGTTGATAGAATTAATATTAAGATTATGGATGTGCACTCACTAATTAACAAATCTGGGAAAAGTGTAGGTAGCTATGATATGTGTTCACAACATGAATTGTTGGGTATATCAATACTTTATAAGTTATTATGTACAACAGTATAAACACATATAAACAGAGTAAATTCCTAATGATACACAAGTTAGCTCACATCTGTTGTATCAAATGAGTCTTGACAATGACACAGTGGTTAACAGTTGTATCAAACAAGTCCTCGATGAGCTTACATGACAATTAGTAGCATTACAATCATAACTGATCTAATGACCTAACAGTCAGTAGCACGATGACCGTAGCTGAAAGTAGGCAGTTTAATTTGATAGATGGCATCTGAGCTGGAGTCAAAAAAGTTGAAACTTCAATGCACTTCCCCCTTGTGTTTCTTAGATCCTTATTCAGCTAAAGGATAAAATTTTTTTAGTGTGCATCCATTTCATTTCTAAAGGATAATCAATTATCAAATCAAGAATAATTAACAAAATGGGGCTCTTTAAAGCATCTAATAATACTTCTGCTTTAGCCATAGCCATGACTTTGATCGATGAAACGGGTAGGTGGAGTGGAGGCACAACACTCAACATTGAAGTACGTTCCGTCACTGAAGCAGAAATAAGAGCCATTGGTTTTTCTTTACAAATTGCTGCCAACAGGTACTCGAATCCAATCACTATCATCATAGATAGTTATATGTCCATCCAAGCTATCGAGGGAGATGCAGATAACTATCCAACTTTCCATCCATGGCTGAAATCTATCAATGATATGCTTGACAAAATGCCCGATACTTGCATCCTCAAAGCCTCAAGACAAGATACCCATATTGCTGATGCTTTGGCAAAGCATCACCTAAAAAACCACAAGGAGGGTCGTACTTACACGACACCTACCCTTGACCCTGTGGGTCACTCTATCCTCTTCCCCTTCTGTAATGGTAGGAGTCCTACCAAGTTTATCTTCGCTGCCGATAATGTATCTAACTTTTTCTTAAGACCTGCAAGAGGAGGGCAGGATGAATAAAAGAGCCTCCTAGCTTACCCAAAAAAAAAACAATACTTCTGCTTCATGCTACTAATAACCAAATGAGGGTGAACTTCCTTTTGTCCATCATCGGGTCTTCAAATCTTTTTCTTAATGATAGTTTCTATTCTAGGGGATGGTCTCTATGTTGAAATTTGGCAATATATGGGTTACATGTTATGTATTCTCACTCAATACAAAGACAAATGTGTTGACAGCCAGATTTTTACCTCTCAGTTGCAAGAATGACTCCCAAAGTGCACATAATTCATTTTTATATATTATATGATTTGCTTTAAAATAGTTATTAATTATCTAGTACATGTAAGTGCAAAGTATTCCGTAAGAAAATCTGAAGTCGTGATAGTCATTATACAATTTATAATTTTTCATTAAGCTTGCATAGAATATATTAGTATGCTGGATTGCCAAATGATTTATGAATTCGAGATGTATATCTCCTGCCATATAAGTGCATAGAGATAGTCCAGGGTTCCAAATTGCAATTATTGCATATGTAGGCAATAAACAAACGTTATGATGCATTAAACAAACACTAAATGTCATTGGCGAGTGTCTGGATACCAATATCATCTTTGCATTGTAGATTAAAATTTTGAAATATCCACATATAGTGGTACAAAGCTGGGTGTCCATGAGTTTGGATATGAATGATAATGGATATGAATGAAATTCACCTATTGCATGGGACCTGGACCTTGTCTTTCTTGGTCAATAATAGGTATAAGGAATCAAATTTTAGGGTCCATGAGGCCTCTATGTCAATGTTTGTAGAAACACTACATTCCAGAGAATTAAAATTCAATTAAAATACATTCTCTAGTTAAAATCATCTCAGTTAGAGAACCTAACCAGAACATACTTGATCACAATAACGGTTGTGATCTTTACTAGATCAAAGCTATTAATAAAAAATGTTAATCATTTGCATGTTTAAGTTTTGCAAGTTAACTCCATAGTTGTCTGAGCTATAATTAAACTGAATCCAACACTCCAAAAGAATCTACATTTTTACACACCTTAAGTTTGTCACTTGTCTTCCTCTTCATCCATGCCAAGGACTACATATATGCCATGAACTACCTATTACATACAATACACATAATCAAGGCTACACATTCTTTAGCATTCCAGGCTACACATTCTTCACCATGATATTCAACATGTCCGTTTTAACATAGCAACACCATCTTAATTGACAAATATGGACCAAACTAGTGGGACTTACCCATGCGAAAAAGTACATAAACTTAGTTACATCAACTAATATCACCTTACAAAAGCCATACTGCATGTCAACAAGTAGCTTTATGATAAATTCAAATTAACATTTTATCATTTATAGTGATCTTTGACCCACATAGAATTACAATTTTTTGCAACAAACAATATTAGACTGATAAAAGAATAGCTAACATATTATATCCCAATGTTATATGGACAACCCTTAGGTATGATGCGTTCTATATCTCAAAGAATTCTTTTTGGAAAGTCATCCTCAAGGATAGCACTTCACGGTGTGAAGATATGGATCGATTTTAACTAGAACACTACCACCAACTTACTTAGTTTTTGTATTCTTTAAGTTAAATGGCTAAGAGAACAATCCCAAATAATCCCAAATTAGTGGTACATCATGATATACCTCTTCTATATAGATCCACTTAGAATACTAATGGAAAAAGAGAGGGTCAAACAAGAGGTTTCTATAGAAAAGGCTATAGAGGACGTTGCTAAAAACACAAAGGGTGACACTTCAAGTTTAGATGCAGCAATCACAGAAGGAATGGATGATAAAAATGACTAGGCATATCACAAAGGGACACAAATTATTGTCTATCACTTTAATCCTACATAAAGTTTAGATGCAACACCTATCAATGCATAGGTAGTTATAGAGATCTAGCTAACTTAGAGAAGAACATGATAGTATGATTATACACCTATGCAACCTGACTTCTCCTGCCAAAAAGGATGGACAACCAATACCTGACTAAGAAAACCCTTACACTCAAGTTCAACAAGGCATTGATAGATTGGAATAGTGCTAACACCTTGATATGGTTAGATTGACATTATTGTCTTTCTTAATAGAGATTGTATCCTGGTCATTCCTCCAAGTCTCAAATTGCTTCCAAATTTTTGATAGCACAACCAAAAAATGCAAGTTGTTCCCAAATATAAGTCTAGATAATTATTTTACCTCAATTTTTAGTATCTGATGCCCCTTCCATCGAATCTAAAGGTGCTTCACTTGCATAACTTTCATTTCTAACTCCAATGAATTTATAAACACTGTTAATTCAGTACAATGCCTTTAGTGTTCTCTGATTTTCAGCTTCACTTCCTACTGTAGACAAAAATTATAGCCTTGCTTTGATTGCCCCATCTTCTATAGTCACTCATGATAGAGTGCTAGCTAGGACTACAGAAGAGTAGAGCGATGAAGATGACCATCATAGCAACACTAAACATGTTATAGCAACAAAAGTCATGCTCTCAACAAAGCAGTAGCATGAGAACACCATTGTAAGTAAAACATGAGAAGCCACTCCCACAAATCACCACTACATAGGGAATTTAGGGTGAGAAATAAAATCATATGTAAGTATAGGAGGATAAGAAAAATGTAATTTAGCTAACAAAACATGGGAGTCATCACATTCCTTGAGACTAACTAATGAACAAAAAATGCAACATGCAATGATATCTAATCAAATCCACTCAACATAGAAAACGAAAAGGAATGGGGATAGATGTATAATAGATCCGAATGAAAAATAAAATTGAAATAAAAAAGTTATGATCATAACAAAAGTCCAATGCAGCTAATACATCAAGAGACTCACCATCTTCCCTGTGACCAAATAGTGAAAAAAAAGTAGATAATATAACCTAACCAGACCCACTTAGCTCACTAAGAAAACGAACAATGCTTGTATATAAGAAATAGAATGTGAGAATCTATACAAGTGTAGGTGATAGATCCCTATTTTTTCACTAAGTTGTAGAATGACCAAACAAATAAGTCATGATTGGATAGAGAATTGAAAAAGAGCCATACAAAAGGGATAATGATAACAACATTCAAAAACATGTGCAAAGCATTCCGGTGAGTCATGTAGAAAACCAGATTGATGTCCGAAGAAATGTGGACACTAGCATGAAGGATCCACATGGCAATAAAAATAGCATAAAGCCTTGAGCTAAAAACACGTCATCTTAATATTAGATCCATATCTAGTGAACCAAAGGGACCTATGCTAACAAAAAAGAAGATGGATAAGAATAACCACTGCCATTGCTTAGAATAGATACTTTGAGCAATGAAGGAGTTTCAGAAACCCGTAGGAGCCAGAGCCATCATCCATTGCAAGATTTTCAGACTCAAACACTATCTAGTAGAAAGATTAGATCCTTCAAACATTAACAATACAACACTAAAGAAGATGAATCTACCAACATCTATGAATTGTTAATTAATGTAAATCTAAATATTTATAAAAAATCAACATATGGTCAGAGTGTTTTTAGAAGAACATGCGGTGAGAGTATCATATAAGGAGCAAAAACTAGAATAGAGTCAAAACCAATGAAAAATAACTATCACAAACTTTGTCTCAAAATATATGGGTTTTGCACTAATAAAATCACCTTCCAGTCAGATAGAAATATTCCATTACAGAAGACACTCACTTCTATTTTGTAACATTTGTGAGGTGAGAGTATCGATTGTTTTGTTGATCATACTAGAATTGACATTGAGTGGACTTACTTCAGCCCGTTGAATCATGACTTACATTACGTCCTCTCACCCAAATATGCATATCAAAAAACTATAAGTTAAGTTGCATAGGTGTAGGATTAAAGTGATAGACAATAATTTGTGTCCACTGCATTGTGATCCTGGACCTTTTCTTAGTGGTGAATTAAGTGGTATATAAATGGTGCTAAATTTATCAGGTGGCATAGGGAATGAATTTAGTTCCTGATCCTAGTACCAATGTGGGTTTGAAATTGAAGGTTAAGATGAAATATTTTGCATTCAAAGTGGTTTTAGATGAACGATTATCCGGTAATACATATTATAATAGAGGCTCTCTGGTATAAGTCGTTTAGTAGTGAAAAGAAGGTTAAGATGGAAAATTTTGCATGCAAAGAGGCTTTAAATGAAAGATTTTCTAGTAGTACATATTATAATAGAGGCCCTCCAATGGATTTTTACACCATATCATCACACTCTAATCCTAGATTTTTTCCACCCTAATTTTCCCTCTTCTTCTTGTTTTCAGTTCTGATGTTCACTCCATCCTAATCCTACAATAGCTAGCACTGTGAAGACAAAGTACTTGACCCAGTAACTTAGATAAGAACCATTCTAAACTCAACATGCCTCCTTCACCTTCCACTCTGTTTGCCAATCACTCCACCTCTATGTCAATCCATGTAAATAATATTACAGATGGAACACCCTACATCTTGAGGAATATGTCTTGCAAGGGGTTTGGATTTTCTTAGAGATTTGATCAGTGGCAAACATTCATATGAATTGTCTCAATTGTGGAGGGGTAGTGAGCTTCCATATACTGACCGCCCACATGTTCTACATACACACATAGATATATATACATCATACAAACATTTGTATATATGAAGAAAAACCGCATCTAGAGTCGTGTCTGTGTCCTATGTTTTAGAAAAATTGACGCGTCCCGTGTCCGTGTCGGTGTCTGTGTCTAGAAATGTGTCCATGCTTCCTTGGTTGAACCTTATCATCATAGTGCAACAAGACAACAAAATTATTTTGATATTGATTACCAATATTTCATAGATAAATAGATATATACATGGCTTGTCAAAGTATTATGTATACTATGATCGGTATTATACTTTATTGATTTTCTACTTATTTATATATTTAATTTTTCATTGTGTTTAATTATGTATACTGTTTTACCTTCTTTATTATTATTATTTTTAATCTTTCTATTTGACTAACAATTTCTACATATTTATAAATTTATTTTATTGACGTGTTTACTTACATTTATCTAGGGAAGTATGATTGACAAAGGATGGATTATTGAGGAAGATAGGACCAGTACAAAGTACTTAACTGGGGTAGTCAAATTCATAGAGGACACTTTCGAAAAATGTAGTAGGAATGAGACTATCTTATGCCCATGTAAAAAATGTCTAAATACACAGACACAACCATCAAGTGACAATCGAGCACCTGTTATGGAATGGTTTTTTCAGCAGCTACACTGATTGGATTTTTCATGGTGAGACTTCTTCTTATGCCAAGGAAGATTCTTCTATGAAAGACAACATGTCGTTTGATGATATGAGAGACATGTTGCATGATGCATATGAAGTCCAAAACTTTCGAGAAACTATGGACAACAATGATGATGATGTATTTGTATTTGTTGACTACGAAGAAGTTGAGAAATTCTACAAATTGTTAGAGATTGCTGCACAAGAGTTGTACCCTAGAAATAAGAAGTATTCCAAGCTATATACCGTTGTGAGGTTGTTCCATATAAAATGTAGAAATCGTTGGAGCAATAAATCATTTACTGAGCTGCTCGAACTTTTGAAGGATTTGCTTCCTGAGGGTGACACATTGTCTGGCTCATACTATGAAGTAAGGAAAATAATTAGGGACCTTGGTCTTGACTACAAGAAAATTGATGCATGTATAAATGATTACATTTTGTATCGTAAGGAGTTTGCAAATAATACTTCATGCCCACATTTTAATGCTTCTAGATATAAAGAGACTGAAAGTGATGTAGAAGGTGCACAAAGTATGGGAATTAAAAAGAAAAGAGTTCCTTGTAAAATTCTACGCTACTTTCCCTTGACTCCTAGGTTGAAGATTTTGTTTATGTTCTCTAGAGTCACACCACTAATGCGGTGGCACGATGAAAGTCACACCAAGGACGGAGTTTTAAGACATCCAGCAGATTCACCTTCATGGAAGACATTTGATAACGTGCATCCTGATTTTGCATCTGATTCTCGTAACGTGCGTCTTGGTTTAGCATCTGACGAATTTCATCCCTTTGGCATGATGAGTCAATCATATAGTAGTTGGCCAATCATATTGATTCTGTACAATTTTCCACCATTGTTATGCATGAAGACACCTAATTTTATCCTTTCTATGATGATTCCTGGTCCATCTCAACCAGGAATGAAGATAAATATCTACTTACAACCTTTGATTGAAGAGTTGAAAGAACTGTGGGAAGTTGGTGTTGATACCTACGATGCTGATCGTAAAGCTATATTCAAATTGCGTACCGCCTTAATATGGACGATAAATGACTTCCCTGCATCTTGTTATTTATCTGGTTGGCAAACTAGTGGGTATGATGCATGTCCTATTTGCAATAAAGACACGTGGTCTATTAGACTACCACATGGTAGGAAACAAAGTTTCATGGGCCACATGAGGTTCCTTCCGATGGATCATAAATATCATAGGGATATGTCCTCCTTTGATGGAAAAGAAGAATTAAGAATTGCTCCAAAGATGTTGTTTGGAAATCAAGTTTTAGTTCAAACCAAAGATGTAGACAATATGCCTTACAATTGGAAAAAATAAAGCATTTTCTTTGAATTGCCATACTGGAAGTACAACCTTATTTGTCATAATCTTGACGTAATGCATATTGAAAAGAATGTATATGAGATTTTGATTCACATGTTACTTGGGATGGATAAATCAAAAGATAATGAAAAATCTCGTTATGACCTTTTAGAGATGGGAATAAGACCTAGACTGCACATTATCAAGAATGGAAGTAAGAATATTATTCCACCTTCTTATTTTACTTTGAAAAAGGAGGAAAAAGAATTATTCTGTAATTTTTTGAAGTCTGTACGGGTTCCAGATGGTTATTCCTCCAATATCTCATGAAATGCACGCATCAAAGAAAGAAAATTGTTGTCATTAAAGAGTCACGACTACCATATATTAATGCAATAATTTCTGCCATTGGCTTTACGGGTAGCGTTGCCGAGCAAAAACGTCATAACTGTGATAATTGAGTTGTCTAGGTTTTTCAAAGACATATGCTCAAAAGAGATAAATCTGTATGCTATTGAGAAGTTAGAATCTAGAATTGTAGTGACTTTGTGCAACATGGAGAAGATTTTCCCGCCCTCATTTTTTGACATAATGGAGCACGTGGTCATTCATCTTCCACAAGAAGCTAAGATAGCTGGACCACCATTTTATCATTGGATGTATCTAGTGGAAAGGTAGTATGTATTACTATTTGTTTCACTAAAATTTTATCAAATGTATTTTTTTATTTTAAACAAATTCTATTTATCATTATAGATACTTGAAAACTTTGAAAGAATATGTGAGGAATAAAGCTACTCCAGAAGGTTCCATAGCAGAATGTTACCTAGCAGATGAATGTTTAACATTTTTTTCAAGGTATCTCTCCAGGGTAGAGACAAGGTTCACAAAATTGGCTAGAAATGATGTTGAAGATGACGATATTGTTACGGATGATGAATGGTCTATATTTTCACACAAAGGGCGTCGAACATGAAAGAGTATTCCTGTTTTTCTTGAAGATGCGATGCTGAAAGCTGTACATCAATATATTTTATCCAATTGTGTTGCAGTTGAATCGTTCATGGATTGAGTTCATTAAATTATTAAGAAATATGCATGCTCACCTCTAGATGTATGTATACATGAATTATGTACTTGTTAGCAGGGAACACATTCACCGTGTGAAGAAAATGAATCCACGTGTAAGACAGTGGGAAATTAGTAATATTCATATGAACACTTTTAGTGATTGGTTTAAGAAGCATGTAAGTCTATAAAATTAATTTCATTAAATATTGTTAGAGCATTGTATTAATAACTCAATTCATAATGTATACAGATTGAAGAGAAGGCCACGTCAGAAAATTTTCCATCAAATCTACTAACTCTGGCTCGGGGACCACAAAATATGGCGAACAAATACAACGGATATGTAACAAATGGATATATATTTTGAACCAAGGAGGGGGAACATGGTAAAAAAAACCCAGAATAGTGGGATAATGGTGAATACCCAGATAGATTGTTTTTCTAGTTCCAAGAAAAATTCCTAATTTGGGTCAAGTTACCTACTATGGGGTACTCTGAGAGATTTTTGAGATTAGTTACTATGAGCAACTGAAAGTTGTACTGTTCAAAGGTGATTGGGTCAATGTAAACAAAGGCGTCAAAAAAGATGAAAATGAATTTACAATGGTTAAATTAAAACTCATTGAATCAATTGAAAATCCATTTGTATTGGCCTCTCAAGTACAACAAGTCTTTTATCTGACTGACATCAATCATCATGGGTGGAGCTTTGTCGTGCAGATGACACCACATGATACTTATGACATGGATGAGAAGCTTACTGAAAATTTCATGGATGGGACATGCGTACCTGAAGATTCTCATACAGATGATTGGGAATCTATTTTTAGTGATGTTTCTGATGGACCTAATTTGGTTAGAGAAGATATGGAGGGTGTAACTTTTTATGATGGCAAAAATGATGAACAACTTGATTGAGATCATTGTGATCTATCATATGTAGTTTTTAATATTTTGTATCTTGATGTAGAGTTATAAGAATTTAGTTTTATTCATTTATTATTAATTATCAATACGATTGTTCTTCCTTTAATATGCATACTATTTCTCTTTAAATTTGCAAACTTTTTTTATTCTCAATAATCGAATAAGCAACTGTTATATAATGTTTATATCAGGTAGCCCCTACAACCATTATTATTTAAATATATTTTTATGGTTATAGTTTTGTTTTATTAATATTTGTTATGCATTATATTTTTAAGATGTTGAAAAGACGTTCACAATTGTTGTTTGCACGAGAAACTGATGATGCAAATAATGGAGTAATTAAATGAAAATTGGTGGGTACAGTGACATATAATTTATCTATTATCATTTTGTACTTATAGTTGTAAGATCTGACCTAAATATTTATCTTTGTAGGAATGTCTAAAGGATTGGAAATGAATGGAGGCTATCTTGGTTCAGTTAATGCTGATTTGGGAATGAATGGAGGTTATCTTGGTTCTGTTAATGCTGATTTGGGAATGAAAGGAGGATATCTTGGTTTAGTTAATGCTGATTTGAGAATGAAGGGAGGCTATCTTGGTTCAGTTAATGATGATCTTGGAAGTTCTAAAGCTGATTTGAGTAATAAAACTAATAAAAAGGTTGGTGCATCATCTATTTTCAGCAGAAAAAATGCTGAAGTACACATTAGAAAAGAGAAGGATCCGCATGTGTCAATGATAAATCATGATGTTCCAATCAGTGGAAGGATGTCTCTATTAAACAACCATACGAGAACTGGTCATTGTGTTGATAACACCAATATAAATCATGAGGTTGGAGCTGATCATAGAAATTCTTTGACGAATAATAACATCAGAGCTGGTCATTCTATTCACAAGGCTAATTCTTTGGCAAGCAATGGTACCAGAGTTGGTCATTCAGTTGATACAACCAATATCAATCATGAGGTTGGAGCTGGTCATAGGGATTCTTTGGCAAATAATGACATGAGAGCTGATCATTCTGTTGATAATGGCAATATAGATCATGAGGTCGAAACCAATCATGTGAATGATGAGGACTTCAAATTGGTTGATGAAGAAACTACTGCTAATCATGATGAAGGCACATAAGTTTCTAATCAACAATTTACACCAATTAGCTATTACCTCATCTTTTAGCATTTATATGTATATTTTAAAAATAATTGCCTCATATTGTTTTTAATTTTTAGGTGGTGCTATAAATAATAAAAAACGAGGCTATTCTAAGTGTCTTTGATTATGGAGTAACACAGGGGATGCAAAATTACCCATCACATTGAATGAAAATGGAGAACCAATTGGACCTCATCAAAATGACTTGTCTTCTTTTTTGGGAACAATTTCTAGAAATTCACAACTGGCACCCTTGGATTACTTGGATTGGCGACAAGTACCAGCTGGAACGAAAACTGAAATATGGAATTATGTCTTGGTAATATATTTTAGTAAAGTGTTATTGAAGAGTGTATTTGTTATATTCATTCTATTTTTCATTTAGCAGAAGAAATTTACTATCGACCCAAAGGGAAAGAAATCGGTTCTACGCACAGTTCGGGATTGTTGGAGAAACTTCAAATCTAAATCAAAAGAAAAAATTATATGCACCACAAAGACAAAACATACAGACTTAATGATTGTCCTTCCCATGTTGACCCATTATAGTGGGCTTTTCTTGTGAATTTTTGGGACTCTAATGACGAAAAGGTAAGATAATTAGTTATATATTATGTCTTCTCTTAGTTTTCATTGGTGACAAGGTTAATGTTCATGAACTGTAGTTACAGAGTGCAAAGAATAGTATGAGTAGAAAGTTTGTTACCACATGACATACATCGGGGTCGATGCCCTATGCTTGTGTGAGAGTGAATGTGAGTGATTTACCACATAATGATAATAATATCATAACACATTCACACTCTACTTATACTTTATTTGTGTGTTAATAACAGTTGCAACAAAAGAATAAAGGGGGTCCTGTTAGTCGATTGCAATTGTTTGTTGCTACCCATAAGAAGAAGGATGGTACTCCTGTAGATGAAAAATCATCTGAACTAATTGTAAGTATAAAATTATTCATGACATATTTGACTTTATTTGCTTAATTTTTTATCATCATTATGGTTACTATTATAGGACAAGTTACAATTAGCAGTTGAAAACAATGATGCAAATCTTGATGAAGATGAAATTTTTGATCAAATATTGGGTGCAAAGAAGGCTCGTGTGAACCGTGAGACTAATGAGTTTAGTCAGGCATATGTCGAGGGTTTTAAGGGTACAGTCAAAGACCTACAACACATATGCGAGTCACAAAAATAGAATTGTCAGATCTGAAAAAAAGACAAGAACATCTCGAAGAAATTATTTTGGGAAATTCAAGCGGGAGTGTTCCATTTCAAGCAAATCAAGTAATTATTCAAATTTTTAGTGATAATTATAAGTTATGATTTTATTAATTTGATAAGTGTTTTGTATTATAGAATATGGAAAAAACAAGGAATGAAGGAACACCCATGCCACAAAAGTCATGTAGTAGAACCACCATTACAGAAAGATAGGTTATTAAAAGAAAAAAAACTCCTCATAACTTTGATTCTTGATATCTAAAATTTTACATTGTAATTAGTACAATTATAGGTCGTGAGGTTGTTAAGTTTTGATGATGGAACACCAATTGTAGCTCAAGGATAAGTGATAGGCGTGAATCCTGACCTTGTAATAGGAGGAGGAAAGTTAGGGTCTACATTTGCTACTGTTTGCATTGGTGTGTCAATTAAACCTGAAGAGCAACTGGTTAGATCATTTGAAAATTATCAAATCATTGAAGATGCAATCAGGTCAATAATAGCTTGGCCAAAGAACCTACTCATTGTTCGGTAAATTTTTTTCACTGTGCTATAAGTGTAACATGTTTATATAATAGTTTTAGATAATTATTTTTGTTATTGTAGATAAAATGCTTGGAGTGAGGCAAGCGAGGCAAACAATAAAAGTTCCTTCAAAATTCTCTAGATGCTATTTTTCCTCTTTTCTATAGGTTTAGAATAAAGTTTTTGTTTGATGTAAAGCTTGTCAATTCATACGATATAGAAAAGATTATCATCTGAACCACCATTATAGCATTTTTTTTCATTTCTCTTGCTACATAAGACCGTGATATGAATATTCTATAGTATTGGTTAACATTTAGACCTCTTTTATGGAAAGGATCCATTTCACACTTATGTATTTTATGTTCTCTAGTATGCAACGATACATGTGATGTTTTTGTTGGCTCTTTCTATGATTTACAACTAGTTAAAAGAGCTAGGGAGAAAGGTTTCATATTAATGAAACACCTACTTTAAGTTAGTATTCCTGTTGATACACGTTTGTGCCTTGTGTTATTGTTGACTTTGTCTTGAACTTGTCAATTCAAGTCTTAATTAGGAGGAAGATGATACCAATCATTCTTTTTTATAATATTGTCATCTGTTTCAGATGTGTATTCAAGTTTGACACAGGGTATACATCCGAATTGGTATAAATAATTTATACATACCAACAGGCTATGTAGATTGATTTATATGCAATCTTCATTTAGTTATCTGTTTATAAATCCGAGTATTCTGATCAACCATGCCTATAAATAACTCTATTTATGCATTCATCTGAAATCTGGTTGTCATATCTGAAATCAAACAATTGAGAGGAGAAACTCCTAAGATTGATTTATATGCAATCATCATTTAGTTATTTGTTTAAGCGAGATGCTCTCATAGTATTTTTACCTGAGGGCTAAATGTGACTTGTTTGATAACTACCTATTCATACACACTCCACAAAGGAGCACCTATTGGTTGCCTCTATAGGTAGGGTGTATAAAAGCAATGCAGATGACAATTGCACATGATGCATGGATGCACTTTTCATGGAAAAGGCCTTTGACGAATCCTACAAAGTATCTACAACTACATGATTATTAAATGAAAAATTTGTTATTTATTTTTTTAGGATGTTCCTACCAAACCTTCTATAGTCAAGATTGGTGCAGCTGCTCATGCAAGCAAGAAAGAAACAAAACAAAGCATCTCTAATGAAAGAAAATCTGAGTTTATTTCTAACTAGATACTCATAATGCATCATTAATTCTGAAACAGACTCACTATATTCTTTCATGGAGAAATATATTCCAAAATTTCATTCAGTGAGTTCCTCTCTTTCTTTTGGTCTAAAATCTAGTCAGTTATGGTGACACAACAGAGGCATGGAAGGTGATGAGATTCATTATCTAGACAAGGCCAAGGAGGGTTCAAGAACAAGAAATCACAGGACTAAATAGAAGACTTTAACCTATCAAGCGACCCTCTTATGATCAAGACATGTACAACCATTCTCTATGAAATATAACAGTTGACAAAACGTTGACATGTATGCTCAACTAATGCATCCACAATCTTGTTTCCGTCTCATTTTTGTAACTGAAAGTCAGGTTTGAAATGCCTCATCTTTCCATGTTCATGTGTTTTGTGATAGATCATGCATCCTCAAGGAGAACCATTGTCCATGGTTCTTTGAATCTTTTTCAAAATCAGATTTTCTATCTATGCAGTGGAAGCCTATTTAAATCATTATCAATAGTTGATTTATATAAATTTAATATTTTGAAAATTTACTAAAGATAATATTATAAGAGAAGGTTTTCATGATGCATAAATGATGGTAAATGCTTGCGATGTCATGTTGTTGGCAATGAGGGTTAATAGATGAATAGTAAATGTTGGGATAACATGCCGATTGCAAGAAGGATCAATCAGTCGACGATCTATTATATGTCAACAAAAGTTATATGAAACTGTGACATATTGATATAGAAGCTTCAAGATAAGTTTCTCCTTTATCTCATAATCCTATTTTCTCATAGAAGCCCTAGTTACCCTAAACCTAAGTCTTCTACAGCAAGCAAAAACCATACCTCCTATGCTAGATTTTAGCAGTGCTACTCAGTGAACCAACTTCTCACCTCATGACCATCTCCAACTTGTTTACTAGAACACCATCACCCATCTTTCACAGATGACCACTACCCCTAACCCCACCCCTTCAAAACACGCAAATCTTTCAACTTTCTATTATTGATCCACTTTCTCTAAAGTCTCTAGCAATTTCTCTTCCTAAACACCGTTGATCGAACTAACCTGATTGTCTAAGCACTTGGCTGATAAGTGCTAAATGTTTAATTGAATGGTCAAACCCTAGTTTAATTTAATCATCTTGAATTAATCAAGGATTATTTACATAAGAACAGACATAAACATTGAACTTTATTAAATTATTCACTATGTACTAGAAATGCCGTTCATTTTGTTTAAACTAGAGGTCGGGATTGAGATTTAGATGATGATGATGATGATACTAGAATTGCCATTCATTTTGGTTAAACAAATAACAGCTTTGGTGAAAATTATAAACTGCTAATTGACGAGATGATTATCAATAATCATATAAAGGGTAAACTTTGTTTGATGATGTACCTTTGCAATTACATCCCACTGGGTGCTCCGCCAAGTTTGGAAAATTATCATCCTAGAGCTATGAAATGTTTTCAACTGGATTGAGCCAGAGATCTTGATGACACAATGCTTATCATGCATGACTTTAGCCACCTTCCCTACTTTCCAAGAATGATTGTCAAAGACTTCAACCATATCACCTATTCTCCATCTGTGTTCTCTACTTGCATCAGGTGGGCAAGGCCTGATATTTTTGATGTGAGTGATCTCCATCTCATGTTCTCCATTCTAGAACTCAACAAGAATTTCATTCCCATCAATGGTAGCAGGAAACCAAGCTAAAAAGGTATCATATTTCTTCAGAACCTCCACCACATCTCCTTTTTTCAATTTTACCATTGTAACTACCTTTATCAGAAACACTTCCCACATGCAATTGAAATACAATGTAATATGGCTGACGAGGCTCATCATATAATGATGATAACCACATGTTGGAAAATAAAACAAGTGTATGGTCTCGAAATCAAGCTGGTTGTACTCTATAATGAATTAAAGTGGGAAACAAACATTAGGAATCCCATCCATGTTGCAGGATGTGCAAACTTATTCAGTTATACATGGATCTAAAAAGGAAGCAATCTGAAGTGTCTTTGTCACTGATGATGTTTCCCACTGAACACAATAGCTACAAGAAATGTATGGGACTAGACATAGAGAAATAGACAAACAACATGATTGGAGAATAGCTATCTGAGTTCCCAAAGGAAAAAACAATAGAGCATGGGAAGAGAAGTCGTAGGTGAAGAAACCAACAGAGTTGGCAATCTTGGATTTTAACATGACGACCATCATAAGTTGATTAAAAATAAAGGAAGAAATCTAAGCAGACAGCAGACGAATGATCCATCAGTTATATGCTACCCAACTAGGAGAAAGTAGAGAGCATGATAAAGACATGTTTTGTTGAACATGGATTGTAGGGAATACAGATTATTCAAATAGAATTGAGTACATTTCCATACATGAAATTTTCATAAGAAGAGTAGTGTACCTTTCCCACCTATATTTTCCTTTTCTACTGCTATCTACTTGCACGAGGAACATATTTTATGTTTGTTCTTTGAATTTTATTGTCTTTTCTTTTCTGAGTATGGTGCTTCATAATAGGCATTTTGTTTTCTTGTAAACTTCTATACATATTAGATTGAAATGTAGTTGTTATTCTTGATCTTATTGCAAGTCATGTGGATTCTATTTTTTTCCTACAAATAGATATGTATTCATGTTTCACTTTCAAAATATAGCATGAAGCTTGTCCTAAGAAACAAGTGAACCACCTATCTCTTGCTATTATCTACATAAAATCTTCACAATAGCTTCTTGTTTTCAAACTAGATTAGTGGTTCTAGAAGTCTCATGTGAGGGTTTAGTATGCACACCAAATCCATCACTTTGTCCATGATGCTTGTTGGAATTACCATATTTGAAATGTGGTGGGTGAACTGTTATTACATGTTAGTTCATTACGTTGCTGGTAAGATTTGAAATAAATCATGCTAGGGGTTAATAGCTTAATGTGTGAGCTTTCTCATAGGTTTATAGATTAGGAGTGACAGTAAAAGATGGGACAGTCAAAGCAAGGCTATCAATTTTTGGCAATAGTAGGTAGTGAAGTTGAAAATCAGCAAATAATGGCATTCCAGATTAAATATCCAACTCATGCCACATGCATTTTTATTCCCTCATGTTTCTATGTGGGAGTTCACAACACTAAATTTACAAACTTAGTTATGGTGGTATCGCAAAATAAGCACACATGGAAACAGAACAGGATGAACATGGCACTCCTTGTGTTTTTTGGATTAAGGAAACTTGCATTATACATGAAAGAGTTGATGCAAAGTAAAAGGTTTGACAGAAACTCAATAGTTTTGGTTACTATACATTTGATGCTATTTCTATATACATTTTCCATTGCACCCAATAAATTTTATTTTAAAGTTTTAGCCTCAAGGGGGACACAAGAATCAGATTGTTAAGTTCTTTATGTATGAAGTATGTATTACACAAGTTGTTCTCGTAATACAGTGACAATTTTTGCTTCTTGATTCAATGAATCTGATTTCATTTTGTGATTCCCTATTACTTATGATTTTGTTATCAATGTTAAACAAGGATGGATGTAGCACCCAATCTAAAGTAATAATACCACTAGTAACTAATTAGCATCTTGGGAAATATTAATCAGTACATAGTTTCAATGCCATTGGGATAATGATACCCTATTTATTGTTGTTGTATATATCTATGCTCAATAAGCACTCTAATTTTCTATTGTCTAGATCCAACTCGCTAGTGTGCCAAGGCATAACCTATTTAGCACTCATTCTAAAGCAATAATACCACTGGTAACTAATTAGCATTTTGGGAAATATTAATCTGTACATAGTTCCAATGCCATTGGAATAATGATAACCTATTTATTGTTGTTGTATATCTCTATGCTCCCTAAGCACTCTAATATGTTGTTGTGTATCTTCAACTGGCTATTGTGTCTATGTATAACCTATTTATTGCTGCTTGATTGCTACTCCTTACTAAAAATGTTGTTGCAATATTGATGGAGACTCCAATTTCACCTGATGGTGAATCAATTTGAAACTTCATCTAGTAAACATCTAACAACAACAAGGCCATACAATTTTTTTATTAAAGATCGTAATGTCATTGCTCTCACCCTCAACTACTTGCCTCAATTACAATAGTTTCATCACAGCCAAAGCATGATAGGTTCCTTCACTCTTTGAAAACCTATACCCTATCAAACTTAGTTCCTTCCTCTCAACCTAATTATGATAGCTTGCAAGCGTTATGTATGCTTAAATTGCTCCATTTTCAATGCTTTGTTGACCAGTACCTTATAATAGACCCATGCATCTCTATTTGAAAGAGTTTCGTAGTGTTGTCTTTTGTTAATTGCTTATGTTTCCTACTTTTAGCAGATGATTTTAGCAGATTTTTATTTACTCCACTACATTGTTTTCCTTCTTTACTATGATCCTTGTTGTGGTTTGCTTGACCCATAAAGGCTTCCGGGGAGCTACCTTGACAAGTATGATAGTTTCCGGTCTAATTCCATGTTAAAGATTGAATTATCAAGTTTCTCACCACTTATATGTTTAGAGAAGTACCAATTGAGTTGTACAACAGTTTGGACTCAGTTGGAGAGGATGAAGAATCATGCCATGTACCATTAAATGTATTTTATGTTAGTTCTTTGAATTGTATTATCTTTTCTTTTCTGAGTATGATGCTTCATAATAAGCATTTTGTTTTCCTATACACTGCTATACATATTAGATTGCAATGTAGTTGTTATTCTTGATCTTATTTCAAGTCATGTGGATTCTATTTTTTCCTACAAATAGATATGTATTCATGTTTCACTTTCAAAATATAGCATCAAGCTTGTCCTAAGAAACAAGTGAACCACCTATCTCTTGTTATTATCTACAGAAAGTCTTCACAAGAGCTTCTTGTTTCCCAACTAGATTAGTGGTTCCAGAAATCTCATGTGAGGGTTTAGTACGCACACCAAATCCATCACTTTGTCCATGATGCTTGTTGGAATTACCAGGAACCTCAATTGATAACTAACTGAATATATTCCATATTTCCAGATGCCTTAAGCAGGAACGTTAGCATATGCAACAACTCGAACAAATAAGTTTGAAAGATCCTGGCATGGCGGGAACATTTCCATAAGCAAAACCTCCTTATCCTAAATTTTTGGGGACAATGGCTTGGGTATGCAGATCGTTTCCGATTATTCCATTTTTTTATTGCAAACATAAACTTTTGTTGGTGCTACTAATGGTGTCTTAATAAAGTCTTCTATGAATGACAACATAGCTGTGCCAAGTTGTACATGAAATTTTCTTGTTGTATATGTTAACAAGGTGAGCAATGATTTCATTTTAGCTCATATATAGCTCTCTTTTGTCTAAATTGTGATATATAGCTCGATTGGGCAATGGCCCAAATTCCATTCACTTAGAAAACTCTCTTTTTTATTTGTGGCTGCTTCTCGATCTTCTTGTCGATATGGGACTTGTAATTGTTAGCTTCTGTCTTAGATTGTAGATATCTTTAAGAGACATCCTACCTTGGGTTGTTTATGTTCAAGATTTGGCTATTTATATGGCATACAAATCGTAATTAACCAAATAAACTAAGCGGAAGTGATCGTTAGCAGCAGAATTATTGAGAATCACTAAAAAAATTAAAACTTTTTACAAGGAGATCCACACTTGGAAAACTCTTTCAAAAAGAACCAAGGTAGTTCAATTACATTCTTATTCACAAGTACATCTCTTGTACCATTCCTTCTTGAGGTTACAAGCATAAACTGCCCTATTAGAACTATATACATGTAGTATAAAAAAATTGATGCATCAAGCCAAAATCTCGGATCATTTCATTAAACTAACTACTGACTCCGAGGACTTGAGAGTACAGAGACGACACATAGGACTCTATCTACACATATACAAGACTTGACAGCCAGTGTCTCCACCTGAGGAATCACTGCTGTTCTCTACTGCTGTTGTCCTTCACCTACTGAAGGGTTTCTTCCTCCTCATCCACGTCCACCTAAAATGTTGGTGACCAACGGAGTGAGACAATTGTAAATTGCCCCAACGAGAGATATAAATCTCCACCAAAACATTATTATTGTAGTTTAATTGAATAAAACTATGCAACAGAAATATATATTCAACAACAGATAGATTAATGTCTGAATAGATTAGAGCAGTATTCTTATTCAAAGCATTTCAGCTATAACTTGATAAAATAACATATCATTTATCCAATAAGGAATTAAATCACATGTACAACATCTATCCTTCTAGGGTATGCTAAGCAGAGTAAAATCAACCAATAATTCTCATACTTCAACCTTAAACATATACGCTACACGGCTGATTATGTTTTACAAACATTCAGAATTAATGCCCTGAAGAGATGAAGTATACCATTCATACTCTAACCGACCACGATTACGTAAAGCATCGGTACCACACAAGGTCAATGGAAGAGCCGGACTCCAAGACCTCATCCTTCTCGGTCAGTACGAGATTATCTAGTAGAGACATCACGTGTCAAACTACAAAATAGCTTTCCATGTATAATGGCATCTTCGCTATAGAGTTATAGCCCGCAACACATACTCCCTTCAGGGTTATGGCCCGTAGCCAATGTCTGGTATCATATCATGGAGTCATGGCTCGTAGCCATACTCTTATTGGGGAATGGTCCAAAACCAATCCCATACATAGGAGATAACCCACAACCATTTCTATGGGGCATAAGGATATAATTGCCCAATTACCCCCACATATTAAAAAATATGCCCGCCGAGTTATACTCGTTTCACCATTCAGCAAATTCTGATGCTGATGGATCTGTCGTCAGGGCAACTACATTATATGACATCACTTGATTTATTAAGTGCATTATCATATTCTTTTAGCATCAATCATGTTTTCAAACAAAAATTATTATAATAGATGCTGTAAAAAGAGTGTAATACTTTCATCAGGTTCTGTTCAACTTTAAGAACACATTGGGATCTCAGTCCCTCATCTCATCAGGATCATTCTCAATCTTTCACAAACACATTACCATGATTATAGAAAATGGGTATTCCAACCCTCAGTTCAACATAGAATAGTTGTTACCACTTATCAGGTAACTAATACCTTCAGGTCATCTGACCAAGGTAAACATGATACTTGAATAATAAGTATCTCACATGGCTCACAAGGCCCATAAAGCAATAAATGAAATATCATAGTTCATACCTAACTATGCTTATCATTTCATGAGACCTGCATGGTTAGTACACATGATAGCAGTTATATAATTCAGGACCATGCAATACAAGGGTAGCATCACTAGTCCCTTATTAGGGTTAGGATCTCCCAAATTCATCTCAATTAGGATTCCTCCTCAATTAGGGTTTACTATTCATCCCAATTAGGGTTTACATTCAATTACCTATAATTAGGGTTTACTATTCATCCCAAATAGGATTTCTCACATCCATTAACTAAATCAAGGTTAGGATGTACTATTCTCTTCAAATTAGGGTTTCTCATATCCCAATACCCAAATTAGGGTTAGGGTTTATTATTTACATCCAATTAGGGTTTATTATTAAAATACCCTGAATTAGAATCACATCATCCCCCTAGATTAGGGTTTCACTCAGAATTTCCCTAAATTCGGGTTTGAGTTCAACAATCACCTCAATTAGGGTTTTATGATCTCTTTATCAAGGATCATACCCTAATTAGGTATCCCATTCATTTTGAATGTTTTAGGGTTAATTACTACATGATTACTATACATGTATGTAATTCTCTTTCTTATCCTCTCTAGGACATTCATTACTCTGATCTTGATCAGATAGAGTCAATCCTATATTTAAATCCATACATATATGGTTAGCATTGTATATTGAGTCATTGTTTCCATAAGTACCAAAGGTTAACCCCTTTAAATATTCTTACTCATTAAGTACCTTAGGAATACAACCAGTGTACATATGTTTGATAATTATCATCATCAATCAAGAAATCAATTGATTTATCTTCACCTTGAATCTCCAACTGATTTAGGGTATATTGAACTCCAATTGATTTTTGACCTTTTAAATCTTCAATCAGTTTGACCCCTTAAATTATCAAACGATTTTGAAATTGTTTGATTCCAAATGGTTTCAAGACCGTTTGGACTCAAATGGTCTCCAGACCGTTTGGTCCAAATCATCTTGAAAACCGAAAGGATTAGTTAGGGTTCTCTTACATCAAATCGATTCAGGGTTTCAACATTGAACTATCCATCAATTTGATCATTCAATTGTAACCATTAGTTCTTTATTCATTCATTAACCCATTCATACTTCAATTGATTTGACTCTTCAACCTTCCAAATGGTTTGAAACTGTTTGGGCACTTAGCCCTTAAAATCATTTGAGCAATTATACTTGAAATTGAAAGGACCTATCCACTTTTGAAATCGATTGGTTGACTCAACTTAGAAACCGATTGGACCTCCAAACGGTTTGAGACCGTTTGGTCCAAATGTCCTTGAAACCGAATGGACCAATTAGGTTCTCAATCAACCAATTGATTAGGGTTTTGATACTTCAACCCGATTAGATTAGGGTTTTCAATTGATGATTCAATTATATTTGAAACCAATGAGATCAAACCAAAAGAAACCATTGGATCAATCATCCAATTACATCAGCTTATACCTCCAAATGGTCAACTATGGTCAACCACTCCAAATGGTTTGAAACCATTTGGTTTCAAATGGTTTGATGAAATCGTTTGACCAATTCAATTGAAATCGATTGGTCCCAATTTTTGAAACCGTTTGCCTAGGATATTGATTGAGGTGTGTGCTTGAGATGACATCATCATCTTCAAGCTTCAACCCCACGAAACTTGCTGTGATTTCCATGGGGATTTCATCAATCAACCAAATTAAAATTTCAGAAATAAAGAAGAAATCAACAATTGATAAAAATATGAAATCAATAACAATGTTCAAGGGTTTAAGTTATATAACCTGCCTTCAAAATGTAAGCCAAGCTTCAAGATTCACGTTCCTAATGGTGGTTGAAGCTTTCTCGCTCCACAAGGTTCGTTCTTGAAGCTTTTGAGTGAAAAGGATAGGCTAGAAATGAAGATTGATTGAAGAAAATAAGAAATCAAGCATTGATTTGTGATTTTCACCATGAATTCGAGGTTGAAGATGATTAAGGAGCTTACCTACAGGTTGGAGGTCGTTCCCCTATTTATCCTACGTCCCCTTGTGCTTGTCTAAATCAAGGAAGAAAGAAAATATGAAAAAGAGTCTTTGGTTGAGTGGAAAATGAAGTTTTTTTATAAAGGAATTTCAAGGAGAGAGAAAGTTGAAAAGCAATCCTTCAACTCCCCAAAACGTGCCACATACTCTCCTATCTCCCTTGCATACAAAGGCACCTCCTTTGACTTATATTCCTCTTCATTATCCTTGAATTAAATGAAAAGCAAATTGAGCACCTTAACCCTTATAATATTAATATCTAATTTTTAGTGGATATTACTTTTAATTAACTAATGTGAGTGGGCTCTCCGCTCACTTAGATATTTTCGTAGACTTTGCAAGGAACAAGGACGATCACACTTATGCAAATTCAACCATTTCATTTTTGGTTGAAGGTACTTTAATTATTATATTTATTTTTGCATTAAATTGAATTAGGGTTTCAATTATGCTTAAATCTTGATTATTTTAATATTAAGATTCTCTCTCCTTCAAAATGATACAAATGAGACACCCCTCTCATTTTCTTTGCTCTACATGATGCCAATAAACATTAGCGATTTCTTGAAGTGGTAATTTGCATATTGAACCCAGGGTTTTGGGCAAATTGCACATTACACCAAAACTAGGTTTTTAATGCACAAACATTGCTGAATCGGCTCTTTCTTGGTACTCAGGATTGTAAAAGCCATACCACTGCATCATACTATGATTCAACATCTGAGAAACATTTTACCATGTAACATTTGCAATTTAACCCCTCAACTTGGGTAATTTGCACTTTAGTCCAAAACTTAACAAAACATTGTTTCAACATTATTCAAAAAGGACTAAAATTGAAAAATAAGTTCCTCTTGAGCCTTAACTACTTTTCAAAAGATATGAGAAAGCATATAGTCAACATCATTTAGCAAAACATCTAGGGTTAACTCATAACCCATGTCAGGGATGTTACAAATTATCCACCCCTAACAGCAATTTCGTCCCCAAAATCATCAATGAAAACATTAAGAGAAAAGAGAAGGGTACTTCCTTCTCATTACTTCCTCTAGTTCCTGTTGGGTTTTAGGGGAGAAAGAGAAGGCAGCGGAAACAAAAATTTTCTCCCGCAAACCCGGAATAAGGAAACGCGTCAACGTATATATAATAGGAAAGGATGGTTTGTGGAATCATACCGTGTCCCGAGGCTTGCTCGGCGACAATTCCTTGCGCCTTGCGCGGTCTTCACCTTCCATCTTGGATGGTGTCTGTGCAACTTCTGGTCACACCAGGACTGACTCCTCCTCCTCTCACCGAGACTGTCGGGGTTGACAGTTGTCCTCCTGAGCGGCAGAAACCTCCCACCTCTGAAGTAGTCCACACGGACCACCTGGAACTCCACACTCCTTATCCCACAAGGAATTGGAAGGAATCACACCCTCCTGTTGATGTACTAGTCTCCAACACACTCTCCTACCTCTAGTTGCAAGTGCAGTTGTCTTTCCCTTGCTGCGCCTCCCTTTGCGGGTAGCACTTGCTCGGGCTCTCTCGGTTACCAAAACCAGAGAACGACAACTTTTTAGAGCAGCTGGTTGCACTTAGTTGTACTTTGAGAAGCCCCCAATACCCCTATATATAGGAGGGTCATGGGACAGGGTTCTCCATCCCGGGAAAAGCGGGACTAAAAGAAGGAGTAGAAGGGTTTGAGATTTTCCACAAAAGCAACCAACTCGCAACCTGAACCGATCATTTCACAACTGAAACGGTCGGTTGGGGACCTGAACCAGTCGATTGACACCTCAACCGATCGGTTGGGACACCTCAACCGGTCAGTTCACAAGTGAACTGGTCGGTTGGTGGTCCATGTCAGTTCCCGATTGACTTTCCTTCTTTTGTTTCTAATTGGTATCGAATACCAATCCTATTTCCCAATCAAATTGGGCAATTGAAACAAAAGGAAAATTCTCACCAATCTTACTTTCCCAACTTGCTCGGTTGCACCAATTGAATCGATCGTTTCAACACTTGAAGCAATCGGTTCACCATGATCTTGAGCTGATCGGCTCAACACTTAGGTCGACCGGTTCACCAAGCTCAGCTGACCGGTTCATCTCATGAACTGATCGGTTGAGAGTGCAGGTTGTGAAGAATCAATCAATTGTGATTTCAATCAATCCGATACTCCAATCAATGTGTACAACACCTTGAACATTATGAGATTGAGCCATCAATTAATTGAGTGTTTAATTGAACTACTAAACTCCTTTAGTAATCAATCTAAACATTACCTGTGGACAAAACTCCTCTTCCAGGTTAAATCCTTTGTGTGTGACCCTGTAGGTCCATTTCACGTTGGCAGTGAAAGTCCATAACACTTATGACTTCACAAGCAAAGAGCGGTGCCTAGTCACACATCAGTGCTACCCAAGTGAAAGTAGAAAGTTGGAGAACAACTTTCAATCCTACAATCTGTGAATGGTGTTACAGTGAATGTATAATTCCTTTGTCACTGATATCCCGAATGAACTCGAGGCATGGAACAGTCATCCTGTCAACGTTCATTCACTTTCTTGATCTCAGAGTAGATGGGAAGAGATATGTATGACATCAATATCATGTATTGATTCACACATGCGTGCGCACACCTATTTCAATCCTACTCATCAAGTGGCCTTGGATATCAAACTCCCTCAGGAGGGACAAATCCCATATCTATCACTCACCCCTCAAAAGCCCCATGTGTCAAAGCCACCCAATCATCACCTTTATAACAACCCATGTTTCAGGACTGCGTTTGATGATGTCAAAGTGTGCCCAACGACATGTGTTGAGTGTAGTGATTTCAGGTAAAAGAATCACACTTACCACCATCACTATGAGTACTGACTGTGACTACCATGTCATGGTTCCATGTGTCAAACTCACAATGGGTCTGTCTGGTACACTTGTTCTCTAACAAGTACCTATGTGTTTGGTTTGATATCTCTATATCATGACTAATGAGATTCTGTCATCAACCAACACCACAATCTAGTCTTGTGTGTCATTGTTGTCTATCTACCTTCCACAATGACATCTAACTAGGGACATAACAAGAATGTACAAACTCTTAGCATCCGTTAGATCTCATCGTTCAGGTCCTTAACCTGAAAGCATACATCATTGAGTACTGTCATTCTCTATACATTCATTCTGTTCTATCACTATCTCTTATGACAGAACCAGAAAGAATTGGAAGCTTGCCTTTGATGTTTATCAAATCAATCTTAATGTATCCCACCAATCATCCCATGATTGGCTCTCAGGGCATACATACCAACAGACTTCCACTTGCACTGCGAGCCAATCACCCTTGAATCACATTCATAGTGATCTTCAAACATGTCCCACATGTTACTGTGCTCTAGTGAGAACATAGTGAGTAATGGCAACACCTTGCCAAAGTCAGTATAAATTGCATGTCTCACATCTCTTCACTGTACGTCATACATATGAGGTGGAGTTACCGTAATATGCAATCTAGTATTCCATTTGCTAACCTTTAGCCACATTGCATGATCAAGGATTCCATACTTGTCATCAATGACCGGAATATCTATAAGTTCATCTCATGAACTTCTAGATCCATATAGTATCCACTGCTGTTCACTAACACATAGATACTCGACATTTCCTTTTAAATGGTTTTATTGGAACACTTCCAATTATCAACAAACTTTCACTTTATATATATAATATATATATATTGTGATTAATTTTCTGTTCTTTCGGAAGTTCGCATCAATGTAACTCTTTACATTGAACTCTTCCTTATCTCCATAGAACTAGTACTTCACAAGTACTTATCAAGTTCTTATGGTATTCCAGTAACCCTTACCATAAGTAGACAGACATCCACTCGTCATACGAGTTATCAAGATGAGCACATCATATTGCTATGTCCTACATACAAGATGATGAATGGATTTTGTTCTTTCCATGTCGATACATGCAAGATAATGGGGTGATTACATACATGATAGATCCATATCTATTCTTAGTGTTCCCATTCTTCATAAGAATTGGACACTTGGGCTTGGGATACTAATTCCATGTAACATGGACAAGTTTTTTCCCACTGAATCTGTGTGCACTGAACCCTTTAGTACATATTGCCAATGTATGCTTTCTCTTTTCAGGTTAAGAGGTTTTCGAGAACTATCTCTATAGATCTCTATTCCTATCATATAGGAAACGTCTCTATCTTCCTTAAAGATAATTTCCACTTTTATATTTCCATTTTAGAACATTTCCATTTCACATCAACATGTGGAATGTGAATACGCTCCCACTAAATCATAGATCCCTCCTTTATCTTTGACATATCAGTCAAACCTTTGACTATATCATCAAAGTAAAGATCCAATTCTGAGTTGCTTGTACTCAATCAATCACATTGATTTATCCATTGTAACTTATAGACTTCATTTGCATTAGTGGATTCATAAACCTTATAGGTTGTGTCACATAGACATCCTTGTTTTATTCCTCATAGGAATTCTGTTTTAGTATCCATATGCCAAATGCTTAGTCATTAAGTTGCAATCAACAAGCATCATCCTTCTCAAAACGTTATCCATGTGTCTTAACACTTAAGACTCATTTGCACTTATGGATTTCATCCAATTAGTGCTACCATCAAGGTCATACCTTATGGTTTACATGGATGTCATTTAGGATGTAATGGTGATAAACCATAACTCAAAATTCGGTTCCTCATATTCATCTAGATAGTTGACTCATCACATAGATAATTGAGGTGTATCTGTCATGGGTATAAGAACTCACAACTCCTTGTGATTCTTAATGTCCTTTATTAGTGTGGGGTATTCTTTTATTAAGAAGAATTCAGTTATTTGATAATCATTCTCTAACTCCTTAGAGTATGATTCCTTCTTGATTTAGACATCACCATGCCTTAATCATGAGTTCACCATGATATATTATCATAATTACTCACAAGTATCTCAAACATTTGGTCCAAGTATTTCATTCATTGATCTCATCAAGAATGAACACTTTACCAAATTTTACTTCATCTATGATAATCTTGAATACTTCAAGATATTCATATTAGTATTTCTCTAAACACCATTTGAAGTATTAGCATTTGTTCCAATAGGTATGTAAATACATCACATGTATTATACCTAATAGGATAATCATTCTCCCACTACCTTTAGTGAAGATTGATTGATCATGTCCAAGAAATTCATGTCTCTTATTGGTTCTCTAACCAAAAGAGTCTAGATTTATCCATCACATGGAAACTAGAAATGAATTTCTCATGATTGATGCTAATTTGATTGTTTGAGTTATCTATAACTTTTAGGTATCATTTTATCTTATGCATATCAAATACCACAAGATAAACAAGGCATTGCCACATAAATTGAAACACTCTTTATTGATTGCCATCATTGTCATACAATATGCAAAATAAAGTGTTTCTATCTATTGGAAAATATGAAATAGCAGTTCATAACTGTATTACATGCCTTTTAGGCTGAAAATAAACTAAAGTAATCCTATTTATGGCGGCGACACTTGCCCCATTTATTGATTGCTTTACACTTTACATCTTGGTATCATATACCTCAAAAAGTGTTACAAGTTTACTTTCATGACACCTTTAAGTAGAGACATCAATCGCCTCCTTCTTCTTTTGTTCTTCCAGATAGAGAGAATAATTCCTTTTCCAATGTCTTGGCTTTTGACAATGGTGGAAATTTCCTTTCTTGGTCACGCCTCCTTTGGCCTTGAGAGCTGAAGATGTCTTGGGCTCCTGGCTAGCATCAGAACCTTTCTTAGCTTTACCCTTGCCCTTGCGCTTGGACTTTCCTTTCTTGTTCGTGATCACCATCACAGACTAAGGCTTGTCCTTCTTCATCTATATCTTGGCTGTCCTCAACATGCCCAACAACTCTGACAGTGGCCTATCAAAGTTGTTCATGTTGTAGTTCATCACAAACTGACTATAGGATTCTGGCAACGATTACAGTATCACGTCAGTAGCCGACTCTTGGCTCAGTGGAAATCCCAGTCTCTGTAGGTTCTCCACATACCCAATCATCTTGAGTGTGTGAGGACCAACTGGATCTCCTTCTGTGCTGACACACTTGAACAGTGCCCTTAAGACATTGTATCTCTCTTGCCATGCCTGATCTTCATACATGTTCCTGAGATGCTGAATCATCTCAATGACACCCATGTTCTCATGCTATCTCTGCAACTCATGGTTCATGGAACACAACATCAAGCACTTTGCATCAATGGCATCATCAAAATGCTTCTTGTAAGCATCTCTTTCTGCCTTTGGTGCATTAGGAGCGGGTTCCTCTAGAATTGGAGTATCCAAGACATAGAGCTTACGCTCTTGAGTGAGAATAATTCTCAATGTCCGATACCAGTCGTGGAAGTTTGTCCCATTTAGCTTGTCCTTGTCAAGGACCGATCGCAAAGAAAAGTGATTATTGTTTGTTGCCATTTGAACTACAAAAGGAAAATATGAAATTTCATTCCAAAAACTCATTTTGACTTATTTGATTGATTTGAAAAGTTTGACGATATAATTAGGCCTTTAATTAATTATCGCTCCCACTATTTTACTTCAAATTGATAGCCCTCACCATCAATTCGGAAGATTGCAGCGTACAACCTTCTAGTGGGCAAGATCCTGAAATCCTCTAAGTCATGGACCAGCTTGGGCTGTCACCCACAACATAGATCTCTCAGGTAGGCAACTCTTGCCAATTGCATCATATGCAACTCTTGATAAGATGTCATATGCAACTCCTTGCCATGATCATCTCCATGCCTCAAGGTGCTAGATCCCATCTAGGTCAACTTGTTAAGTCTGACCCAAAGCCAACACGATGAATATGCACCCTACTAGGGCAGACCCACATATCCATCCTTCACGCTTCCACGAGATAGATGGTGCACCACGCTTGGGCGTGCCCACACTTAGTCGATCAAGCTTTTCACGTGTGTCGCATTTGGAAGGCATCTAAAACTTAATATTTAAGGAGGGATTTGGTTTTTATATACATATACATATCCAATCACCACAATACATTGTACATATCATATACATGTTATATCCCACAGAAAACATGCAAAATGATAAAAGCGATGATTATGGCCATCCTAATGTGATTCCTCGAGCCAAGAGGAATCACGATCATCTAGGTCTACATCACATGCAACCTGTACAAGATGAACTCTGTGCTTTGCCTTTGGATGACATCAACTCATCACATGATTGACTGCTCATCCTGGCCTGGTCGTCGTGTGCCACCATCCGATCAGTTGGCTCCTCCAACCGATCGGTTCGCCTGGTCGTCATGCATCTAGTCATGGCCCCCACCCTCTCGTCTCGTTCCTCGAACCGGTCATCAACCGATCGGTTCAGTCCTTGAATCGATCGTCTGGAACGTCAACCGATCGGTTCATGCCTTGAACCGATCATCTTAGTTGTTGTCAGGATGTCCTCCGGGTCATTGACATAACAGGAAATAAAATCTATCCAATTTACAATTTAATTGTGAAACCCCGAGTTACTTTTAGGGGGAGTAAAGGTAGGAAAAGAATTCTCAAATTATTTCAAGTTACATCAGAAATAGGAGAAGGGGAATCGGTGCGTAGACCGAGATGCAGGAAACCACATACAACCACACACAGATATAGGGGTTTATAGGCCATAATCATGCTATACATCCACCACAAAACTCGTTTAAGGGTGACGCGTATCAAGTGCATTAATAATACATATCATATATGTAATTGGGATTTATGGATTTAGGATTGGACATACATAAAGCCAATTTTATTCGCATCGTATGCAATAAATAAAGGAGACAAACACAAATCGATCATATCGATATTCCTAAAATATAGAGCAATTGTCGTGGCTCTGATACCACTGTTGGGTTTTAGGGGAGACAGAGAAGGCAGCGGAAACAAATATTTTCTCCCCCAAACCCGGAACAAGGAAACGCGTCAACGTCTATATAATAGGAAAGGATGGTTTGTGGAATCATACCTTGTCCCGAGGCTTACTCGGTGACAATTCCTCGTGCCTTGCGTGGTCTTCACCTCCAGTCTTGGACAGTGTCCATGCAGCTCCTGGTCACACCGGGACTGACGACTCCTCTTCTCACCGGGACTGTCGGGGTTGACAGTTGTCCTCCTGAGCGGCAGAAACCTCCCGCCTCTGAAGTAGTCCACACGGACCACCTAGAACTCCACACTCCTTTTCCCACAAGGAATTGGAAGGAGTCACACCCTCCTGTTGACGTACTAGTCGCCAACACACTCTCCTGCCTCCAGTTGCAACTGTAGTTGTCTTTCCCTTGCTGTGCCTCCCTTTGCGGGTAGCACTTGCTCGGGCTCTCTCGGTTACCAAAACCAGAGAAAGACAACTTTGCAGAGCAACTGGTTGCACTGAGTTGTACTTTGAGAAGCCCCCAATACCCCTATCTATAGGAGGGACATGGGACATGGTTCTCCATCCCAGGCAAAGCGGGACTAAAATAAGGAGTAGAAGGGTTCGAGATTTTCCACAAAAGCAACCGACTCGCAACCTGAACCGATTGTTTCATAACTGAAATGGTCGGTTGGGGACCTGAACCGGTCGGTTGACACCTCAACCGGTCGGTTGGGACACCTCAACCGGTCGGTTCACAAGTGAACCGGTCGGTTGGTGGTCCAGGTCGGTTCCAGATTGACTTTCCTTCTTTTGTTTCTAATTGGTATCGAATACCAATCCTATTTCCCAATCAAATTGGGCAATTGAAATGAAAGGAAAATTCTCACCAATCTTACTTTCCCAACTTGCTCGGTTGCACCAGTTGAATTGATCATTTCAACACTTGAAGCAATCGGTTCACCATGATCTTGAGCCGATCGTCTCAACACTTGAGCCGACCGGTTCACCAAGCTCAACCGACCGGTTCATCTCATGAACCGATCGGCTGGGAGTGCAGGTTGTGCAGAATCAGTCAATTGTGATTTCAATCAATCTGATACTCCAATCAATGTGTACAACACCTTGAACATTATGAGATTGAGACATCAATTGATTGAGTGTTTAATTGAACTACTAAACTCCTTTAGTAATCAATCTAAACATTGCTTGTGGACAAAACTCCTATTCCAGGTTAAATCCTTTGTGTGTGACCCTGCAGGTCCATTTCACATTGGCAGTGAAAGTCCATAACACTTATAACTTCACAAGAAAAGAGCGGTGCCTAGTCACACATCAGTGCTACCCAAGTGAAAGTAGAAAGTTGGAGAACAACTTTCAATCCTACAATCCGTGAATGGTGTTACAGTGAATGTATAATTCCTTTGTCACTGATATCCCGAATGAACTTGAGGCATGGAACAATCATCCTGTCAACGTTCATTCACTATCTTGATCTCAGAGTAGATTGGAAGAGATATGTATGACATCAATATCACATATTGATTCACACATGCGTGCACACGCCTATTTCAATCCTACTCATCAAGTGGCCTTGGATATCAAACTCCCTCAGGACAGACAAATCCCATATCTATCACTCACCCCTCAAAAGCCCCATGTGTCAAAGCCACCCAATCATCACCTTTATAAAAACCCATGTTTCAGGACTGCGTTTGATGATGTCAAAGTGTGCCCATTGACATGTGTTGAGTGTAGTGATTTCAGGTCAAAGAATCACACTCACCACCATCACTGTGAGTACTAACTGTGACTACCATGTCATGGTTCCATGTGTCAAACTCACAGTGGGTCTGTCCGGTACACTTGTTCTCTAACAAGTACCTATGTGTTTGGTTTGATATCTCTATATCATGAATAATGAGATTTTGTCATCAACCAATGCCAAAATCTAGTCTTGTGTGTCATTGTTGTCTATCTACCTTCCACAATGACATCTGACTAGGGACATAACTAGAATGTACAAACTCTTAGCATCCATATGATCTCATAGTTTAGGTCCTTAACCTGAAAGCATACGTCATTGAGTACTGTCATTCTCTAGACATTCAATCTGTTCTATCACTATCTCTTATGACTGAACCAGAAAGAATTGGAAGCTTGCCTTTGATGTTTATCAAATCAATCTTAATGTATCCCACCAATCATCCCATGATTGGCTCTCAGGGCATACATACCAACAAACTCCCACTTGCACTGCGAGCCAATCACCCTTGAATCACATTCATAGTGATCTTCAAACATGTCCCACATGTTACTGTGCTCTAGTGCGAACATAGTGAGTAATGGCAACACCTTGCCAAAGTCAGTATAAATTGCATGTCTCACATCTCTTCATTGTACGTCATACGTATGAGGTGGAGTTACCGTAATATGCGATCTAGTATTCCATTTGCTAACCTTTAGCCACATTGCATGATCAAGGATTCCATACTTGTCATCAATGACCGGAATATCTATAAGTTCATCTCATGAACTTCCAGATCCATATAGTATCCAATGCTGTTCACTAACACATAGATACTCGGCATTTCCTTTCAAATGGTTTTATTGGAACACTTCCAATTATCAGCAAACTTTGACTTTATATATATATCATATATATATTGTGATTAATTTTGTGTCCTTTCGGAAGTTCGCATCAATGTAACTCTTTACATTGAACTCTTCCTTATCTCCATAGAACTAGTACTTCATAAGTACTTATCAAGTTCTTATGGTATTCCAGTAACCCTTACCGGAAGTAGATAGACATCCACTCATCATACGAGTTATCAGGATGAGCACATCATATTTCTATGTCCTACATACAAGATGATGAATGCATTTTGTTCTTGCCATGTCGATACATGCAAGATAATGGGATGATTACATACATGATAGATCCATATCTAATCTTAGTGTTCTCATTCTTCATAAGAATTGAACACTTAGCCTTGGGATACTAATTCCATGTAACATGGACAAGTTTTCTCCCACTGAATCTATGTGCACTGAACCCTTCAGTACAGATTGCCAATATATGCTTTCTCTTTTCAGGTTAAGAGATTTTCAAGAACTATATCTATAGATCTCTATTCCTATCATATAGGAAACGTCTCTATCTTCCTTAAAGATAATTTCCACTTTAGGATTTCCATTTTAGAACATTTCCATTTCACATCAACATGTGGAATGTGAATACACTCCCACTAAATCACATATCCCTCCTTTATCTTTGACATATCAGTCAAACCCTTTGACTATATTATCAAAGTAAAGATCCAATTCTGAGTTTCTTTTACTCAATCAATCACATTTATTAGTCCATTGTAACTTATAGACTTCATTTGCATTAGTGGATTCATAAACCTTATAGGTTGTGTCACATACACATCCTTATTTTATTCCTCATAGGAATGTGGTTTTAGTATCCATATGCCAAATGCTTAGTCATTAAGTTGCAATCAATAAGCATCATCCTTCTAAAAATGTTATCCATGTGTCTTAACACTTAAGACTCATTTGCACTTATGGATTTCATCCAATTAGTGTTACCATCAAGGTCATACCTTATGGTTTACATGGATGTCATTTAGGATGTAATGGTGATAAACCATAACTCAAAATTCGGTTCCTCATATTCATCTAGATAGTTGACTCATCACATGAACAACTCATCACATAGATAATTGAGGTGTATCTGTCAAGGATATAAGAACACACAACTCCTTGTGATTCTTAATGTCCTTTATTAGTGTGGGGTATTCTTTTATTAAGAAGAATTCAGTTACTTGATAATCATTCTCTAACTCCTTAGAGTATGATTCCTTCTTGATTTAGACATCACCATGCCTTAATCATGAGTTCACTATGATACATTATCATAATTACTCACAAGGATCTCAAACATTTGGTCCAAGTATTTCATTCATTGATCTCATCAAGAATTAACACTTTACCAAATTTTACTTCATCTATGATAATCTTGAATACTTCAAGATATTCATATTGGCATTACTCTAAACACCATTTGAAGTATTAGCATTTGTTCCAATAGGTATGTAAATACATCACATGTATTATACCTAATAGGATAATCATTCTCCCACTACCTTTAGTGAAGATTGATTGATCATGTCCAAGAAATTCATGTCTCTTATTGGTTCTCTAACCAAAAGAGTCTAGATTTATCCATCACATGGAAACTAGAAATGACTTTCTCATGATTGATGCTAATTTGATTGTTTGAGTTATCTATAACTTTTAGGTATCATTTTATCTTATGCATATCAAATACCACAAGATAAACAAGGCATTGACACATAAATTCAAAACGTCTCTTTATTGATTGCCATCATTGTCATACAATATGCAAAATAAAGTGTTTCTATGTATTGGAAAATATGAAATAGAAGGTCATAACTGTATTACATGCCTTTTAGGCTGAAAATAAACTAAAGTACTCCTATCTATGGCGGCAACACTTGCTCCATTTATTGATTACTTTACACTTTACATCTTGGTATCAAATACCTCAAAAAGTGTTACAAGTTTACTTTCATGACACCTTTAAGTAGATACATCAGTCACCTCCTTCTTCTTTTGTTCTTCCAAATATAGAGGACAATTCCTTTTCCAATGTCCTGGCTTTTGACAATGGTGGCAATTTCCTTTCTTGGTCACGCCTCCTTTGGCCTTGAGAGCTGAAGATGTCTTGGGCTCCTGGCTAGAATCAGAACCTTTCTTAGCTTTGCCCTTGCCCTTGCGCTTGGACTTGCCTTTCTTGTTCATGATCACCATCACAGACTTAGGCTTGTCCTTCTTCATCTGTATCTCGGCTGTCCTCAACATGCCCAACAACTCTGACAGTGGCCTATCAAAGTTGTTCATGTTGTAGTTCATCACAAACTGACTGTAGGATTTTGGCAACGATTGCATTATCACATCAGTAGCCAACTCTTGGCTCAGTAGAAATCCCAGTCTCTGCAGGTTCTCCACATACCCAATCATCTTGAGTGTGTGAGGACCAACTGGATCTCCTTCTGTCATGACGCACTTGAACAGTGCCCTTGAGACATTGTATCTCTCTTGCCGTGCCTGATCTTCATACATGTTCCTGAGATGTTGAATCATCTCAATGACACCCATGTTCTCATGCTGTCTCTGCAACTCATGGTTCATGGAACACAACATCAAGCACTTTGCATCAATGGCATCATCAAAATGCTTCTTGTAAGCATCTCTTTCTGCCTTTGGTGCATTAGGAGCGGGTTCCTCTGGGATTGGAGTATCCAAGACATAGAGCTTACGCTCTTGAGTGAGAACAATTCTCAATGTCCGATACCAGTCCTGGAAGTTTCTCCCATTTAGCTTGTCCTTGTCAAGGACCGATCACAAAGATAAGTGATTATTGTTTGTTTCCATTTGTACTACAAAAGGAAAATATGCAATTTCAGTCCAAAAACTCATTTTTGACTTATTTGATTGATTTGAAAAGTTTGACGATATAATTAGGCCTTTAATTAATTATAGATCCCACTATTTTACTTCAAATTGATAGCCCTCATCATCCATTCAGAAGATTGTAGCGTACAACCTTCTAGTGGACAAGATCCTAAAATCCTCTAAGTCATGGACCAGCTTGGGCTGTCACCCACAACATAGATCTCTCAGGTAGGCAACTCTTGCCAATTGCATCATATGCAACTCTTGATAAGATGTCATATGCAACTCCTTGCCATGATCATCTCCATGCCTCAAGGTGCTAGATCCCATCTAGGTCACCTTGTTAATTCTGACCCAAAGCCAACACGATGAATATGCACCCTTCTAGGGCAGACCCACATATCCATCCTTCACGCTTCCACGAGATAGAAAGTGCACCATGCTTGGGTGTGCCCACACTTGGTCGATCAAGCTTTTCACGTGTGTCGCATTTGGAAGGCATCTAAAACTTAATATTTAAGGAGGGATTTGGTTTTTATATACATATCCAATCACCACAATACATAGTACGTATCATATACATGCTATATCCCATAGAAAACATGCAAAACGATAAAAGCGATGATTATGGCCATCCTAATGTGATTCCTCGAGCCAAGAGGAATCACGGTCATCTAGGTCTACATCACATGCAACCTGTACAAGATGAACTCTGTGCTTTGCCTTTGGATTACATCAACTCATCACATGATTGACTGCTCATCCTGACCTGGTCGTCGTGTGCCACCAGCCGATCAGTTGGCTCCTCCAACTGATCGGTTCACCTGGTCGTCTTGCATCTCGTCATGGCCGCCTCCCGCTCGTCTCGCTCCTCGAACCATTCATCAACTGACCGGTTCACTCCTTGAACCGATCGTATCGAACGTCAACTGATCAGTTCATGCCTTGAACCGATCGTCTCAGTTGTCATCAGGATGTCCTCCGGGTCTTTGACATAACAGGAAATCAAATCTATCCTATTTACAATTTAATTGTGAAACCCCGAGTTAATTTTGGGGGAGCAAAGGTAGGAAAAGAATTCTCGAATTATTTCGAGTTACATCAGAAATAGGAGAAGGGGAATCAGTCCACAGACCGAGATGAAAGCAACCACATACAACCACACACAGATATAGGGGTTTATAGGCCATAATCATGCTACACATCCACCACAAAACTCGTTTAAGGGTGACGCGTATCGAGTGCATTAATAATACATATCATATATGTAATTGGGATTTATGGATTTAGGATTGGACATGCATAAAGCCAATTTTATTTGCATCGTATGCAATAAATAAAGGCGACAAACCAAAATTGATCATATCGATATTCCTAAAATATAGAGTAGTTGACGTGGCTCTGATACCACTGTTGGGTTTTAGGGGAGACAGAGAAGGCAGCGGAAACAAAAATTTTCTCCCCCAAACTCGGAACAAGGAAACGCGTCAACGTCTATATAATAGGAAAGGATGGTTTGTGGAATCATACCTTGTCCCGATGCTTTATCGGCGACAATTCCTCGCGCCTTGCGCGGTCTTCACCTCCGGTCTTAGACGGTGTCTGTGCAGCTCCTGGTCATACCGTGACTAACGACTCCTCCTCTCACCGGGACTGTCGGGGTTGACAGTTGTCCTCCTGAGCGGTAGAAACCTCCCGCCTCTGAAGTAGTCCACACAGACCACTTGGAACTCCACACTCCTTGTCCCATAAGGAATTGGAAGGAGTCCCACCCTCCTGTTGATGTACTAGTCACCAACACACTCTCCTGCCTCCAGTTGCAACTGCAGTTGTCTTTCCCTTGCTGCGCCTCCCTTTGCGAGTAGCACTTGCTCGGGCTCTCTCGGTTACCAAAACCAGAGAATGACAACTTTGCAGAGCAACTGGTTGCACTGAGTTGTACTTTGAGAAGCCCCCAATACCCCTATATATAGGAGGGTCATGCGATAGGGTTCTCCATCCCGGGCAAAGCGGGACTAAAAGTAGGAGTAGAAGGGTTCGAGATTTTCCACAAAAGCAACCAACTCGCAACCTAAACCGATCATTTCACAACTGACACGGTCGGTTGGGGACCTGAACCGGTCGGTTGACACCTCAACCGATCGGTTGGGACACCTCAACCGGTCGGTTCACAAGTGAACCGGTCAGTTGGTGGTCCAGGTCGGTTCCCGATTGATTTTCCTTCTTTTGTTTCTAATTGGTATCGAATACCAATCCTATTTCCCAATCAAATTGGGCAATTGAAATGAAAGGAAAATTCTCACCAATCTTACTTTCCCAACTTGCTCGGTTTCACCAGTTGAATCGATTGTTTCAACACTTGAAGCAATCAGTTCACCATGATCTTGAGCCGATCGGCTCAACACTTGAGCCGATCGGTTCACCAAGCTCAGCTGACCGGTTCATCTCATGAACCGATCGGTTGGGAGTGCAGGTTGTGCAAAATTAGTCAATTGTGTTTTCAATTAATTCGATACTCCAATCAATGTGTACAACACCTTGAACATTATGAGATTGAGCCATCAATTGATTGAGTGTTTAATTGAACTACTAAACTCCTTTAGTAATCAATCTAAATATTGCTTGTGGACAAAACTCCTCTTCCAGGTTAAATCCTTTGTGTGTGACCCTGCAGGTCCATTTCATGTTGGCAGTGAAAGTCCATAACACTTATGACTTCACAAGCAAAGAGCGGTGCCTAGTCACACATCAGTGCTACCCAAGTGAAAGTAGAAAGTTGGAGAACAACTTTCAATCCTACAATCCGTGAATGGTGTTACAGTGAATGTATAATTCCTTTGTCACTGATATCCCGAATGAACTCGAGGCATGGAACAGTCATCCTGTCAACGTTCATTCACTTTCTTGATCTCAGAGTAGATTGGAAGAGATATGTATGACATCAATATCACATATTGATTCACACATGTGTGCGCACGCCTATTTCAATCCTACTCATCAAGTGGCCTTGGATAACAAACTCCCTCTGGAGGGACAAATCCCATATCTATCACTCACCCCTCAAAAGCCCCATGTGTCAAAGCCACCCAATCATCACCTTTATAACAACCCATGTTTCAGGACTGCATTTGATGATGTCAAAGTGTGCCCAACGACATGTGTTGAGTGTAGTGATTTCAGGTCAAAGAATCACACTCACCACCATCACTGTGAGTAATGTCTGTGACTACCATGTCATGGTTCCATGTGTCAAACTCACAGTGGGTCTGTCCGGTACACTTGTTCTCTAACAAGTACCTATGTGTTTGGTTTGATATCTCTATATCATGACTAATGAGATTCTGTCATCAACCAACACCACAATCTAGTCTTGTGTGTCATTGCTGTCTATCTACCTTCCACAATGACATCCGACTAGGGACATAACAAGAATGTACAAGCTCTTAGCATCTATATGATCTCATCGTTCAGGTCCTTAACCTGAAAGCATACATAATTGAGTATTGTCATTCTCTAGACATTCAATCTGTTCTATCACTATCTCTTATGACTGAACCAGAAAGAATGGGAAGCTTGCCTTTGATGTTTATCAAATCAATCTTAATGTATCCCACCAATCATCCCATGATTGGCTCTCAGGGCATACATACCAACAGTTCCCATGTAGCTTATTCAATGCCACGATGATGCCATAGAACTTTTACAAGAGATATGCCTTTCTTTTTCATCTTTTTAATTCTTTTATCAAGGATCATCCTAGGTCCTTCAGCATATGATATATCATCATTTAGTTCTACCTCCACAGGTTGCAGAACTAACTCTGTGTCAGGATGACACTTTCTCAGCATGGAAATATGGAACACTAGATGCAACTTATGCAGCTCAGGTGGTAACTCTAGATTATAGGCTACCTTTCCAATCTGTTCAATGATTGGATAAGGCCCCATAAATCTAGGAGCTAACTTTCCTTTCTTTCCAAATCTGAGAACACCTTTCCAAGGTGAGACCTTGAGATATACTCTATCTCCAACTTGGAATTCTAAAGGTCTCCACCATTTGTCGGCGTACGACTTCTGTCTATCCTGTACAATCTTTAAATGTTGTTGTATTACTTTAATCTTCTCAGTTGTCTGCTGCACTAGCTCAGGACCCAAAAGTTGATATTCCCCTATTTCATACCAACATAACAGAGATCTACGACATCTACCATATAATGCTTCATATGGTGCCATGTCAATACTGTGCTGATAGATATTATTATAAGAAAATTCTATCAAGCTCAGATGTAGATTCCAACTTCCTACAAACTGAAGGACACATGCCCTAAGCAAATCCTCCAAAGTTTGTATGTTTCTTTCAGATTGTCCATCTGTCTGTGGGTGAAAGGTTGTACTAAACCTTAACTGCGTACCCAAAGCTTTATGGAGTCTCTCCCAAGAATAACTCATGAACTGGGGACCTCTATCAGAAATAATAGTAGCTAGAACCCCATGCAATCGCACTATTTCATCTACATATATCTGTGCAAGATTCTCAGTAGTGTAGGTTGTTTTGAAAGGTAGGAAATGTGCTGTCTTAGTCAACCTATCAACTATCACCCATATGGAATCATGACCTTTGGTTGTTCTAGGCAAACCAATCACAAAGTCCATGGTCACATGATCCCACTTCCACTGCGGTATATGCAAAGGTTGCATTGTTCCTGCAGGCTTTTGATGTTCAGTTTTGACCTGCTGACACACCAGATACTGCATAACAAACTTAGCTACATCCTTCTTCAATCCTGGCCACCAATACATATCCTTCAAGTTACGATACATTTTGGTGCTCCCTGGATGCATTGCATACATGAAGAATGAGCCTCCTCCAAGACTAACTTCCTTAAGTCATTGGCATCAGGTACTACCATCCTACCATGGTAACAAACTACTTGATCCTATGACTCATGGAAGCCATCCCGTTTCTCACTACCATACTCTGACCTAATCTGCTGAACCACAATATCAACTTGTTGTGCTTCTTTAATGTGCTGTCTTAGAGTAGGTTTTATGTGCATCTCAGCTAACAACCCAGCTAACAATGATACTTTAATATGTACATTGTTTTGCCTCAAGGAGTTAAGCATATCTCTCTTTAAGCACACTAAGGAGTTCATATGTGCTTTATCTAGGGCTGGTGATGATGATTTCCTACTTAGTGCATCAGCCACTACATTATCCTTCAATGGATGATAATCAATTGTACAATCGTAGTCCTTGATTAACTCCATCCAACGACGTTATCTCATATTCAACTCATGTTGAGAGAAGATATATTTTAAATTCTTATGGTGTGTGAAAATATGGAATGCTTCTCCACAGAGATAATGTCTCCAGATCTTCAGAGTATGGACTACAACAGCTAGCTCTAGATCATGTGTTGGATAATTCTCCTCGTATTTCTTAAGATGTTGAGAGGCAAAAGAAATCACTTGATTATCCTGCATCAACACACATCCTAGACCATTCTTAGATGCATCACAGAAAACTATGTACCCCTTTCGTTGCTCAGGTAACACCAACACAGGTGCACTTGTTAACCTATCTTTCAACAGCTGGAAGGAATGTTGACATTTGTCATTCCAGACAAAAGGAACCTCCTTCCTGGTCAACTTGGTTAGGGGTAAAGCTATAGAGCTGAAATTCTTAATGAACCTCCTGTAATAGCCTGCCAGTCATAGGAAACTGTGTATCTCCATTGGCATATTTGGCTGCTCCCATTGCAGGACAGATTCTACCTTCTTAGGATCAACACGGATACCTGAGGCAGATATTATGTGTCCTAGAAAAGAAACCTCTGGTAACCAGAACTTACATTTGCTAAACTTAGCATACAACTTATGCTCTCTTAGCAAAGTTAAAGCTTGACGGAGGTGATGCTCATGCTGTTGAGCATCTCTACTATAGATCAAGATGCCATATATGAAGACTACTATAAACTGATCAAGAAAAGGTCGAAAAATTCTATTCATGAGTTCCATAAATGCAACTGGTGCATTAGTTAGTCCAAATGACATAACTATGAACTCATAGTGACCATACCTTATCCTAAAGGCAGACTTAGGTATGTCATCCTCCTTAATTCACAACTGATGGTATCCTGATCTCATATCTATCTTAGAGAAGATAGTTGCACCACATAACTGATCAAACAAGTCATCTATCCTCGATAGAGGATACTTGTTCTTTATAGTTACTTTATTCAATTGTCTGTAATCAATGCATAATTTCATAGATCCGTCCTTCTTTTTAACAAAAAGAACTGGAGCACCCCATGGGGAAGTACTCGGTCGGATAAAACCTTTCTCAAGCAACTCCTGCAGTTATTTCTTGAGCTCTGCCATTTCAGCAGGTGCCATTCTATACGGTGTTTGTGCTATTGGTTGCGTGCCTGAGATTAGATTAATCTCGAAATCAATCTCTCGGGGCAGAGGAATACCTGGAAGTTCCTTAGGAAACACATCCACAAACTCCCTAACTATTGGAACTTCAGATGGATTAGGGCTCTCCATTGTGGTATCTACCACATGAGCCAGGAATGCAAAGCATCCTTGTCTCATCATCTTCTCAGCTACCATAGCTGACACGAGACAGGTTGGAAGAATCTTTCTGTCTCCCTAAAAGATCCATGTGTCACCACCATCAGTGAACACAACTTGCTTGGACTCACAACCCAAGACAACCTTATACTTTTCTAGGGTGTCCATATCAAGAATTATATCGAAACCCTACATCTCAAGTGGTATAAGATCCACCTAGATGCAATGTTTAGAAAAAGAAAGAGTGCAGGGAGAACACACCTCCTGCAATAGTGCAGATCCCAACAAAGGAGTTTGCAACATCAAACTCTTTGATCTATGACCAACTGTCATATTGTAATATAGTATCACTTCTCGAGTGATGAAGAAATGCGTAGCACCTGGATCAATTAAAATAGATATGAAGCATGATGTAGACATATCAGAATAAAATAGTTCCATCTGACCTGTCACAACCTGCATGTTAACTACTGCTTTGGACTGATTCATAGCATAGAATCTAGTTGTTGGTCGTTGTTGAACCTGTGCTTGATTGTTAGAAGTCGACGAACCAGCTTGTGACGCTTGACCACGTCCTCGAGCGCCACTAGAAAAATGCTTCCTTTGAGAGCCTTGTTGACACTGTCCCTGGGGTTGGATCATCATAGTGTTCTCGACTGGACAATCTCTTGCCAGATGTCCCATTTGTCCATACCGGTGACAGTTCCTGGTCTCAGGATAAGGTTTATGAGGTCCAGTCATCGATGTTGATGCTGTGCTGGGGGCTCTATTTTGAGGAAAACTACGACCTCTACCCCTGCTTTACGTCCATTGCGTATGCATATTAAACCTTGATGGTGCTTCCGGTGCAGAAAACCTTGGCTTTTTAAAACCCTCAGACCTTTTCCCTTGAAATGGAGTATACATCTTCTTACTACTGGTCTGTCTCTTCTCAATCACAAACCTTTCTATCCTTCTCACAGACTCTACAAAACTCGCAAACCTCTCCCTGTTCTCCAAGGCAGACACAGGAGTGGTCAATTCAGCGTTCAGCCCCTTCTCGAAATGTTGAATTCTCTCTTCATCCATAGATGCCATGTGCGGACAGAACCACAAAAGCTCCATGAACTTAGCCTCTAACTCGCTAATGTTCATCTGTCCTTGCCTGATCTTCTCATATTGAGAGATCTTCTCATCTAAGTAAGTCTTAGGGAAGTATCTGATGACAAATTCCCATCAGAATTCTTCCCATCCAATCTCTACACCTGGCCTCTTGCCTTCTTCTATAGTCCACCAATGTCCATCACTCCCTTTTAACAGGTACACTGCATGCCTAACCTTCTCTTCTTCAGGAATATTGAGGATTCTAAAGGCCTTCTCTAGTTCTGTCAGCCACAGATCGACATCTGGTGGATCAACTATACCAACATACTCCATGGATCCAATCCGGCGAAGCCTCTCAAAAGTATTACTAGCTCCATGTCTCTCCTCAGAAACTAGTTCTCTTGGTACAGGTGGTGGCATCCTATCTGCCATGTGCATCATAGTCGCCATAAACTACCCAAACAGAGCATGGAAAGTTGGATTCTCTATCATGGAAGGGTCATACTAAGGTTGTTCAGGTTCTGGCTCCTCCCTAGTTTGGTCCCTTGCACCTCTTCCTGGTGCAGAAACACTTCTCTCAGCAGCGTGTTCCTCGTGTGATCAGGACATCTTCAAGTTCTTCTTCTCCTATATGAGTAGAAGACACTATCAGATAAACTAGAAGACACTAGAACAGACTCAACAACCTTAGTCCTATGTCTCTATAGACTCAGTGAACCTAGAGATCTGATACCACTAAACTTGTGGCATACAAATCGTAATTAACCAAATCAACTAAGTGGAAGCGATCATTAGCAGCAGAATTACTGAAAATCACTAAAAAAATTAAAACTTTTTACAAGGAGATCCACACATTGGAAAACTATTTAAAAAAGAACCAAGGTAGTTCAATTACATCCTGGTTCACAAGTACATCTCTTGTACCATTACTTCTCAAGGTTACAAGTATCAACTGCCCTGTTACAACTATATACATGTAGTATAAAAACATTGAGGCATCAAGCCAAAATATCAGATCATTTCATTAAACTCACTACTTACTCCGAGGACCTGAGAGTACAGATACAACACATAGGACTCTATCTACACATATACAAGACTTGACATCCAGTGTCTCCACCTAAGGAATCACTGCTGTTCTCTACTCCTGCTGCTGTCCTTCACCTACTGAAGGGTTTCTGCCTCCTCTTCCACGTCCACCTAAAAATGTTGGTGACCAACAGAGTGAGACAATTGTAAATTGCCCCAGAGAGAGATATAACTCTCCGCTAAAACATTATTATTACAGTTTAATTGAATAAAACTGTGCAGAGGATATATATATTCAACAACAGATAGATTAATGTCTGAATACATTAGAGCAGTATTCTTATTTAAAGCATTTCAGCTATAACCTGATAAAATAACATATCATTTATCCAATAAGGAATTAAAGCACATGTACAACATCTATCCTTCTAGGGTATGCTAAGAAGAGTAACATCAACCAATGATTCTTGTATTTCAACCTTAAACATATACACTACACGGCTGATTACATTTTACAAACATTTAGAATTAATGCCCTGAAGAGATGAAGTATACCATTCATACTCTAACCGACCATTATTACATAAAGCATCAGTACCACACAAGGTCAATGGAAGAGCCAGACTCCAAGACCTCATCCTTCTCAGTCAGTATGAGATTATCTGGTAGAGACATCATGTGTCAAACTACAAAATAGCATGCCAGGTATAATTGCATCTTCGCTATAGAGTTATAGCCCGCAACATATACTCTCTTTAGGGTTATGGCCCGTAGCCAATGCCTGGTATCATATCATGGAGTCATGGCCCATAGCCATACTCTTATTGGGGTATGGTCCGAAACCAATCCCATACATAGGAGATAGCCCACATCCATTCCTATGGGGCATAAGGATATAATTGCCCAATTACCCCCACATATTCAAAAATATGCACATCGAGTTAAACTTGTTTCACCATTCTGCAAATTCAGATGCTGATGGATTTGTGGTCAGGGCAACTACATTGTATGATATCACTTGATTAATTAAGTGCATTATCATATTCTTTTAGCATCAATAATGTTTTCAAGTAACAATTATTATAATAGATGTTGTAAAAAGAGTGTAATACTTTCATCAGGTTATGTTCAACTTTAAGAACATATTGGGATCTCAGTCCCTCATCTCATCAGGAGCATTCTCAATCTTTCACAAACTCATTACCATGATTATAGAAAATGGGTATTCCAACCCTTAGTTCAACATAGAATAGTTGGTACCACTGATCAAGTAACTAATACCTTCAGGTCATCTGACCAAGGTAAACATGATACTTGAATAATAAGTATCTCACATGTCTCACAAGGCCCATAAAGCAATAAATGAAATATCATAGCTCATACCTGACTATGCTTATCATTTCATGAGACCTGCATGGTTAGTACACATGATAGCAATTATATAATTCAGCACCATGCAATACAAGGGTAGCATCACTAGTCCCTTATTAGGGTTAGGATCTCCCAAATTCATCTCAATTAGGATTCCTCCTCAATTAGGGTTTACTATTCATCCCAATTAGGGTTTACATTCAATTACCCATAATTAGGGTTTACTATTAATCCAAAATAGGATTTCTCACATCCATTAACTAAATCAAGGTTAGGATGTACTATTCTCTTCAAATTAGGGTTTCTCATATCCCAATACCCAAATTAGGGTTAGGGTTTATTATTTACATCCAATTAGGGTTTATTATTAAAATACCCTAAATGAGAATCACATCATCCCCCTAGATTAGGGTTTCACTCAGAATTGCCCTAAATTAGGGTTTGGGTTCAACAATCACCTCAATTAGGGTTTTATGATCTCTTTACAAGGATCATACCCTAATTAGGTATCCCATTCATTTTGAATTTGTTAGGGCTTAATTACTACATGATTACTATACATGTATGTAATTCTCTTTCTTATCCTCTCTAGGACATTCATTACTCCGATCTTGATCAGATAGAGTCAATCCTGTATTCAAATTCATACATATAGGGTTCACATTGTATATTGAGTCATTGTTTCCATAAGTACCAAAGGTTAACCCCTTTAAATATTCTTACTCATTAAGTACCTTAGGAATAAAACCATTGTACATATGTTTGATAATTATCATCATCAATCAAGAAATCAATTGATTTATCTTCACCTTAAATCTCCAACCGATTTAGGGTATATTGAACTCCAATTGATTTTTGACCTTTGAAATCTTCAATCGGTTTGACCCCTTAAACTATCAAACGGTTTTGAAACCGTTTGATTCCAAATGGTTTCAAGACCGTTTGGACTCAAACGGTCTCAAGACTATTTGGTCCAAATCATCTTGAAAACCGAAAGGATTAGTTAGGGTTCTCTTCCATCAAATCGATTCAGGGTTTCAACATTGAACCATCCATCAGTTTGATCATTCAATTGTAACCATTAGTTCTTTATTCATTCATGAACCCATTCATCCTTCAATTGATTTGACTCTTCAACCTTCCAAACGGTTTGAAACTGTTTGGGTACTTAGCCCTTAAAATCATTTTAGCAATTATACTTGAAATCCAAAGGACCTATCCACTTTTAAAATTGATTCGTTGACTCAACTTAGAAACCGATTGGACCTCCAAATGGTTTGAGACCATTTGATGCCAAATGGTTTCAAGACCATTTGGTCCAAATGTCCTTGAAACCCGAATGGACCAATTAGGTTCTCAATCAACCAATTGATTAGGGTTTTGATACTTCAACCCGATAAGATTAGGGTTTTCAATTGATGATTCAATTATATTTGAAACCAATGAGATCAAACCAAAAGAAATCATTGGATCAATCATCCAATTACATCAGCTTATACCTCCAAACGGTGAACTGTGGTCAAACACTCCAAATAGTTTGAAACCGTTTGGTTTCAAACGGTTTGATGAAACCGTTTGACCAATTCAATTGAAACTGATAGGTCCCAATTTTTGAAACCATTTTCCTAGGATATTGATTGAGGTGTGTGATTCAGATGACATCATCATCTTCAAGCTACAACTGCATGAAACTTGCTGGGATTTCCATGGTGACTTCATCAATCAACCAAATTAAAATTTCGGAAATAAAGAAGAAATCAACAATTGATAAAAATATGAAATCAATAACAATGTTCAAGGGTTTAAGTTATATAACCCACCTTCAAAATGGACAAGTGACACAAATTTACCATGTGTAAAACACAAGTGCATGCGCCAAAGTAATATAGGCCTTTGTGAGGCCCGAGTCCAACTCAGGGAACGGATTTTTAGTAGACTACTACTAACTGTTCACGATCAGCTAAACTGATTAAAATTGTTTGAGAGTTGATTGAAAAGGAAAAGAAAAATAAAAGAAAGAAAAACAATCAATTAAATGGTTGGTTTAATCAATTAAAAATGGAATCTTTAGCATTGCAGTTTCACCGCAGGTTCTCGTTGTACTAGTTCCTACACAATTATCCTAATTCGTCTCCTATTCTGGGTAGTGGCCTGTAGTCATAATTTTTCACTGTTGCGATACAATTCACTACCTAAATCTAGGTTGGTTCCACGGTAGTAGTAACCTATACCCTAAATTAGGTGCATGAAGATTAAACTCTAGGGTTTCCACCATTAACTGTACATCGCCTTGTTCAAAGGATTTATTAGTTGGTGTGATTATTGTCTCTTTTCAACTGTTAATTCTTCTTTCAAAGTAATTAAAGGTATTATATTATCATTAGGGTGATCAATCATAATGATATAATGGAGAAAACAAAGTCATACCACGGATTTTATAGATAAATTATGATAACTATTTCAAAATTGTCATACAATGATTACCTAAGCTACTCCCGGTCCTAAAGATAAAGGGGATTAGCCCCGCATGGTTGAAAATGGAGAATACATAGGAGTAGAGAAGAAAAATGTGGGAAACATGGAGAACACTCATGTAATCCCTGATACGAAGGTATTCCTAGAGATCCTCCTTGAGAAACGTGCATTTTGCAGTCTTCCGACAGCAAAATCACCCGTCAAAGGTCCCCGAATCGCCCGATTGCCGGTCTTCGAATCTCGTCTCCTCTCTCTCTCCTTCTTGTATGTCGTGCGACACGATATGAGACCTCCCCTAGGGATGAATGTGCTCTCCTTAGGTCATAGGACCACTTTACGGCACCGAAAAAGCCCAACCGTCGGATTAGAATGCTCCATTTTAGTGCAGAAATTCGGCAGATCCCGACGCTGTCGATACCATCGACACCCAGGTTGATGGTATCGACCATGATGTTGATATTTCTTCCAAAATCGAGTTTCAGGGTTGATTCCTGATGAAATGTCGATACTATCGACACTAGGGTCGATGGTATCGACTCTGGACAGTGTGAAAGTACCTGAAAAAGTGCCGAAACATGTGCATAAGTCTGGGGATTATATAAAATCATATAAATATGATAAAATAAGTATAATTTGATGCAAATAGAGTTTAAAGTCCAAATATAGTGAATTATGCAAATATAATCAAGAAAATGACAAATACGTGCATAAAACAACTATAAAATAAGCCTGTAAAAGTGACTCAAAACCCATGCATCAAACTCCCCTAAGCTTAAACCTTGCTCATCCTCGAGCAACAAAACTTTGGATCTGGTTGAGATAAGTCAGCATAAGGACATAAATACATGAAATGCATCTTCATCATCCCCACTTTCTTTCCACAAACTGGCCCTCCTTGACCACTGAACACTAACTGCCCTTTAGGCAAAAATAATCTTTCATGAAAGATGTACATGCCAAAATCATAGAACACTATCAAGTAAAGTAGTTAATATAAGACAATCCTCCAGTTCAGGCTTGGTGCATCTTGTGATCTCCTATCTACGTTGCTCCTTTTCCTAACTACCATCTAAATGGAAGCAGATCTCCTGATGTTCATGAATGAGGAGAATATTATGGGTGGCCTACCACTTAGAGCAACGGGTGGATGGAATGGGTGGATTGTGGAAGAGATGGAAGCACATAACAATCAATCATGTAATACAGAAATTAATGACCTATCATGATGCAAAATGCAAGTGAAAATGTCTTAATGCTACATTTTTTGTGGAATGATGCATGCACTATCATTCCATCTCAAGGTGAGATGGAATATCTAAGAAAACTACACCATGTGCTTATTCTTCTTAGTTATTAGGTGAGAACATGTTCCTTTCTCCCTCTCATTCCTACTTACTTCTCAATTCTTTTTTTTCTTCTTTTCTTCTCTTTTTTTCATTTTTTTCAAGCCCTTATTTTCATAGATGACAATGAATTATTTGTCGGTGGTATCGACAACGTCGAGATGTTCCTCACATCTTGTTACATAACTTGTACATTTGAAGCATTCGGAAGGTATGAAACAAGTTTAATACCTTTCATGTTTTTAGAGTTACATAAGATACATGGTGTACAATATGCTCAAAAGATGACAATGCAACTACATAATGACAGTTATCCAACTACTACGACATGCACCTAAGGATAATGTGCATGTATCACTACTCTCTATAATTTTTTTCTTTTCATTTTTCATGCAAAACATGCAAGAATAAATGTAATGCAAGACCTATCTACATGGAATGCAGTCAATGAGTGAAAGATAGTAATGTGCTCCCAATTTTTATGGTAGAGTGTGAATAACATTGTGGTGGATTAGATCACAAGACTAATTGAAAGAACCTTCGGAAATAATTATATGTCCCTCCTTATTGACTTGTGTACAAATTAATCAAGGGGTTTCTCTCTCTCACTTCAAATTAAAGTCACGTTAACGTTTGGTCGGTTTGGGCTCAAACATCCTTGTCAATCACTTTTCCTTGGACAATATAGATAGTCATTCATGTCCCCATTTCCTGAAGCTGACTCTCCCAAGCACTTCCTCAGTTATGAAACTCAATTACTCACAAGAATAAGCTCAAAAAGTTTTCAATATGCTCATTTTTTTCATGTGCACACAACCCAAGAGTAATACTCCCAATTGAAACCATGCATTAATTGCTCCACATATTACACTAGATAGATGTGGATCCTACAAAAGTGGTAAACCTAGAAATAAAAACAACTAATATTTCAAAAATAAAAGCAACATGAATAAGTAAGTAAAAACTAAGATAGAGGGATGTTCCAACACGCCCCCTAAGCTTGAATATAACTATGGCCTCATAGTCAACATTCCCACTTAAGAGGTGGAACAACGGTACCATTCACTTTGAAGTGTGGTGAAGAAGGATGGTTGGATTCTCAAGTGGACCAAGTGATGCTTGCTATCTCCCTTTTTTTGGTGGCCCATTTTTGTGTCTTAGTGGTTCTAAGATGTGACTTGCTTCATCCTTCTTTGCTCTGCAAAAAACGGTGTGAAACAAATATCGTTTCGACACCTTTTATGGCTTGTTTTATGTAGCTGTCCTGCAGGTGTCGATACCATCGACACCAAGGTCGATGGTATCGACTCAGGCTCAACAATTTTGTTGTACCGATGTATCTAAAAGCTTGGGAAATCAATAGTGTTGATACTATCGACATGGGTGTCGATGGTATCGACATCTCTGTCACCAATTTTTCTGAAAATCTTCAGGAATCTCGATACTATCGACACTAAGGTCGATGGTATCGACTCTTTTTCAGCGTTTACTGACCCAAACTCGATACTATCAACAGGGGTGTCGATAGTATCGACCTTAAAATTTTGCACACTTCAAAACATGAGTTATGGTACCATTTTTACAAAAATTATCAAAACCTAAGCAAAAACTAAGTACATCAACATAAAAGATCATAACCAAACATAAAATAAACCTAAAGTTGGGTTGCCTCCCAACAAGCGCCCTTGTTTAATGTCCTATGCTTGACATAAAGATACCTTTAACCTGGGTTGTCAAGGGATGTCTCTAATGATTCATTTGGCAATTTGAATTCAACTCTATCATCACCAATCCCAAGTGTCAAGTAACCTCGCCCAATGGTAGTGATTACATCAGCCGTAGCTTGGAACGGCCTTCCCAATAGCATTTCACCTCCTTCCAGCTCATCCATGTCCATGACCACAAAGTCAACAAGGAAGATGAATTTGTAGACCTTGACTAGCACATCCTCGCATATACCTTGTGGCTTTACAATAGATCCATCCGCCAACTCAATTGTCATGGAAGTTTGTGTTGGATTCTTTAATCCCAGCTTTTAAAAAGTGGCAAGTGGCATAAGATTCATGCTTGCCCCTGAGTCGCACTGTGCTTGTGGAAAATTTTGGCCACCTATGGAACATGGGATGTAGAAACATCCTGGATCTTTCCTCTTCTTTGGCAACCTTCCTTGGATTATAGAACTCACTGTTTCATCAACACACACAACATCTATATATTTGATCCTCCGTTTCTTGTTGATGATGTCTTTCATGAATCTTCCATATGAAGGAATTTTCTCTATAGCCTCCACGAATGGGATGTTAATGTGGAGTTTCCGAAAGATCTCAAGAAATTTCTTGGAATGCCTTTGCTCTTTCCTCGGCTTTAGACTATCCGGGAATGGCACGCTTGGCTCCTTTATGTGCTTGTGCAGTGGCACATATGGGCTATTTGGGGTCTCCTCCCCTAAGCTTGCTTCAATGTCACCCTCTGGCGTAGGCTTTGCCATGTCATTCACGGTTGGTGTGGCTCATGGATGCTCATCCTTCTCGGTGGTAGTAGCTCCACTATGAAGTATGGCCTTCACCTGCTCCTCTTGCCTAGGTGTGGGTACGGTTGTGATGGGTTCTTGGTGGGATTTGCTGAATGGGAGACATCCTCCTGGTAGTCCATATAAGCTATGAGGGTATGGCACACTGGGTTTAGCCTCCATTTCAAAATGCATTTTGCCCTTTTCATGGACCTCCCCCACTGGGGGCTCTGTCTCCTTAATCACAGATATATACTTTACTTGATGATGTACTTAAGCAACCTCTATGTTCCCAACTGGTTTTTGTTGAATGATTTGCTTCATGGAAGCCACCTCAGTTGTAATTTGGGTTATGGACGTCTCTAGAATCCTCAGTTGTGCACCATGGCTCTGTATCTGTTGCCCAAACTAGTTCAAGTACTCACTGTGTGACTGTACTGTCTTGGCGAGTGAGCCCATTAATTCTTGATTTTGCTTCACCACCTGACTAAGCAACTCATTGTTCTTTTCCTCTAGGCTAGGCTGCGGCTTTTGAAAATTTGTTCCTTCCTCCAATCATAATTGTTATTTCTATATCCCTATTGATGCATATACTTTGCATGTGCTTCATCATCAGACCCATTGTCCTCTTTCTCTAGGAGCTTCTTAGCTATAAGATCCATCTTGTCATTAAGCACTTTGATGGCCTTTGCTTCATGTATCACGCCGACCTGCTCGGGTGCATCTCTTTTACCCCAAGACTGCTTTTTGGACATGTTCCTTAGAATCTCCCAGCACCTTGTGCCTGTGTTGTTCAGAAAGAAACCAGAACCTACTGAGTCCAAATTGCTCCTATCATGTTCATTTAGGGCGAAGTAGAAAATTTTAGCTTACTTCTACTTGTCTAAGCCGTGATGTGGACACTTCCTCAGCATTATCTGGAAGTGCTCCCAAGTTTTAGAATAAGTTTCACCGGCTCGCTGGCTGAAGTTGTGTATCTTCCTCACTAGATCGTTCATCTTTTCAGGTGAAAAGAACCTCTCAAAGAACGCCTCAACCATGTGATCTCAAGATTCAATGTACTCGTCATCCAGATTGTGTAGCTATTCCCAAGCATTGCCCGCTAAAGAACTGGGAAAAAGTTTCAGGTAGAGTGTCTCTTGCGGGAACCTGTCAATCTTTGTCATATCGTAGTTTTCCACGAATGTGCTGATGTGGGTCACCGGATCTTCATTCTTCAGCCCATGGAATGCATTATATTTGACCAAATTAATTAGCCCTGGGTCAATTTTGTAGTTAGGAATGTTGATGGCCAACCTCTTGATTGGCCCCTTAGATGCAGAGGAGGAAGAAGCCTTGATTTTCTCCCAAATTGTTTGTTCCTCAGCCATTGCTTTGATGTCAGAACCTGAATCCTCGTAGTCTGATCCCAAAAATGGGCCTCCGACGATGACTGTGTGTAGTCTTTGCTACGCGTACTCACCATGCACTAGTACCTGCACAGTAATAAATTTAATTAGGCACAGTGCTAGATGATTACAGATTATGAAATATAGACGATTAATTTCTAGAATTTTAAATTTTTTTAAAAAAATGTGGCCTAGAGTGGCCGCTTGCAGCCCTCGTAGTGCCGAAAATCACCGCTCCCTGGCAACGATGCCAAAAACTTGACACGAATTTACCATGCGTAAAATGCAAGTGCACGCACCAAAGTAATATAGGCCTTTGTGAGGCCCGAGTCAAACTCAGGGAACAGATTTTCAGTAGACTACTACTAACTGTTCGCGATCAACTAGACCGATTAAAATAGTTTGAGAGTTGATTGAAAAAGAAAAGAAAAATAAAAGAAAGCAAAACAATCGATTAAATGGTTGGTTTAATCAATTAAAAATGGAATCTTTAGGATTGCGGTTTCACCGCATGTTCTCGTTGTACTAGTTCCTACACAATTATCCTAATTCGTCTCCTATTCTGGGTAGTGGCCTGTAGTCAGAATTGTTCACTGTCACGATACAATTCACCACCTAAATCTAGGTTGGTTCCACGATAGTAGTAACCTATACCCTAAATTTGGTGCATGAAGATTAAACTCTGGGTTTCCACCATTAACTATACATTGCCTTGTTCAAAGGATTTATTAGTTGATGTGATTATCGTCTCTTTTCAACCGTTAATTCTTCTTCCAAAGTAATTAAAGGTATTAGATTATCATTAGGGTGATCAATCATAATGATATAATGGAGAAAACGAAATCATACCACGGATTTTAGAGATAAATTATGATAACTCTGTCAAAATTGTCATACAACGATTACCTGGGCTACTCGTGGTCCTAAAGATAAAGAGGATTAGCCCTGCATGGTTGAAAATGGAGAGTACATACGAGTAGAGAAGAAAAATGTGGGAAACGTGGAGAAAACTCGTGTAATCCCTGATACGAAGGTGTTCCTGGAGATCCACCTCGAGAAACGTGCATTTTGCAATCTTCCGACAGTAAAATCGCCCGTCGATGGTGCCCGGATCGCCCGGTTGCCGGCCTTCGGATCTAATCTCCTCTCTCTCTCTCCTTCTTCTATGTCATGCGGTACAATATGAGATATCCCCTAGGGATGGTCATACTCTCCTTAGGTCATAGGACCACTCTACAGCATCGAAAAAGCCCAACCGTCGAATTAGAACGTTCCGTTTTAGTGCAGAAATTCGGCAGATCCCGACGTTGTCGATACCATCGACACCCAAGTCGATGGTATCGACCATGATGTTGATATTTCTTTCAAAATCGAGTTTCGGGGTTGATTCCTGATGAAATGTCAATACTATCGACACCATGGTTGATGGTATCGACTCTGGACAGTGTGAAAGTACCTGAAAAAGTGCCGAAACATGTGCATAAGTCTGGGGATTATATAAAATCATATAAATATGATAAAATAAGTATAAGTTGATGCAAATAGAGTTTAAAGGTCAACTATATTGAATTATGCAAATATAATCAAGAAAATGACAAATACATGCATAAAACAGCTATAAAATAAGCCTGTAAAAGTGACTGAAAACCCATGCATCACCAAGCTTCAAGCTTCACGTTCCTAATGGTGGTTGAATCTTTCTCACTCCACAAGGTTCGTTCCTCAATCTTTTGAGTGAAAAGGATTGGCTAGAAATGAAGATTGATTGAAGAAAAGAAAAAAATCGAGCATTGATTTGTGATTTTCATCATGAATTCGAGGTTGAAGATGATTAAGGAGCTTAGCTACAGGTTGGAGGTCGTACCCCTATTGCTCTTATGTCCCCTTGTGCTTGTCCAAAGTAAGGAAGAAAGAAAATCCGAAAAATAGTCTTTGGTTGAGTGGAAAATGAAGTTTTTTTATAAAGGAATTTCAAGGAGAGTGAAAGTTGAAAAGCAATCCTTCAACTCCCCAAAAAGTGCCACATACTCTCCTCTCTCCCTTGCATAATAAGGCACCTCCTTTGCCTTATATTCCTCTTCATTATCCTTGAATTAAAGGAAAAGAAAATTAAGCACCTTAACCCTTATAATATTAATATCCCATTTTTAGTGGATATTACTTTTAATTAATTAATGTGAGTGGGCTCTCCACTCACTTAGATATTTTTGTAGCCTTTGCAAGGCACAAGGACGTTCACACTTATGTAAATTCAACCATTTCATTTTTGGTTGAAGGTAATTTAATTATTATATTTATTTTTACATTAAATTGGATTAGGGTTTCAATTATGCTTAAATCTTGATTATTTTAATATCAAGATTATCTCTCCTTCAAAATGATACAAATGAGATTCCCATCTCATTTTCTTTGCTCTACATGATGCCAAGAAACATTAGGGACTTTCTTGAAGTGGTAATTTGTATATTGAACCCTGGGTTTTGGGCAAATTGCACATTACACCAAAACTAGGTTTTAATGCACAAACATTGCTTAATCAGCTCTTTCTTGGTACTTAGGCTTGTAAAAGCCATACCACTGCATCATACTCATTATCATGGTTCTTCAACATCTGAGGAACGTTTTACCATGTAACATTTGCAATTTCACCCCTCAACTTGGGTAATTTGCACTTTAGTCCAAAACTTAACAAAACATTGTTTCAACATTATTCAAAAAGGACTAAAATTGAAAAATAAGTTCCTCTTGAGCCTTAACTACTTTTCAAAAGATATGAGCAAGCATATAGTCAACCTCATTTAGCAAAACATCTAGGCTTAACACATAACCCAGGTCAGGGATGTTACAATTTATCTGTTCCCTCAACATGGCTTGATGTTTAAAGACATGCAATCTGATGTGCTTTTATTCTGGTCATTTTCTGTTGTTGAAGTTGGGTATTATGCTGACTTCAATTGTTGTTTAAGTTCAAGTGTGACCTCAACATCATTTCCACTGTACTGGTTAAAAGTGAGCTTGTCTATTAAGACATATTGATTGATTATAACCCTATGATGACCTCTTGAATCATCTTCTTTTTATCTTATGATGATTATATTCATGTGTAGCTAATCGGTTTCTAAGGTGTTCATTTTCCTCTTGTGATTTGGGTGTGCCCTATATTATGGTAGCAAGGTTCCATACATCATGAAGTAAATGACTCATTAGGAAACAAATGGTATGCACTGCTGTCTTAGGGACTTGCAAGATAAAGATAGTCACTTTGTGGGTGCAAGCAACCTTTCTTCTCAGTCGGATTCTGCTACACTCTCGACAATTGGATAATTCTTTTCAAATTTGGAATTGTGATAGTGTTTCACAGGGTCTCCATCTTTAGTTCATTTTCATCGCCATCTGCTGGGATTGTAGTGTGGTCACAGAGTTTTATTGGTATTGTCTTCCAAGTTTGTTTTACTATTGTTTCAGTATTGTGCTTGTTTTCTAGGAGGTTTGTGTTACCACTTAGTACTGCTAGGGTATTGGTTCCTCTTTTCTTTGTTGCACCCCCATACACTGACCTTCCTCATCTATTACAATATAACTAGTGCATTGTAGGTAATTTTATTGGTTGATGGTTGTATAAACATACACCACTAACTGTAGGAGAGGGACATGTCTCATCTTTTGTCATGTTGGGATTCTCCATTGCACATCACTCCATTGTAAAGGCTTTAGTAATATCCCATAACTGTATTTGCACGTTGAGGACTAGCTTAGTAGTAGGTGACTACAACTAAAAACTTCTGGGGCATTCGTAACTGAGGTACGCAATCTTCTTGTTTTGTTTATAGTCATCCATTAGCAAGAATTCATTTTGCACATGCTCCCATATGTGGGTTTTAAAGCCAGATTACTTCATTTTAGATCATGAGATCCTTCTTATGGCATAACTTGTTTTTTCTATTCAAATCTTGATTATATGTTGCAGGATAGCTTAGTAATCAATTTCTTTTTAGTAATTATAGAGGCTCAAAAACCTAATGGAGCAAAACATCAATGATAATGATTACAAGGGCTAAAAAACTCACCATTCAGGCTTCATGAATATTGTTGGATTTCTATTGATGTTTACTAAGAAATGGTAAAATCTTCAATCAAATGATCAGTAACTTGGATATGTTTTTATCTTACTCCATGTTTTACAAACTCCATCAAGTATTATCTTAGCTACAATTCCTCTATAGATTTTTTTCCAGAACATAATTATGTGACACATCTACTACTCCCCTTTATCTTGGCATACATTTGCTGATGTCAATTCTCCCTGCTCAACCCCCTTGAATTTGACTCCGTATTGATAGGATATGAGTCCTAGAGAACATATATAGTTTCTAAAGATTTCTGCACTAGAATTAGAGGGTTCATGAAGACAACGACATGCATTCTGATGTTCTCTAAAGTATTATTCAAAATGAATTTCTTGGCATGTTATAGAGTTAATTGAAGTTGATTTTTGTTTTTTGTTTCTCTGGGATTAAGCCATGTGGTTTTCTATGCTATTTTAGAATCCAAAATCTGTTAGAGCTGTGTTGTTGAGGCTCATGCAATTATTGTGAAGCCTGCTTGGGCTTACTGTTCTAAAACTTAAGAATGATCTATCTTTTGATATTAGTCTTGATTCTTCTCAGGTTACATTTTGTTCCAAATTATTGGAGGCTAATTATGCCTCTGTGTAGCCTGTTAAGACGCAAGATCTGATGATCCTAATGGCTTATAAAGGTTCTTCTCTTTACTTGTTGAACTATAAAATGTGGACTATTGTTGGGCCCAAAAGACTCATGGGCAACTTCTTAGTGTGTGTGTGTGTGTGTATATTAATTAATGATAGAGCTCCTCCTTTGTAGGGCCGCTAATGAACCCGCTGGGTAAACCCTCTGGCCCCTTATAGTTGTCTGATTGTGGGTATTTTAACAAGCTGCACAATTGGCTGGTCTTTTCTTTACACAAGTCTTGATGGAAGCTCCTGCATGCTGCTTCTTGATGGAGTCACAATAGAGTCAGTGATGGAAATCTGTTTGTCATGTAAGTATCTGAATATGCATCAAAACTCACACTTGTATGTTTTTCTGGTACAAGTAATGTTTCTGTTCCTTAATATTTGATTGTTCTTGAACAAGGTGAGCAATGATTTCATTTTAGCTCATATGTAGCTCTCTTTTATCTAAATTCTCATATATAGCTCTATTGGGTAATGACCCGAATTCCATTCACTTAGAAAATTCTATTTTTTATTTGTGGCTGCTTCTCAATCTTCTTGTCGATATGGGACTTGTAATTGTTAGCTTTCGTCTTAGATTGTTGATATCTTTAAGTGATATCCTACCTTGGGTTGTTGAGGTTCAAGATTTGGCTATTTATCTGTTCTCTCAACATGGCTTGATGTTTAAAGATATGCAATCTGATGTGCTTTTATTCTGGTCATTTTCTATTGTTGAAGTTGGGTATTCTGCTGATTTCAGTTGTTGTTTAAGTTCAAGTGTGGCCTCAACATCATCTCCACTGTACTGGTTAAAAGTCAGCTTGTTAATTAAGACATATTGATTGATTATAACCCTGTGATGACCTCTTGAATTGCCTTCTTTTTATATTCTGATGATTATATTCATGTGTAGCTAATCGGTTGCTAAGGTGTTCATTTTCCTCTTGTGATGTGGGCGTGCCTGATATTATGGTAGCAAGGTTCCATACATCATGAAGTAAATGACTAATTAGGAAACAAATGGTATGCACTGCTGTCTTGGGGACTTGCAACAGAAACATAGTCACTTTGTGGGTGTAGGCAACCTTTCTTCTCAGTCAGATTCTGCTACGCTCTCAACAATTGTATAATTCTTTTCAAATTTAGAATTGTGATAGTGCTTCACAGGGTATCCATCTACAGTTCAATTTCATCGTCATCTGCTGGGATTCTTGTGTGGTCACAGAGTTGTCCTCAACTTTTGGACTAGGAGGCCTACTACAATTTTAGAAGTGAGATGTAGTTCTCATATGCAATTAGAATCAGATGGTGATGGTGGACCAGACCAAGTCCTAAAATGGTAAAAAATCTACACTAAACAAATCATCTCTTATCATCTACCTTTCTTTATGTGATTAACTATTACAGGTTCATATTCTATCCATGCTTAAAGATTGTACTACTTTGAGGGAAGAGAAGGAATGACGGAGATTGCGAGTAAGGTGCAACTTAAAAATGAATGAAATAATTATTCTATTCAATGACTGCAATTTTGATTCATATATGATGTAGGATAAAAAAGGCCTCAATGTCAACTTATTGCTAAACAAGAATCCCTCTTTGGGTTTAGATCAAGTCCAACAAAACAAAGTACAAAGAAGATTCCTAGAACATCTATGGATGGTGCAAGTTGTAATAGAAAGATGTCACAATGAGGGGCGATGCTACAATCTTCAAATCAAGACTTCTTCCATTCAAAAAAATTGACCCACTCATTAAGGAAATCGGATGAAGGGCCAATGTGTCACAAGGTCACAAGTTTGTGCAACACAAGAACCCATGCTATCGCCAACTTATTGAACAAAAGGAGAAGACAACAATGATTCTAAAACTGGTCGAGAAAGATACATACTCTTCTTCCAAGATTCGTGTGAACCTCACCGAATTTATTAGTATATGTATATCCTTTTGATTGTACACATTATGTAATAGGGGTAAGGTATACGTCCTCCCCATGTACATTTGACGTTTCAGTATAAATGAAAGTAAGTTTGTTGGCATAAAGAGCATAACTTGGTCTAACTACTACAAATTTGTTACTAAAAGTGCTTCTGGACTAATTACTCAATACATGAATAATTAAACTATACATATATGTATATGTGGCACTACATATGTAGCTAGTGCATAATCCAACTACATATATATGTGTGCAGTAGATGCTGCCTTTCCCTACACATTAACTACATATAATTTATATTAACTTTATGTTTTTGCTACATACTGACTATATATACAATTGTAGACATACATTTAGCTATAATTATACTTATATTTAAATATGTAAGGACAATATCTAGTTACGCTTCTAGATACATATGAATTTGTAGCGAATGGATTATCTAACTACTTATTTGAAAAATATAGTTAAAAGCTATATCTATACGAGCATATACTACAATTTGTATGTGTAAAGAAATATGTAGTCAAAACCTTTCGCTACAAAATATGGGGTTTTCGCTACAATTTTTTTTATAGTTAAAGACCTTTTTTTTTAATAGTGAGTTCAGCCTATAGTGGGTAGAGTTGCTCACAAAATAGACAGGCCTCAGATCCTTGGAAACCCATATGGTCCTTAAGGGTTCCAAAAAAATATCTGACGTTCCTTTGGCTTCTTAAACATGGTTCCCTGCTCACCAATCTTGAACTGGTTCGAAGACATAGATCTACGGATGCAATTTTCCCAATTTGCAATAATGATCAAGCTACTACACTGCCACAGGGACTGCCCACACTCAAGAGAAGTTTGGTTCAAGTTGAATATTGAGGAGTCTTTCTTCAACCTACTTGAACCAGATTAGGTCCGTGAGATAACATCGGGCTAGGGGGACCTCAACCACCGCACCCTCCAGTGTATTGGGTGTTGGACCCTATGGAGAAATTGAAATGAATTCACTCATACCGGGAGAATGAGTAACAAAGCTGTCACTGTGACCTTCATTAAAGAACGTACACAGTCAATCCTTCTTGCTCTTAGCCAGCAATCTAAGGACGAGAGTATTGTAAACAAGTCCCCGAGGCCTCCAAGCGACTGCCAAATAGTGATCTTCATCGACACGGCTTTCCAAGAACATACTATAAGAAGATGGGCATTGACATTCTTGTTATGGACATGACTGGCTCCTCTATCATGGGAGCAGGCTTCGTCGGTCTCGCCTCCTCTGCCTTGGAAGCGGAAACTTTGGGGATTATCCGAGCTCTCATTCTGTGCAAGGAGAAAGGATGACTCTCTCCAGCAATCTATTCTGATTCTACCACGGCTATCAAAGTCCTCACGCAGAATAACTGGCATGCATGCAACCTGGAGCCCCATAGGAGACGCTACACATCTCTTTTGCTGAACTTCCACAGCATACAACTCTCTCACATTGTTAGAAGTTACAACGAGGTAGCTGATAGCATCGCAAAACACTCTCTGTACTCCTTTTCCCCTACTTTTTCATTATGTTAAACCAAAGTGGCTCTCTAAGGAGAACGGGATGAATAATAATTAGTCTCTATTTGCACAAAAAAAAAAGAATATATAGGTATTCATATACGGACACTAACAATCACGTAATAGTAATATTAGAATGCTAGTATAATATATTGGATAGAGGACTCGTTTATAATATGCGTATTTTGTATACAAACACGGTGATACGAATAGGCTATATTAAGTACTCGATTCCTTAAGATTAATCATCTTGATATACATATCAAGATATTCTTTTGGTGCAGAAAATCTGAAATTCTGTTGTTTGCCTTGCTGACATTCTTAGTTGTGAAAAATTATTTAAACATGATTAAACAGATGATAACAAGCTAAAACATCATTATAAGATACACTAATAGTTATGTACATTACCACAACTATAAGTTTATTTGTACTTATTAATAGAAGGTTTTTAACTCTGAATCTCAGTAAATACATTACTAAAGACATGCTAGATGTGAAGTTACATATAAATCAAAGTATGTGATATGTAAAGCATTGTTATAATGAAAATCCAACCTATTGGATCCATTATATAATTTTAGTCACAAGTGAAATAAAGACATATATATAGACCTAGATATATGCATTATATATATATATATATATATATATATATAGGGTAACGATCCAATGAGAAACATATCTTGGTGAGAGCTTGAGAGGCATTTGAATATTTTCCACATATATATGTATATATATATATATATATATATATATGGGCGTTCATTCATTGCCCACGCGGGTAGTCTGGATTTTCGCTACCCGACAGCTAAAAAAGTAATTCTCATGACTAAGAAAGTAACTCTGCTATAAAAAAAGTAACTATGGTGTCAAAAAAGTAACTCTACTGGCCAAAAAAGTAACTCTGTACAAAATATACAACAGATATATATAAGGACGAGTTTTTTGATTTTGGAGGGGCAAATGATATTATTTTTGGCTAAATTTTTTTAGAGAGCTAGACAAAATAGTCCTCTACAATTGTGATTTAAAAAAAAAAAGTTGTCGGAAGGGTGGGCGGGTAGCTACCCGCGCGGGCAATAAAGGTGGGCCCTATATATATATGTAGAGAGGGAGAGAGAGACCTAGATATATACTTATATGCATACTAATATATATATATATATATATATATATATATATATATATATATATATATATATACATGTCTAGTATATTTGAAATACAAAATAGAATCATATAGTATGTTTCAATAGATTGGCCTATTTGGAACAAATTGGTTTTTTTAAAAAGGGAACCATTGTGAGAAATATGGTTTATATATAGAGTGTGGATGACAATGTTTTGACAAATCTATTCAAGATACGTGATGGTTGACATTGTACATGAAACCTAGTTCATCTACAGTAGTTAGATAGAAATATGCAATTTCAAGTGAGAAAATCTCTACTTAGTTCTAGTTTCCTCTATTGGATCACTAATAATGAATAGTTTTGATACTTCAATAGCAACTCATGATTAAATTAGACCCAAACAGACATACTTTTATTCAAATGATAATTAAAGAAGAATCTTATCTCAATAATGATATTGTAGATAACCTTAGACTTAGGAATACAACTTAGATCATAATTCACTTGATCACATTCATGTCTTATATAGTAATAAATACACCTTACAACTTGATGAATAAATAACCATTATAGAACTTATGTTGAAAAGTATTATATAAAGTAAATATAGGACAATGAGAATGGTTTATTAGAAAGAAATCAAATCAAAAGTATGAATATTGGCAACTGAATACGTAACCATGAGGATGCCATATGCATCTAACCCACAAATATTATAATCCCTAACTAAGAAGTGATACATATGATCATAGATGACTATGCATGACCCTACTTAAAATTGATATACATATGTAATAGCTATCATATGTTTATAATGGACATATGCATAGTTTGGATCATATGCTCACTAGATAACATTGGGAACTTAGAGAGATAATATGATGAAGTGATTAAGTAACATAATATGGTGGTTATCTACATTAAAAGATTAACGAAGAGGTAAATTTATTACATGTACTATCCAACTAGAAATAATATATGGAAATATAATGGGGGACTAAAAGAATCCTATATGTGATTGAAAAACCTTAAGATAAAATATTGGACAAATACTTGATCCAAGCCAAGTGATACACCATTATACTACTTTGTATACTCTTCCTCTTGGATCATTGTTGTGATTGAACAGTCTATAAAGTCTTGAATAATTAAAGGTACTAGATTCTCAATTTCCTTTATGGAGTTATTTATTTTCCCTCTTAAACTCCATGCAAAAATCTTGGTTGGTGGTGAACCTTAAAATGCTTTTATAAGTGATTCTGCCTCTTCAAGGTCACCACCACTTTTTCATAATTGTTGAACATTGTCAAATATTAGATTAAGGATTGAGTTTATCTAGGAGTTTTTAATCCCTTTGGGATTATGCCCTTGGAGATTTTTCTCACTTGAGGTAGAATACGTTCCACCTCCCTAGGTTGTAATGCATTTTTTGTCCCACTGTATTATGGCTAAATAGAAATCATGATAATGTGTCGTCCTCTCATAGATGAGTGGACACTAGGCACTTAGATATTGAAAGAAATGATATGAAAAATCTTAATTTTAATATTTAAAGTTGATCATTTTATTGCATACAATACTAAATATTTGGATATGTTGACTTGGACAATCTAGCATAATTGATAGCTTCACAATGTAGAGAAATTACCAACTTGAATTTGAATATTGAAAATAGTGATACTTGTAATCCTTATTTTGCTAAACTAGGTCCACAAAATAGTCCGCTCCTATAACTGGTCTTACATCCAAATCATACTATGTGTGTGCATTTTTAAACAACTAAATATAAGAATGTAGTTCCAACAATTTCTAACATCTTGTCCTCTTTGGTCCATGTGATGGATAATTTATACCTATGGGATACACATAGATAGTTGATTGATGGAAGGTATAGAGGATACATGCAAGAGGTGTCCTCTATTATGTTGAAGAGTAGATAACACTCATGTATATCTTAAACCATATTCAATATGAATATACTTCAACGAACTCTGATTGTAAAACATGAATGTATCATACTTGTTTATATGTATTCTAGTTTAAATTATGCTGGGGGAAATTTGGGCTAGAAGATCGATTCTTAAAATAAACACAGTAATTCATCAAGTCATGAAAGTTCCAGGTTCATAGTTTACTACAACAAAAATATTCAAAAATTCATAACGACTAAACATTATTTGAAAAGCTATCTTAGGTACATAATATCTACATTGATCCTCAACTGGTGGTACCCATGCCTCACATCCATCTTCAAAGACATTGTAGGTCCCTTATTCTTCACTATATCTTTATTCAACTTCATGTAATCTACACACAACCACATAGACACATCCTTCTTTTTCATGAACAACATATGACCCCCCAAGACTATGCACTCATTTGTATTAACACTTTGTCTAATAACTCAGAAGCTACACCTTCTACATATTAAATCTATGATGGTGTCATACTATATGGTCTATGAAATATGGGTTGTGTATCATGTACCAAATTGATATTGAAATCAATCTCTCTATATGGAGTACACCTAGAAACTCATAAAAAAATTGTAAAGATCTTGCACCACCAAAACACCCTCGAACTTTGATCTCTTTTTGTTGGTATCAAAAAGTTTTCTAGAAAGGTTTCACACCCTTGCCTCATCATCCTCACTACTATAGTGATAGACCCAAACACATAGACTGGATGTTTCTATCTCCTTGAAATTGCCAAGAAACATCACCATTCCTATACTCTGTGACATTGGACACTTAGTCTAAAACCATGTTTTACTTCTCTAATCTATCAATCACTAGGATCACATTGAATGCATGCATATGTAGTGGCATGACATACACTTGATTGTAGTGTCCCAAGAAATTGAGGACATGATATTGATGAACCCCCATTATAACAACACAACCTACCAAAGAGGCTACAACTGAATTATTCTCCTATCGTGATGTAATAGATTCATGTAATTTGGCTTTAACCCATTTTAAACTTTGTAAAATAAATAAATCTCTAATGCCAACAATATCATGAAGTCAAAATTATAGATTTTTTCCAATAAACCCCTTGTATTTTGGTTTCAATATTAGTGCCTTTTAGCTTGAACCATGTGTAAGTTATGCAACACTACTCCTTGAGATTCTAGGTGAACATACATATTTTACATGAACATTAGTTGTAAGAGTGTATATTAGTAATAACACCATATATACTATTACAAGAAAAAAAATTGATCCATCAAAGGACATGTATCCACATCAAGTAATTTTGTTGACTTTAAAAAACAAGCTGAGTCACATGGAACAGATCCTAACTTCCATGTTGTAGATAAACAACATCAATCAATTGTTAGATTCTCAAAGGATGTACCACCATAATTCTTTCCTAGGGTTCAACCCTATGCAGAAAAATTATCTTACAATCTTACTACCATGACATTAATAGTTTTTTAGGGGACAAACACACAAATTCAGAGAGTGTAAACAATGCTACATAGTGACATATTGTTCTACAACAATCTTGTTACCACATTGCATGTAATACGTGCAATATCCACTCATTATTAATCATTAAGGGGTTTTAGCTCCATCCAAACTTTATTTTGTCAACTTAGGAGATCCACTTTAACATCTTTATTACCAACATGATATATAACCAAAACCCTAGACAATAGCTCACTAATAGACATGAGTATGACTTGGATGTGTCTAGGGCATATTTATTATAATCATCACTCCTTATCTTGGGTATAGTTCTTGTGCTATCAAAACAAAATGAAATTGCAGGAAGAGAATTTGTTTTAATTAAAAAATTTGACACAACTCCATGTAGTCATTCAAGCTCCATTCAAATATAAAAAACACGTAACTCACCCTTAAAGGTGGAATGAAACAATACGGTATGTTTCTTAGAACTATAGGAAACAATGATTCCTCCCTAAAGAAAAATCTATCGTGCAACCCTATTACTATTTAGGTTCATGGAAATCAATCTTGCATCACTATATACCTTAAATACATGTTTCTATCCCCATAGTGCATCCCAAGGAATGAGGTCCCATTAAGAGATTGCAAATATGTCCTGTCAAGACAACCTAAGTATGTACTTAACTTGCTCACACAAGTGCAATGTCAAGTCTTGTACAATTTATAAGATACATAAAACTTCCCAAAATCTAATTATATCACAATTGACAAACTTAGATAACACTATGATTTTGTAACACAAACCTTTAGATCAATCATTTGGTGTCTTAACATGTTGATGTGATATATATTAAAAGATATACAATCTCTTATCAACATAGTGAGCCTAGGAGAGAACAATACTATTCATAGACTTTCTGATTTTAAGACTAAATTCACATAAAAAACACACCTATTTTATTACCAAACATTCTACCCAAGAATGACATTATGTCATTTAGTATTCTCATATCAAGACTTAAAAAAGTAGTGTCTACATATAGGAATGTGATAATGAATCTATCTCTAATTGTATCAAAGTAAACATGCTGACCAAAATAAAAATCAATATCTCTATGTGGAGGAACACATGGAAACTCCTCAAGAAAAATATATTTAGAATCTCACACCACCAAAACACACTCAACCTTTCATGTCTTTTCATTGGTATGATGTCATATAATAAAAAGTTGCACACACTTGCCTCATCATCCTCACTACTATATCAAAAGATACAAAACACATAGACTGGATCTGTCTATCTCCTTGGAATGGTCAAGAGAAATCACCGTTCCTAAACTATGTGACCCTGGACACATAGTTCAAAACCACCTTGTACTTCTCTAATCTATCAATCACTATGATCACGTCAAACCCATGTATATGTAGTGGCATGACATTCACTCAAATGTAGAGTCCTAAGAAATTGAGGACACAATATTGATGCACCCCATTATCACAACACAACCTACCAAAGGAGTCTCCAACAGAAGTACTCTCCTATTGCAATATAGTAGATTCACATAATATGGTATTAACCCATTCTAGATTTTCTAAATTAACTAAAGTTGTAAAGACAACAAACTCCCACAAAGTCAAAATTATAGACTGCTTTGCCAATCAACCTCTCATATTTTGCTTTCCATAGTAGTGTCTTTTATCTTGAACCATGTGTAAGTTATGCAAGACTACTCTTATAGATTCTAGGTGAAAATACACATTGAACCTAAACATTAGGTGTAAGAGTGTCTATTAGTAATGACACCATATATATTATTATAATAAAAAAAATTGATGCATCAAAGGACATGTACCCACATAAGTAACTTTATTAACTCTAAAGAACAACTTCAGTCATGTGGAACGAAACCCAACTTCCATGTTGTAGAGAGACATAAATCAATGTTCAGAGTCTAATAGGACGTACAAGCATAATTGTTTCCTAAAACTCAACCCTATGCAGAAAAATTGTCTTACTAACTTGCTACCATGACACTAATAAATTTATTGGGGACAAACACACATTGTATGTAATATTTGCGATATTGTTACAATAATGAAGTGACAATACAATTAGTGAATTTCTTACTATTGATAAATTCAACACAAGTCCATGTAGTCATTCAACCTCCATTCTGGTTTAAAAAAATGCATAACTCCTCGTTTAAGGTGGAACGAGACAATATGGTATGTTGCTTAGTATTCTAGGAAAAATAACCCCTACCTAAAGGAATAAATATCATGAGATCCTATTACTCTTTAAGTTCATGGAAATAATTTTTGCATCACCATATCCCTAAAATATAGGTTTCTTTCCCCCATAATGCATCCTAAGGAATGGGGCCCCTTGAAGAGCTTCCATATACTTCCTTTCAGGACAACTTAGTTTGTACTTAACTTGCTCACACAAGTGCAATGTCCAGTCATGTGAAATTTATAAGATACATCAACCTTCTAAAGATCTTATTATATTATAATTGACACACTTGAATACCACTATCATTTTTAAACACAAACCATTAGACGAATGATTTGGTTTCTAAACATGTTGATGTGCTATGTATTAAAATCTATCCAATCTCTCGTCAACATAGCGAGCCTAAAGAGATAATAACACTGTTTGTAGTCTTTAAGATTTTATGACTAAAATCTCATCAGAGACATCCATATTTTTATTGTCAAACATTCTACACAAAAATGACATTGCGTCATGTACTATTCTCATATCGAGACTTAAAAAAAGGCATTGTCTACATATAGGAATGTAATAATGAATCTATCACCAACGATTTGACGTAAGCATGCTATCAAAATCATTAGAAATGAACTTAAAAGTTAATATCATAAATCAATTTTTCATTCCATTTCTTAGGGGTATGTTTTAATCCATACATAGGATTAACAATATTACATACCTTAGATTCATTTCCAATTCCCACAAACTCTTCAAGTTGTTCCATATATGTCTCCTCTTGAAGATCACTATGTAAGAACAAAATCTTCACATATATTTAATACATTGAGAGATTAGAAATGGAATCTAATTCAAAATGCAAATGATAAGGGTCATATGGCAAACATGTGTTTATATATCAAAGTAATATATATCCTCTCTTTTGTGTAACCATTAGCAAGAAATCTGGCCATGCACCATTTAATAAACTTGTTTGCAGTTATCAAGGATTTTATACACAATAGTAGAACAACAGAAGGATAGTCCAGTAATGTGAAAAATGTAGCTGGAGATACACTAGAAAGAAACTATGAAGGAGAAATGATTATGGGTACGGAAAAAATCATTGGTGTCCACTATCCAAGTAGAAGAGAATGTTGTCATGCTTATGGAACTGAGAAATTTTGTGTTGAAGGTTGTTTATGAATACTAGTACAATCCAATAGCAACATTATGGTTGGTGCATGCTATTAAAGCCTGATGATTTCATTTTTTGTAAAAATGGAGGAAAATAATTGTTCACCTACTCAACCAAAATTGCTATGTATAAATTCAACCAGTTGGTCTACAACTCAACACATTTCTAGATGCTTGGTCAAGTAGCTTCTAAACACCTAGAGCTAGGAAATACTTATAACCAACCCCCCATGAGACTGACATGATTAAAACATGTAATAGTAGTAGTTTTACATATACAAAATATTTGGTTATACGTTCAAATAACATGAATAATAATCCAGAGATAAATAAATGATATCATGACTTACCCAAAATATATACTTTCTAAAGATTATATGTTTCTTGGATTTTATGCTTTTATGGGAAACCCATATTTACCCTTTCAAGATAAAAACAACCTAGTGACTTGCATCTGATACATTTAGTTAGATGTTTCTATTATGAAAAGATACAAATAGCAATTAGAAATGATGAACAAAAACTTTCTAGTAAACCAAGACAGGAAGTAACATAAATCAGTACATTGTATCTTTAATTTTATCATACTAGTACCGTACTCCTAAGAGATACTTTATTACCAAGGAGTATATTGCATCGAGACAAGGTACAAAAAATGAATGTTAATATAAATTGTACTATCTAGATCTATAAGTTTTTTGAGTGAAAATGAACGATGGATGGATTTGCTACATGTTAGACCTACGATACACTAAATATGGATGCTGAAAGAGTCAAACATTTTCATTAGGCTTAACACTCCAAATTTCAAATTGGGCAACAAGTTGTCATCATACTTCATGTGTACTTTTTTAAGTAATGTTGAAATAGAAGACTAAGGGTTTGTAAACTTTACATTAAAGTAGCATGTTTTTATAACATAAATTCTATTTTAAAACCAATATACATATTTAACCTTCCATTTTTAGTATGTAGTACTTATAATAAATTCGATCCATGAATATTTAGAGGGTAATATATGAGCGTATATTTGTCGACATGAAAATTATTTTAATACATGTTTATGTCTACTCTGATTCGAAAATATTCCTCTTATATTATGTTCTTCACTTTTATGTAAATTTATATTAGATTTTACACAAAAATAAGCACTTTCATATATATATATATATATATATATATATATATATATATATATATATATATATATATATATATATATAGCGTTCATTCATTGCCCGCGCGGGTAGCCTGGATTTTCGCTACCCGGCAGCTAAAAAAATAACTCTTCTAGCTAAGAAAGTAACTCTGCTGTAAAAAAAGTGACTATGGTGTCAAAAAAGTAACTCTACTGGCAAAAAAAGTAACTTTGTACAAAATATACAACAGATATATATAAGGACGAGTTTTTTTATTTTGGAGGGACAAATGATATTATTTTTGGCTAAATTTTTTTGGAGAGCTAGACAAAATAGTCATCTACAATTACGAATTAAAAAAAAAATGATCGGAAGGGCGGGCGGATAGCTACCCGCGCGGGCAATAAAGATAGACCCATATATATATATATATATATATATATATATATATATATATATATATATATATATATATATATATATATATATATATATATATATATATATACACTCGTGTCAAAGCAGATTGAGTTATTTACTGTTTATGCCACCACCTCTTCTTTTTCGTCTTCCTCACGCCCCCTCTTTTTGCTACGTTGTTCTGGGGTTGTGGAATGTCATTAGGCTAGTCTGGATTCGGCCAAAGGCGGCTGCGGGACTCCATAGCAGTCGCACACTGGTGGACAGTTTTGCCTCGAAGATCATACGGGTTAGAAGGAAGGAAGAAAAGGAGCACGGAATCCTTGTGCCTGTACCGGCCACTGCTACAGGACCACATGCTGCCATGCGGTCAGCTGGTGGACGGTCGTGTAGGCCTGGCGAGTTCCGAGATGTAGTAGTGAATTGATGTGCTTGGTATTCCCAGTAGTAAAGCTGGTGGATGCCAGGGTCGTTTACCATCAAGTAGGCCTTATGGTTCTTGCTGGCGGGGGTTCGGGAGGGTGGGCTCCACGACAATGAGTTTGAGTCCGGAGTCAGATATATTGTTACAAGGGCGGAAAAGATGCAACCTTCATCATCTAACAGTTGAGGAGCAGATGACGGATATGATGAGAAGCAAGCGACAAGGATGAGGAGGCGGATAGGTCGTAACACTGGCTGTAGGGAACATGTTTGGGAGCTGCAACAATGAATTTGACATCGGCGACGATGGAGTCGATGGTGACCTGAACATCAAGGTCACGGACTGCAAAGCCTCTTACAAACAAAGTATAGTCTTTTGTATCTTATGGTCTCCTCGGCCATACTGCACCTATTGCATATTACAAAACTATCACCTACATTAGTGTTGGTTCTTGTCTATTACAATCATATTACAGATAACACTTGCTTATTCTAATATGACTATCTATATTACAAATTGTCACTTACATTACAGACAATATGATTACAGACGACACTTGCTTATTACAATATGAATATTCATATTGTAAAATTGTCTCCTACATTACGGTTGGCTCTTGCCTATTATAATGTGACTGTCCATATAACATATGACACTTGTTTATTACAATATCACTATCCATATTATAAAAATGTCACCTATATTATAGTTGGCTCTTGCCTATTACAATATGACTGTCCATATTACAGACGACACTTGCTTATTACAATATGAGTATCCATATTACAAAACTGTCACCTACATTACACTTGGCTATTTCCTATCACAATGTGACTGTAACACAGATGACACTTGCTTATTACAATATGAGTATCCATATTACAAAACTGTCACCTACATTACGGTTGGCTCTTGCCTATTGCAATGTGATTGTCTATATTATAGATGACATTTGTTTATTACAATATGAATATCCCTATTACAAAACTGTCATCTATATTAGAGTTCACTCTGCCTATTACAATGTGACTGTCCATATTACATATGACACTTTCTTATTACAGTTGACTCTTTCCTATTACAGATTCACTTATATTACCCAATACTATGTTTTTGTATTACATATTCACTTATATTAAGCTACCCAGGCAAACACATCATCAATGGGGCCTTTGCCGCTCCAACTACTTTAGGATTGGGCATGAGTGATGGATGGCATGCTTCCCCTCGCTGTTGCCGGTATCTCTTGGTCCTCAGTGTTACACATAGCATGGCACCTTCTTGGCCGTATCCTTCTGGAACAGTAATAATCTTCAGTGAATCGAACATGTTGACTGTAATCCTGTCCGCAGTTCCCTCCACAACGTCGATCTCCCTGCTCCATTATAGATATCAGGGAGACAGTCTCAAATTAGCAGATCCGGTGAGGGAGGTCCCTAAAGATAAAGGTCAATGATTTGTATTCTGAGCCACTGCCAGATTCATATTGTCGAGTAGAGTCCATGTACATGCACCCTATAATCAATGAAGTCAATGTTGTCACGAGGCCTGACGAGTCTGGGGTAAGTCCCCATGTTCCTTCATTAGCCTAAATGGGAGTCACAAGGGTAAACCTCCTATAGAGACGGAGATCATGAAGTTATATAAAATTTTTGCTTCGATGGGTGCCACTATTTATGGTTCCCATCACACTCCTCCCAGCAAAGAACAACGAGCAAAGTTCATATTGAACCAGACCTACGTCTCTGACGTTTGCTAGTGCCGCTCAAACACCACTTGCCAGCAGCTGGAGCGGTTCGCGTCGATCTGCTCCTGTCCGGTTCGTGAGCAATCGGACTTGGATGAAATTCCAGGCACGGTCGGATGGAACCAGTCGGCGGTGGAAAGACGGCTGCGGAAGGAACTAAACGATCAAAAGGAGAGTCAGACAGAGACAAAAATCATGCTGTTATTAGATATATTTACACTAGATGCCACCGTCCTTTCAGAGCAGGGGTGGCACAGAACGTAATTATCTAATTATACTTCTGGGACATGGGTAACTAACATATGCTACCCGCGCGGGCAACAATGTAATCCTCATATATATATATATATATATATATATATATATATATATATATATATATATATATATATATATATATATATATATATATATATGTGTGTGTGTGTGTGTGTGTGTGTGTGTGTGTGTGTGTGTGTGTGTGTACAGAACCATTTGAATTCCTAGGTACAAAAAAATTTCAATATAAAATTGCATTTATCTATACTTAATTGTAAAACTACTCATTATTGGTTATAAAACCTAAAATTTGGTTCTTAAAATTGTGGAACAAAAATCAATGTTATATAAGAATTTATTTTTGAAACTAAAATTTCAAAAATGAATGTTATATTAGAATTTATTTTTGGAACTAAAATTTGTGTGATTGACTATTTATCTTCCATGACTGTGACTTCTTTATGCCTACTTCATTGTGTCAAATAGACGACATATATTCTTATAAGGATATGACCAAGATTCAAAAGCATTTCATTCTATTTAAGGAATAATCTACATAGCCATATGTCAAACATGAGAAAACAAACTAAGCTGACAAAATTATCCATATTTAAATTTAAAGTTCATTCTAACTCTTCCTTTATAATTAAATCTACTTTCATAAATTCATCTAGACTAGGTTAGCGGTTTTTCAAATTTGTACGTTGATATTTAACAAATCCTATGGAAACCACCAATGATCAAACTTTAGTCAAGTTTCTCTTCTTTGAAATTCTAGTAAGCCTATTCAACTTCTTACAAACTTAATATCACTACGGAAATATATGTTTTAATATGTTACTTGAAATTTTCAACAAATTTTACTTTTTTGTTTGTAAATACTTTTCTGGAAATTTGATATAATTGCATTACTTTCACAGGGAGGTTGTACTAGGAGCTGGTGGTGGAAAAATCTTAAAAATGGATCATAATTAAGGCCTAGACTGAACAAGTATATCTCTTTCCACTAATAACCTTAATAAATTCTTCTTCCATCAAATTTCTTTCGCTTATATATTTTTTATAACATTTTATTCTTTTATTAAGGACTACATACGTATTAGACACTATTCATTTGCCATTTTTTTCATCTTTAATTAGGTGATTTAATATTGGTAATAACCATCAATCATTTATTATTACCTTATAATTTCCTTTACTTTTGAACTATGATTTTGTATAAGTCCATAGTACACTCCTTAGTGTACATCAAGACATGTTTTGATTTGAAGATATATTATTAAGTTCATGATTACCTCGATTAGTATTTTGGTTCAATCCTTATTCCTCACAACCCAATAATACTCCATGGGACAAATTGTCGAATGCATGTTTCAATCCTATGTCGAAAAGGGTGTCTTATGTACTATAAAATTCTAAATTAATATCTGCCAAACTTGGTTCAAATAGTTGAGCACCAAAGTATAATTTCAACTGTTGTGTGAATCTCCTTACATCCTCATTTACAAGTAACCACCGAAACACTACACATTGCATCAGTCTAAAAAAACCATAAAAGAAACTTAATGTTAGTGTTAGCAGCATCACGAATGATCAACCCGATGAATTGTATGATACTTATTTTAAATTCTCTTATATGCGAACTCATGCATTCCTTAGATGATAATTTAGAGGGGAATACATATTCATAGAGAGATAGTCTCGTATGATGTGGTTGGGAGTATCAAGCGACTATAAGAATTGTTTGATCCCCTTAAATATAATACCACAATGATGCATCAAAATCAATCACGTGAGGTTTCCTAAGTAACTTTGATGCTCACATGAAAAGGACTTGGCAATTCTTGTATTTGAAAATGGAATATATTTATAGAAGAAAAGATCATATGTCTCAGGTCTACAAGCCAAAATTAACAATGCAAGTAAAATGGAAATACTCGATCACCTAACAAACCTTCACGAATAATCAAAACCATTGTCTTAATGTTGAAGTAATTCATATAAAAAAATATAGTTAAAATCCAAATAATGACCTATACGTTGAGACATATATCATTTCACTCGTATAGATAGGGACGTAAAAGCCTAAGATGGAAACATAATCAAGAAACCAAGTTTACTAAGTACAACTTACTCACTATGTGTGATGTTGTACAACACATTCTAGTAATGGTCCTGATAATTTATAGAGAGAAATGTAAATATGATAATTATTATTTAGTGTCATATGGAAGAGAAGAGGTTCATCCCTATCACAATAATAGTCAAAGAGATTCTCTAGATATTTCTACAAAGCTCCTATCCTCAAAGTGCTCCAGCTGGGTAAAGAACCTGCAACATGCGACTTACAAACCAACCACCATTACTAGTAGGGTTATCATAAGTCATATATGTAAGAATGATGAATATGATTATTTTAAGATACCTTACAAGTGATTACTAGCCTTCTATAAATATGAGTCTAGAGATTGTAGCACTCTTATACTCAACAATATAGGACTAAACACATGTAACCAACACATACTGTTAAATCCCCCCTCAAGTTGGGGCATGGGGAAGCATTATGTATCTTGAAAAGGAAGACATACAATGACATACAAAATCAAACTATAAAAAAAGAGTACACTCAACCCATACAAAGATCACTCTCCCTGAAGACATATGGGTAGAACAACTAGCATGAGAAAAGTTAAACTAAAACTAGAGAAATCTCAGTGTCGGTGTTGCAGAGAAGTTGGTGGTGGTGAGAAAACTTACTGTTATCGTTGAAAAGTGCATGTTGCTGGCGCCAATTTTCCTGGAGACTGGAGATTTCATAGGAATAAGAAAGAAGAAAAATAAACTACTTGACCCTTGAACTTGTCTCTTTGGAGATGTGGTGGCTCTTGGTGGAATTTAGCATGGGAGAGCCACAAATGAGTTGCTTCATGCTGTAGAAAGAGGTAGACTATATGAGAGTGATGATGTTGAGTTGGAGTTGCCACATCTGAGTGCTCACATTTGAAAATTCTTGTTGGAGGATGATGTGTATGTCGAGGATGAAGATGATTGAGATATAGAGCGAGAACAAGGCAGAGCCTTCTTTTCTTGAAACTTGTATAGTCGGCATTGTTGTCACTACCTTTGGAACAGTAGCAGCATGGTAGTTGCCACATCTCCCCAACTTTATTTTTTTCTTCTTGTTTTCCTGTATTTCCAAGACAACTTCCTATCTTCTTCTCCAAACCATATGCATGCCTTCCTCTCCAAGCTAGTCGCCTATCTTCTTATCCAAAAAAATCCATCCTTTAATCTTTACTTTGGCATCTAGTTTTTTTTTTTTTCAATTATCCCTCTCATTTTTCTCTTTTCTTATCAGCAACCCCAATCTCCTCTCTCTCTTTATCCCTTATCCCTTCCACCAAACTCCATTTTTCTATGCTAATGACATGGTTTTCTCAAGAGCGGGGACATTCGATGTCAAGTACACCATAGAATGCAACTTGATGATGGCTTCTAGCCTGTTGTTGTTGTTCCAATAGTAGTGACAACAACACTAACTCTGCAATTTTTAAAGAAAGGCAGGCTCATCCTCATTCTCCTTCTATTCTCAATCATCTTCATCCGCAACGTCCTCATCATCCTCTAATAAGAAGGTGCAACTTCTAGTACTCGGATGCGTCAACTCCAACTTTACCTTTCTTGGATGCCCCCATCGTGTCGTGATCTCCGCACAAAACCTCTCTTCTCTCTAGCAGTGTAGCTGCTTTTCTTCCTCCCTCAAATGGTAAGACATGGGAAAGCAACCTCTAATTCTTCTTTCTTATTCCTATGAGAGCTCCAACCTCCAGGAAAATGGGCATCAACAGCATGCTCTATTCAGTGCTAAAGTAAGTTTCTTCACCAATAATAACTTTTTTCCAGCACCAACATCAAGATTTCTCCAATTCTGGTTCAAACTTTCTCATGCTAGTTCCTCTACTACCATGTGTTTTAGGGGGAGTGATCCTTGTAGGGGTTGTGTATATCTTTCTTTTTATAATTCGAGTTTGTATGTCATGTTTGTGTCTTTCTTTTCAAGTTGCACATGTGCTTCTCCCATGCTACAACTTGAGAATGAGTACTAGAGTATGTACTGGTTTCATGTGTTTAGTACCATATTGCTGAGTATAGGAGTGCTACCATGTCTAGAATCACATTTATACAAGGCTTGTAATAAGTTGTAAGGCATCTCAATATAATCATATTTACTATTCTTACAATATATATAGGAATGTAGTATCCTAATAATTGGATTCATGGACTAGAGTCATGAAAAGTCACATCATGAAGTACACATGGTTAGATACATGTAGAAATTCATCACAAATATTTTCTTACAACAAAATATAAATTTTTATACTATGATTGAGTTATCAAGTTTCTCTTTAGTATTTTCAAAGTTCATTGATAAATGTTATACAGTGGTATTTTATTTGTAGTTAAGTTTTTGTTAACCCCATTTGTGATAAAGTTAATAAATTTCTTATTTCTTGTACTAATGACTCTTGTGGTACTTCAATTTTATGACTTGGACATGTTAATACACATATACTTAGTAGATAATTTATGTGAATTTGATTCCTAAACATAAAATTGTCAAAAAAATATGTACATATTCAATTTACACACAAGACATCATGCTTAAAATAGATTCAATTTCTATGTTTCCTTAAGTATCTTTTCAAAAGACTTCACTTGAAAATTGTGAAATATTTAAATCTTCAGTGCATTATCTTCATTGGAGCTTACTCATCTTTTTGCAAGGTTACTTATTGAGAAAAAAAATATAAAAATGACTGGAGAATTTTTAGAGTATCGTTCCAATGTAATAACCATCATTTAAGCAAGGTACTAAATGGGTAAGGAAATTACATACAACAAAGTTATATTCACTATAGAGCCATAAATTATATATGAATCCCCTATACCTTAGTAAAAATAAAATTTCTTGGGACAATCTCTTATTCATTATAGTGGTTGGAAGGGATCTTCAAGAATACATTAACAAGTTCTATCCAACATTAGTGAAAAGTTGGCCTAGTCAAAGTAAAATAGGAGGCTCTCTAAAAGTAATATCAAATTACCAATGAAATCCCTTTCAGTTGTTTATATGAGTCTTAATATGAGCTTTTCTTTGGATATAATTATTGCTAAACTAACTTGTGGATATGATTCATAGTGCATGCAACATGATTTTATTATTTGTACCTCTTTCTATCAAATGGATACATTTGATAGGTTGGAATCATATGATATTAAATCATAGAATTTAAATACAAATCCCAAATAATAATATTTGCTTTACAACTTCAGAAAGAGGATTCATTGGAAATTCATAGTCTTTTTTACTCCTTTTCATGGACCACATGTGATATAGATCTTGAATAATAAAGGCAATTTATCATATATGACTTTTTAAAACTTCATTTTTATGTGATCGAGAGGGTAAACTTTACATATGTAAATAATATTATTATGGACAAACCCTAAATGATAGCCCTTTACTTTTAGAAAAATCTTTATATGGATATATTCTTTGTTATTTTTTCATTAAAAATGTTAAGAAATTCATAAGTCTCAAATCAAGAATACACATACAAATAATGTTTGAAAGGTATTTAATGAGTACTACAATGGGCTATTTGATATTGATACACTTATATTTTTATTATACTGATATAAAACACAATACCAGATAAATTGTAGTGTTCTTTAAAATGTAATTGGACCATCATCTTGAAAAGACAGAGGTACACATATTATACATATAAAATCTTATCTATTTTTTTAACTTCTTGTAGTATGTAACATTTATAACAACAAAAAATGGACTTGCTTGTATGGAAAAAGCTTTTCTTAATTAATTAATTATTATACATAATTAAATTAAGATAACTTCCAAATGATTTTGAAATTCATTTGAGCTGCAGAACCATAGAAAATTAAAATAATATATAGATATACGCTAAGAGTATTAATCAGGGACACATGGTAGATTTTGATAGAAGTAGATGACATATATTGATATAGAAATGGCTCAAAGCATATTATATATAAAAGATTTGTAGTCCACCCACATTGAATATAATTTTCTAGCACAATGAAAACAATTTAATCAATAATTTAAGATATTATTATTTAAATGAAACAAAAATAACTTTGAAGATACATAAAATTCCAAATTTTCTGTATATTTTCCATTCAAATGAATATTGTTTTAATTACATAATTGAAAAGATAAACAAAACACATAATAGATGTATCATTTAGTGTTTTTCCAAAAAAATAGAGCACATGGCCACATAATAAATTCATTCATTGAAGAATTAAACATGAACCGTACCTCATGAGATATCCATCCAATATGGGTATCATGGTATAATGATAACATCTGTAGTTATATTCAAAGGAAACTTGTTAGGTCCAATATGACAATGCATGTTGTGTTGGATAGAATGGACATAAATTAGGGATAACCTACCTTGTTAATAGCGTGGTTTGAGCTGAATGTAAAACCATCATGTATGAGACTTAGGTATATCCTTGTTATCATCGTTTAGTTAGTAGAGTGGTTCGAGCTGAATGTGAAACCACCATGTATGAGAGTTAGGGATCCTTGTTATAATGGTATAGTTCCTAAATAATTTGTAATTGCATCTCAACTTGACAGTTTGTTTCTGAAGGTTACAAGGTTGCACCCTGATTTAAAAATAATTTATGTGACCAAGAGTTTTCGTTAAAGAAATTTATATAATTATTTATTCATCTATAGAAAATTCAACATGTATAATTTATGTAGACTTGTATTTTATTACAATTGAACTCATACACTTGGTACATGTTTTGTAGGTAGGACATACATATATAAGTCTAAACAATAAAAATATTGGCCCTCTATAATAATGTTGAAAAAACCTAGGGCAAATATTTTTCTACATAAGGTATTATTCAATGTTATTTATTTATACATGATTATTTATTATGGGAATCCTTAATGTAATGGATAGCATATTGCAAATCCATACTTACAAATTTCGGTATAAAATTTAGAGTAATAAACATTTTGTAAAAATAATAGGATTTTGTAGAAGGTGTCAAATTGTGAATTTTATAATGTATTAATGTATGCTATATTACATTTCTTATCTTTGTAAAAATAATAATGTATAGGGATTTTAGGATCTATCGTTAAAATACCTTTGATAAAAATTTACAACAATCTATATAAAATGGATCATCTCCGATTCAAACCAATCTTAATGGGAGGACCGTTATATTTTTATAAAGTAGAACATATTTTTTTATATACCGCTAATCTAAACTCAAGGAGTTTCCACGGTAACCATAGCTGAAGTATCACATGAACATATATTACAAAGTGGAAAATACATGATCCTATCTAGGGTTTCATAAAACCAAACAACACCATAAAACTAAAATACAAAACAAAAACAATTATGTTTCCGGTTGTAATAGGGTTGAAATCTACAGTTTTATTCCGACAGTACATAGGATTTTGTAAGTAATAAGTAATTTTTTTCTTGAGAGTATGGTTGAACCAAATGTTATAGTTTCTGTTGTATTTCAAAGCAAAACTTTTTATCCCATATTACTAGTTTCAGGTATTCCCCTCGTTCTCAATATATGGCTGATGGTCCATGTAAAATTTGAGGAATAAAAGAGAATTTGGGCTTTGTACGCGCATGCTGGGGCAGCTCAAGTGGGTTTGGGCCGGCCGGTCCGAAAACTCTTTAACCGGGTGTGTCGGCGCATGTTGCATCCCTCACGTAGGGGCGGGTAAAATCCGGCCTCTTGTGTTTTTCCATCCTTTGCTTTGTCAACCACCATTGCTGTCTTTCTATAAAACCAAACACATTCTTTTGTTTTATGAACGCACACCACACACTGCTACATTTCTCTCGTCATTTTGCCACTGCCTCCAACTCTACTCGACTGATCGCTGGAAGAACGATCAAAACATGTTTGCCTGAGAAGGGATTTATGGGTGCACGCTTCACTTCTCTTGTGTTGTTGTATCCTGGGAGGATACCCACCGTAGATTACTGCTGCACTGACGGTCGTCGTTGAGTAAGGCAGAAAATACTCATAAGGACAGTGCATTCCTACATGCCTCAACAGTCTGGTATTGCTTTCTTATTTATATTTCGTCTCTTTATTACCACCGGGAACAACAAACTCAAGCAAACATTTGTCAAAATTTACCGAAATATACTTATGTATATTATAGTTTGTATTTTCTTTACTAGTACATTTTTATGTATTCCTCTTTATATGTTTTTTGTTTCTCACTATAAATATATTTTACATATGAATGTTATAGTTTCTATTTGTCTCATTATAAGTTAACATATGACATGGTTTAGTGCATAAGGAAATTTATTAGCAAGTCAAATAATACACATTACTAAATGTACACGAGTAACCATTTCAATAATATAGTCAGGAAGATTTGAATCAAATCACAAAATGAATGATTATCTTTGTCTTGATATGATATAAGGCTATTCAACGGTCAACTTATTTTATAAGTTTATATATTTAAAATCATTGTTTTGGTTTCAACTTTGTGGGTAAACTAAAATACCCACCCCCTAATGGTTTTCTAAATTCGTTACAACAACTAACACCAAATCTACAACGATTACTAAAAACATCATGACTAACTAGGTAGTTCTTCGAATAATTTGAGTGATATTTGGAAAGAAATCAGAAAATGCAAACTATTATTTCAATTACAAGGCTTTTATGGGCTTTAGGGTTAAGATAGATTACCACCAACTATAATAATAAAAATCTTATGACTAATATAGTATAAAGATTCTTGAGCAATGATATTCTACTCAACAAGTAAGGCTTCCTAAAAGTCTTCTTGCAAAAGTTGCATGTCTAAATATCCTCATCCTAAAAATTAATGTGAAATTTCATACTGACCACTTCTGATTGCAAAATTTTTGTATCACCCCACATTCTCAAAACATAAGTATGGGTCTATATTAAATGAAATGAGTGGGGTTGTTAATAAGGAGGAAAATCATGTGGTGCCTTTTTCTACTCTACTTGATTGATGGTTTAGGTGGCATTCTCATGGCATGTAGGTGTGGTAACCCTGGAGGATTCCTTGTGGAGTCTGTCTCTATTGGTTATGTGACTCTGTAATATCCATGGGTTTGTGACGGGTGCTTGGAGTTCTTATTTAGTTTTTGGTATGATAGTTAAATGTACAACCCAATATATTTCCATTATGCCTAGTTGGTTTTGTTGGCAGTTTAAAATAGTGAGATACATTCATTGTATTCCCATATTAGTCTGCTCATTCTAATGATTCTTTTAAAAATATAAATTCTAAAAGAATGCCCGAATGATAAAAGTTCATTAAAACATCATGAAAATCAAATAATCAATATGATTGGATGTAAATCAAACATGTCACATTGAATTTTTATTATTTGGAATTAAATTTAGAGCATGTAGTGAAAATGACATTTCACAAACCTAGAATGCTCGAGAAACACTAATTTTTGTATAAAAGCATGGATGTGTACCACTCTCAAAAATGTGTAAAGTCAACTTGAGTTAGTATTTTGGATATTTTAGCCCACCGATACTGAGTTCTAAAACTCTTCAAAACAAATGAAATAATATAATATATATTAGATGCACCCTTCAAAATATATTACATTCAACTTGAAACAACTTATTTTAAGGAAAATTTCCCATATTATCCTAATCATGCATATACATTTGATCAAACTACCCTAAATGTCAAATAAATTAGTTGTAGGGAAGGCTAATTGAACTAAAAGGTGATGTCTATCCCAACTTAAGCATAATGGATCTAGATACATCTCTCCTCTTTAATTGTTAAGGAAAAAAACCTATGAAAAATGTCTTGTTTGAAAAAAAATTCTTTTCTAACCGCATTTCCCTTACATGCTTGGATTTCAATAATGCTCTTTTCAACATATACTACAATTGCTGGAAGGGAACAAAGATTACAAGAAAAAATTATGTGTACTTGTTGAAGCCACAACTTCTACACACTATGGTAGTTTTTCCCCTTTTAATGGGAAATGCCCTTTTATAATGATTGCCTCGATATATTTTTATGTGGCTTGCCAGATGTTAGATAAAGTTATTAGTAAATTGGTCATTTCTTAAATGGGCCTAATTTTCATGGTCCATTAGGGTTCTATTTTTCTAACCGCATTGTCCCTTACATGCTTGGATTTCAATAATGCTCTTTTCAACATATACTACAATTGCTGGAAGGGAACAAAGATTACAAGAAAAAATTATGTGCACTTGTTGAAGCCACAACTTCTACACACTGTGGTAGTTTTTTCCCCTTTTAATGGGAAATGCCCTTTTATAATGATTGCCCCGATATATTTTTATGTGGCTTGCCAGATATTAGATAAAGTTATTAGTAAATATGTCATTTCTTAAATGAGCCTAATTTTCATGGTCCATTAGGGTTCTATTTTTCTTCCTTGTACTTCGACAACAATCCCATATATACGAGGGTAATTTTCCGTCTGTCATTAATGAACATCTTATTAGACTCCATCTTATTTTCCACATGGTATCACAACATTGATATTGACCCTAGTGAGAAAAAAAGAGCCTCCTCTTGAGGACGATTTTCATCTCTTCTTGGCTTGACTTCCTTCTAGGAAACTTCCGACCTCCATGGTCACCTTATCTCTTGTTCTTGTTACATAAAAATTCCATCTTTTCCACTAGGCTACAGCACTTCCCCAAATTCAATACTTCCCCTAGCATCTAGCCTATGATTTCTTATTTTTACCCAAATGTCTCTGACAAATTATCTTATTCACATACGCCCAACTACATCCCAGGGCAAACTAATCTACACCTAGGCTCTCACAAATGGATTATATGCTTCTATCCTATCCTTGGGTGTATGTTGTTCCACACGTCCATATTGTCAAACTTGATGCTCCCCAAAGACACATACTTAACAAAGTTCAGCAGCATCGGGTGATTGGCGTCTGTCTTTGCCAAGTCTCCATCTTCGGGGAATAAATCTTATTTTTTAAGGAAGTCAGGGATCGATCTATTCATCCCACACCCCTCCTGTGGGCAAACACTCATCGAAAAGGTAATACATCTCCCGCTTATACCTCGCGGGTATTATCCCATTCATTATAAAAGAATCCTATACCTCTCTCGCTCATCCCCCTAGAAAGCTATGCATGACGGTCGACCAAGTCCACATCACGTAGGGCGTACCCCTTTTCTCCATGGTCATCATTCCCCTGATCTTCATCGGCAGACAAATTTGATCAGTGCAAATAAAAGGCTCATCCCCATTTCCTGTCCACAGGCCCAGCTCGCGAGGGATGGAGTTGACGACTTTTGGCACCAAATGTCCTAGGATAGCCTCTTCATCCAGG